>OX123190.2:17455276-17768606 GCA_944739405.2 Euclidia mi | reverse complement strand
TAGAGCAGCGGTAAGACTTGGGCACTTCAAGTCCCTGAAAGAAGCCTTAGCCTACGCTCTGGAGGTGGAAGCAGCGCGTCACGAGGATCGACCTTACCGTATCAGGGAAGTTGTTTCTTCACCACGGTGCTACAACTGCGGGGAAAGAGGCCATATCCGCTTGAGCTGCCCAAAGCGTAAGCGGCACGTTGGTACCCTGTCTCCACCAAAGGGGTCACCTGACGTACCTGTCTGGCGGCAAGAGCAACGTAGCGCAGATGCTCCGACAGGTAGGGCTTACCCCGACCAACGCAAACACTGTGCAAGACAGGAAGCGAAGCCGGCAGCGCTAGTGAGAATGTTGAAGACGGATCTGAGCGACGGATGGAAAGAAGCTTTGCAGAGTGCTCAGCAAGAAGACAAGGACGTACAGCCGATTCTCGAATGGAAGAAATCAGGCGCTCCTAGGCCCAAATGGAGTGATATCGCAGCAATGAGCCCTGTCACCAAAGGTTATTGGGTACAGTGGGAAAGCTTGGTTGTCCAGGATGGAGTTCTGTGCCGCAAATGGGAAAACGCTCGAGGTAACCAATGCCATCTGCAAATGTTAGTGCCCAAGACTAAGGTGCCGGAAGTACTGCGGCTCTATCACAATGGTGCTTCGGGAGGTCACATGGGTGTTAAGAAGACGCTTACTAAGGTCCGAGAGCGGTTTTATTGGCTCCACTGTCGGAATGACGTCGAGGATTGATGCCGCAAATGCACAAGTTGTGCGGCTGTCAAGAGGCCACACACTCGTAGCAGAGGTGCATTGCAGGTGTACAATGTAGGAGCTCCAGGGGAATCTGGACAACAGATGTCTGAGAAGATGAAGACTCGCTACGACCGGAAGGCAAACAACAAAGGCTCCGATGAAGAGCATTGGTGTGGCTTCATAACCCAGTACGAAGCAAAGGCAAATCGCCTAAGTTACAAGCCAGATGGGACGGGCCATATCGCATAATTACCAGGATGAACGACGTCACCTATCGAATCCAAAAGGGGTCGCAAGGTGCACCGAAGATAGTTCATGTGGACCGGTTGGCTCGTTACCATGGGTCCAACGATGTTCGAGACGAACACGTTTAAGAGGGGGGCAGTGTTACGCCATCTATCGGTGAATGGGGGTACTAGAAGAGATTGAATGTATCGGTGGTTTAAAGGTAATTCAGCTACTCTGTACTAGATGGCGTTGCTGTATCGAGTAATCGACTGTTCGAGATTATTTCGACAGTTTTGTAGAAGCATCTAGAATGCGCTAGTGATGTTATCCGGCCAGTATAAATAGAGCACGAGCGAACGGAACGGACACAGTGACAATTGAAGATCGAAGCGATAAACAAGAAGCGAAGGAAGTAATTCGAAAGTGTTTAGTGTTGTTCTAGTGGTGTGAATAGTGTGTTTTATTAGTGGAGTGAAAATTAAGTGTGTGTATCTAGCGTTATTGTGTTAGTGAATAAAGTGCAGTTTTTCTGGCATAGTGTATATAATTTATCACCGAACCCCAGCTCGTAACAATATTATATGACCTATGTTATTTTTTTTTTTGCAATTTGTATCTCCTTATATATTCCACATATTTCCGTTTTTGTAATCAGGTTGTAGTTTTCAAGCACGTTAAACTATATATATATTTTAAGATTTTTAAGTTTATATCCTGTACCCTTGGTATGTGTTAACTGGACATGTCCATGCACCGTGACCGTAAATTGAATTGTTTTTAATAGTGATTTTTTCTACTATTCGGCAATTTTTTATTTAAATAGCAAGACCAAATCAAACATGTCAATTGTGTCAATACCAGCAGCCATTTTGAAGCGTCCGTTTTTATATATCTTCAGTCTTGATGACATTCACCTGACGGCAATCTTTGGAGTTCCCTAACCAAATGGCATATAATGGACCTAAGCAATTGATTCACCATACCTGTCTGTCCATCCATCCGAATACTATAGCCGCTTTATACCAAAACTTTTAAGATGCCAACGGAAACCATCCTATTATAATTAGGCGACGGTTTCCTTAACATTCTGAAATACAAGTACGCTGAGAATTGATCGATTGAAGATTGCAAGAAAACTAAGCAAGACAGTGAATATATACAACATTCAAGGATGAGTTACCGTTGAGTTGGATGCCCTTTACGAACTGAACTTGCGAATCCAGCCAAATGTGGAACAGACGCGACGCCTTGACCTGGCAGACGGCCAAATAAACGGGCGGAACAATCAGGGCCATACATCATCTTCAAGTGTTCGCTTGATTGATGCTCTGGCAGCAGAGGCAGCCCTAGTAACTTACATATCGCACAGGAGTGCCAACTTTATAAGGGTTACAAGTGCACATGTACAATACATGTATGCAAACAAAGGGTAGGGGGTCCACTTAATGGGTATCGTATTGTAGTTTAGTAATGAAGGGTGTAAAAGATATCGTACAAGCATTTGTATTTTTGTAATTTTACATTGAACTCATAATAACTGGATGCTCCTGTAAATGTTTTTCTTGTTGTAGCTTAAAAATGTTATATGGATTTGAGTTGATCTGTTTCTAGGAAAGCTTTATATAAGATTGGAGTTCGGCGATACGCCATATATTCGAGGTAAACCTGAAACAATAAACGATGGCAGAATGTTTTCCTGTCTGAAATATGAAGCCAAAATACTAATTTATATTTGATTGAAGGCCTATGTACAATAACATAAGACCATACTAACTCTCAGATCAGATAAATAATTACTTAGGTTTTCTGACAGGTAATCTTGGTTGGTACAGTACTCTTTCAGTTTCCTTTGCATAATTGGAAAATCAGGTTCATAAAAAATATCTTGCTTTCAAAAACCATATGAATGTAAATTACCACATGGATGGTGACAGGGGTAAGTTGGTTAACTTTTCACTACGCCGCAATGTGTTGTGAGTCACCTCCATCCACTGAACTAATATTACTGTAATTCAGAAACCATTAACAGCGCCTGCTTTAATATTAATTAACTAATTTTTATCCGCGACACTTCGCTAAATAATATCGCTGATTTCGTACAGGTACCTGCGCTAAACATAATTATTACTATGAGAAAGTAGAAAATCGAATCGGATGTGGAGCTAATGGAACTGGGCACGGCAGCCTGTAATATGTCCTGATCATTGATGAGGGAAGGATAAGACATTCAGAAGGGAGAGGGTAATTAGGCCGCCGTCACTCACAACATCACGACAAATACAATCGATATACTTACGTAAATTTTCTGTAAGAGCGTAGTGCTCGTCTAATCGAGTCGGCAAATTTACGCAGAAAACTGCTGAGCTCTACTACCTTAACCAAACGTACTGTGTTCAGAGGGTAAAGCAACTTTAGCACGGCTATAGGCATAGGCACCTCTCGGCTCATGTCGATTTGATAACAACGTGCGTTCGGTCTATTAAAAACCTTTCATCGAGTTCTTCAACGATGTCCTTGAAATGGTCCAGTCACTTGGTACTTACTGCTGAAATCTGATCGTAACGAAGTGAGCCGTAAGCTTAAAGCATGTACCAAGTCCGTAAAGTGTGAGTGTGCCTGTTTGCGAAACTGTAAAGCATGCAAGCACATTATATGTTGTAATTAATGTGGCGACAACGTTGTGTTGACACAGGCATCTCAGAATCAGCTCTGCAGAATCCGAAACGCATTGCAAGCATTCATTGTCCTCCATAACCGATTACCTGACCGTATCGTATGAATCTCACGCTTTTTGCCGATTTGCTACAAAAACATACTTATTATGTGTCACTTACGAAAACTAAGTGACTCACTTACATAAGGTACAATTACTTTTATACAATATCGGTTGCAATGATGCGGTCCACTTAATATACTATAAGTATAACCTGTCTTAAAACTCAGACAAAATATGAACAGCGACGTTTTCATTAAAACCCATGCGGCAATTCTCTTTAACCTCATTTATATTAGATATAGAATAGCGTTATAAAAACTGCTTATTTAGTTTACTTTAACATAATAAAATGGAGCCGACTTGAGTTGAAAACGTTGAAATTCGTCCGATGATTCTCATTCATCATATTGTTATAGCATTTAGGTAAGTAAGTAGGTAATATATTTATCAGCATGAAACTGTGTGACTGTTTCAGAGGTATAATGTCACATCCATTTTTTATTCGAAAATTATAAGTACCTACCTAAAACCTATCACTTTTTTGGGGCGCTCAGCGTATCCTCGCGTGCTCTAATTTTTTTAACATTTAAGTATGTTTATTAATTCTAAATTTACGCGTGCAGAGCCGCGAGCGAAGTCAATATTTTGGTAAATAGGTACTTACCAATGTACATATATTTTGGTTTTGCATACTCATATGTGGCTGATCATTATGTAGAGTCCTTTGTATATAATGATGGCCCTAGTGTTACTAGTGATAAGTGGGATAAGGCCAGTTGCGTCCGAGACTTTACGCCGTATAGCGCAGGGTATTTTAATGGTCTAACCAGATGTGACAGAATATTCGCTTATCCATAGAGCGACTGCTGTCTGACTTCTACAACCCAAGGCGATGGTGAAATTCCATTAATTAGACCAGCTTTAGTTTATTCAGGCGTATTGACTCCACACTGGATTGGGAGGTCTGGGGTTTGATTTCCGGGTCCGGCAAAGTGTTATTGGGATTTTCCGTAAGGAAATTCTCAGTAGCAGCACGGAGTCTGGTAATGTGCCCGGTATGACAATAGGCTCGCCTCCTATTACGTGGGACTAAAATAAATCTGACGAAAAGTTGGTGTAGCAATATACCTCTGCCTACCTCTTCGGGGATATAGGCGTGAGACTATGTATGTATGTATGACTCCACATAACGGCGCAGCGCGGCGGGACAATCAGATCATTAAAATAAAGCTTTTAAAAGAAAACTGCGTAAGCGTTATCCCAGCTAGAACCTGGGGTCCACTTTCGAGTCTATCCGAATTTGCCTGAATATTAGATGCTCCATAGAGCGACTGCCTGACTGACTTCTGCAACTCAAATGTATAGCAATTATTCCATGACTTTGACTAGTGCCATCTTATTCATAGGTACTGACTCCCTATAACGACTGTCAAAGATCTTCATGACACGGGACGGACGGCTAAACCATAGTTAAAACAGAATTTTACTATGGCTAAACGGTGTGCGTTACCCCAGCCAGAAAATGTCGAATATGGTCATTTAAATGTTATAGATAATTAGTTGTACAGCTTCTTTAATTGTAGCGTACATTTTTAAATTTGTTGCACTTGTAGTTTTTTAGTTATTTCACAAAAACATTTCCTGCTGGGGTAATGTTACTGCAGCCAGACATTTTCTTTTTTAATGGGAATATTGAAATAAATATTGGCTATATAATTAATTGTCTAGACGAGGTAAATGTTGCAACTTATTTTGTAGTTCTTCTATCTTCGGCTGCGAAGTTATTCGAGTTCCTGCTGGAGTAACGTTTGTGGTTTTGCTGGATCTTTGAAACGGTTAAGTAGATTCTTATCATCTTTCGTACACGACTTCTTAAGAATTAGTTTAATTAGTTGTACAATAAAAAAAAACAAAAATAATGCACCGTCAAAGTTTATCTTATCTTAATATATAAAATCCTTGCGTTACTGACTGACTGACAGACACGCTACAGCCGAAACTATTGGGCGCAGGAAGCTGAAATTTGGCATGTATGTTCCTTGGGGACCGTAGGGGTGCACTAAGACAGGATTTCCCGAAATTCCCACGGGATCGGGCACACCGGGAAATCATAAAATATATGCGTGCGAAGCCGCTGGCATCGACTAGTTAAATATAAAAACACTTTGTTAATTAATTACGGCATACTAATGAAACTTCACATACATTTGAAGGCAGTTACTGGCTAGAAAATACCGTTTACATTAAGTCTTTAGAGCTCTTATTTAAAATGTTAGGACCTATTGAAGTGTTTTTATATTTAACTAGAGGACGCCAGCAGCTACGCCTGCACTTTAATTTAATTTACCCGTTTTGGCCGATCCCGTGGGAATTTCGGGAAATCCTGTCTTAGTGCACCCCTACGGTCCCCAAGGAACATACATGCCAAATTTCAGCTTCCTGCGCCCAATAGTTTCGGCTGTAGCGTGTCTGTCAGTCAGTCAGTAACGCAAGGATTTTATATATTAAGATAAGATAAACTTTGACGGTGCATTATTTTTGTTTTTTTTTATTGTACAACTAATTAAACTAATTCTTAAGAAGTCGTGTACGAAAGATGATAAGAATCTACTTAACCGTTTCAAAGATCCAGCAAAACCACAAACGTTACTCCAGCAGGAACTCGAATAACTTCGCAGCCGAAGATAGAAGAACTACAAAATAAGTTGCAACATTTACCTCGTCTAGACAATTAATTATATAGCCAATATTTATTTCAATATTCCCATTAAAAAAGAAAATGTCTGGCTGCAGTAACATTAAACCAGCAGGAAATGTTTTTGTGAAATAACTAAAAAACTACAAATGCAACAAATTTAAAAATGTACGCTACAATTACAGAAGCTGAACAACTAATTATCTATAACATTTAAATGACCATTTTCGACATTTTCTGGCTGGGGTAAGGCACGGCTAAACGTGCTCTCAGAGGCACGGGGCAAGCGATAGTTAACAATTCAATACGCACATTACTTTGAAAAGTCAGTGGTGCGCGCTGTGGATTTGAACCCGATGCCCTCTACATTGAACTCTGTTGGTATCTCCACTAAGCCATCGCTGCGTAAAGCTCGTATTAAGTAATGTTTAGGTACTATTTATATTATTCCTAGTTTTGCAAAATGTTCACAGACAAGAGCCTGTGATCCGTTTTCCTGGCATTCAGTGACACTCCACTTCAGTAACCAACAAAACAATTTTTATTAGTAGCTATTTAATCTTGGACTGCCTCGTTGGTCTCGCGGCATAAATGTGCGCGTGGGATTGGGAGGTCTCGGGTTCGATTTCCGGGTCCGGCAAAGTGTTATTGGGTTTTTTCGTTAGGAAATTCTCAGTAGCAACACGGAGTCTAGTAATGTGCCCGGTACGGCAGTAGGCTCGCCCCCTATTAAGTGGGACCTAAAAATTCATGGTGAAGGAAAAAAATTGGGCAAGTGCGAGTCGGACTCGCGCACAAAGGGTTCCGTACCATCATCTATAAAAGAAAATCACGTTCGTTGTATGTATACTTAAATACTTTATAAGTTTCTACCTGTTAATTAAGATCGAGTAACAAATTGCTTAAAAATTACGTTTTTTGTATGGGACCCCCCCTTATTTTTTTTTATTTTTTTTTATTTTTAGTATTTGTTGTTATAGCGGCAACCGAAATACATAATTTGTGAAAATTTCAGCTATCTAGCTATCATGGTTTATGAGATACAGCCTGGTGACAGACAGACAGACAGACCGACAGACAGACAACGGAGGCTTAGTAATAGGGTTCCGTTTTTTACCTTTTAGGTACGGAACCCTAAAAAACATCATGAGGATCAAAACGGCGTGTTGGGAGTCTTCCATAATGTTCTGTAAACACAATAATATACTTATGTGTAGCCTGCCAACTCGCACTTGGCCACAGTGGTGGATTATTCCCTTACCCCTTTCATAGTGAGAAGGGGCCTATGTCCAGCAGTGGTACAGTTTTGAAAACTATATGATGATTAAATAAATCTAACTATTGCCATCCGTTGGAAAATTTCTGTAATAATTTATATTCAGATAAATAATTTTTGCCTGCATCCCTGGTCCAGTGAACAGCGTATGCGACTGCTGATCGGAGGTCCCGGGTCGGGCAAAATTGTTACTGGGTTTTTTCGAATACTCAGTAGCAGCCCGGAGTCTGGTGATGTGCCCGGTAATGGCAATAGGCTCGCCCCTTATTACGTGCGACTTGAAAATTCATGGCGAAATGTGGGTGTAATATTTATACCTCTGCCTACCCCTTCGGGGATACAGGCGTGAGACTATAAATAAATGAATATTTTAACCAAAACAGAAAGTTTCTGAGGGCAAATACGAATAATCTTACTCAATGTTATTTGTAAGAATTAAATATTACATTACTTTTGTGACTTGGTGAAAAAACTACCTACGTGGTCCAGTGAACAGCTTATGCGTCCGCTGATCGGGCGGTCCCGGTCTCAATTCCCGGGTCGGGCAAGAGTGTTAGGTATTGAGTTTTCCCAATTCTTAGTTGCAGCACGGAGTTTGGCATTGCAATAGGCTTTCTCACTACTACTTGAAAGCAGTTAAAATGTATAACATGGTGAAATGTTTCAGGTGTAATATTAGACCTCTGCCTACACATTCGCGGATACAGGCGTGAGTTTTTAAGAAATAAAACAATGGTGAAAGAAATTCAAATTTCAGTAATGATTGAGATTATTGACTGCCTCGTTGGTTTCGCGGCATAAATGTGCGCGTGGGACTGGGAGGTCTCAGGTTCGATTCCTGGTCGGGCAATGTGTTATTGGGTTTTCCGTTAGGAAATTCTAAGTAGCAGCACGGAGTCTGGTAATGTGCCCGATACGGCAATAGGCTCGCCCCCTATTACGTGGGACCTAAAAATTCATGGCGAAATGTGGGTGTAATAGTAATATTACAGGTGTAAACCTCTGCCTACCCCTTCGGGGATACGGGCGCGAGACTATAAAAAAAAATATATTATGGTGTCAGGATAAAATAGCGCTCGGCTCCAACAATTATTAAACATGTGTATAGCCAAATTCCGTTTGGCCAAGTCCGTGTGGTGACGGATTAAGAATACGGAATGTCACCACCTCATATCATCCCATGGGTGTCGTAAGAGCCGACAGAGGGAGCAAATTATGCAGAGAACAGCACTGTAAGAGAAGGAAAACTTGATACAAACCCTATGCCAACCCGTTTGGCCAGCGTGGTATAGTAGGCCTCCTTTCAAAGGAGAGGCCTAGTCCAGCAGAGGCATCAGCCTTTCATCATCATCAGATGATGATAGCCAAATTATAACCCCGTGCTTAACTCGTACGTGGTCATAATTTCACTCAACAATATAATCTAGTTTTCCCTCAGTCAACTTGTATCGCATTACACACTAAGAAATCTGTTCCTAAGTTCAAATCCATTGCCCAGAATATTTAGCATAGTTTCTACTTTAGTCACGAAACTATCAACATAGCGAATGATTTAGCACTGGCTTTTATGAATGTTTTCGGGTAGCCAAAAATACAACAAGCGCAATGGAAGCTGCGTAAACACGTCCCAAGCTAAACATAACGTTACAAATACCGATACCGTTTTAGCTGGAGTGAGGTCCAATTACGGCATGTTACGCGAAATGTGTGTCAAGGTTACTCAAGTTCGGGTCAGAGCAAATCCACCCAATAAGCCATTTTAGGCAGCTAATCGACCATTCTCTCCGCAATGTTTACCGGTAAATTGCATCAGTAAGTGAAGAGTAAGTAAACAAATAGGTATAAAAAGTTAATTTAATCAATTCGCTTAAGCTTCAAATTGGTTTTGAATTTGAGGAAAAATCAATTGTAATGTAAGTATTTACATGAAACTTGTTTCTTGGACACGAATGAATATTGTTGTTATTAAAGTTCAGTCGTAAATCTGGCAGTTGAATTTCTGGCTATAAGGGTGCATGGTTGGTAGGTTCTCGTGTATCCGGCCAAAAACTCCTTGGCGCTATTAACTTTATTTATTTGTTCACTGAAATTCAGGGGATCATAGTGCACTTAACCTCATTCCAAACAATACAACTTGACATCCAAATAGCCGAGAGTTGCGGATACTTGGTTTATGAAGCACAACCGGTTATTTAATTGCTTTATGGTGAATAAACATGAAGCAAATTGTTCAATTATTGTAATTACTAATTGTCCATTACCATAATGAGAGCGAATGAAGCAATAAACATAATATGTACTCTGTACACCAGGTTTATGGCAAACAAAATATAGGAAATCCTTAGTTATATACCTACACAGCGCTTCATCAAATGTGAGTCCACGTTATCTATTTTTAATAGCTTCACGCCTGTATCCCCTAAGCCCAGGCGCGCACTAGCAGCCAGGTCGCGGAGGTCAGCGAAATACATACGCAGCGGCTGCTGGCGTTTGCGGCCATGTGCACGCACTGATGCATATTTCCATTCAATGCATGTATTTCGCTGGCCGCCGCGACCTGGCTGCTGCGACCTGGTCGCCAGTGCGCGCCTGGGCTAAGCTCTAGAGTCTAGGGCCTATGGGGTAGGCAGAGGCGTATGTTTCGCCCACATTTCGCCTTATGAATTATAGAGCCCACGTAATAGGGGGCGAGCCTATTGCCGTTACCGGGCACATTGCCAGACTCTGTGCTGCTACTGAGAATTCGGAAAACTCATTAACACTTTTGCCCGACCCGGGAATCGAATCCGAGCCCTCCCGATCAGCAGACGCATACACTATAGGTACACTGGACCATGGAGGCAGATAAAGTTATCTATGGATATTAATATTATACCTCCCTTAATGCAAAATGTTGTATGTTTCTTCATGACGAAGGAAGCAACATCATCTTACCTTGTACGATGAGGTGATATTTGAAGTTTAATGATACGAAAAAAGGCTCTTAGTTAATGAGAGCTATCTTTCTAAAAAATGCTGAAAGCGGACTAGGTAATAGTAGACACACGAATATTTAGATACTGGGGATATTTCAACCTTTTTATTTGTTTGCGGGGTGGAAACTCTATTGCGATCCGACCCTTTTATGATTCGAGTTTGGAGGCTTGCGAAGGTGCTGTGTGAGATTCTCCCCTAAAGTCGATCGAAGCCTACTCACAAACACAACCGCGGGTTCCTCCACATCGCTTTACGGTCGGCTCAATTGCGACTAGCATATATACTTTGCGATCCCGTCGGAGGAAATTTCGAGTAAGTTGTCTAATATTGCTGTAAACTGTAGAGGGAAGAAGTAGTATAACTATAGGACTATCAGTCTTTTATTACTTTTTTATGGCTGTCCATCAGTATCCACTGTCCAATAATATCCCTACGACTACATTTCGATCGAAAAATGAACGCACCGGCCCGAGCGTTTTCCTTTTACTTTTCTTTTTGTTTATCCTTTCTTCTTTACCTATCAGGAACGAGTAAAGAGTTTAAGGAGAAAAAGAGGGCTTTGCTACTAACATGTGACTAACCTGATAAATAAATTAAAAAAGGCAATGGAACAACAAACCTCAGTGACAGCGTAAGCTCGGTGCTAACCTTATGAACATATTTTGCAGTCACCTTGTCTTACTCTTGCTACAATTAAGTATGTCTATTCTTAAAATTTTAAAATTTTTTAATGTTGATGCTCCTTTTTATAGGATTTTTTTCAGTCGATTAAGCTTAATCGACCTATAAAACATTGACTTACGCGAAGGGAACATCAATATTTTGCATATTAAAACAAAAAGGTAAGTAAAATAGAAATACTATAAACATGTTATGTACACAGTCGCTTACCGAGATACACATACAAGACATATAGGTACTTTCACTGTTCAAGAGTAATCCGACCTCTCATAAAGCCAAGTCTTAACACTGGACGGACTCTACCAAATGTAGAGATTTTGAACAGGTCATTAACAGTATGTGACCTTATAAATTCCATATACAAACAATTATTAGTTGTTTTTTTTTATTTTATTTATAGTCTCACGCCTGTATCCCCGAAGGCAGAGCCCAGAGGTGTAAATATTACACCCACATTTCGCCATGAATTTTTAGGTTCCCACGTAATAGCGGGGAGCCAATTGCCATTACCGGGCACATCACCAGACTCCGGGCTGCTACTGAGTATTCGGAAAAACCCAGTAACACTTTTGCCCGACCCGGGAATCGAACCCAGTACCTCCGATCAGCAGTCGCATACGCTATCCACTAACCCACGGAGGCAGTTCATCCATTATTAGTTGTACATCACACTATACCGTATTGCCTCGTATGGAAACTAGGAACAGTGCTAATCGGCGAGGCTACTGCTGAAACGACTACACCATATTATGTGCAGCCAGTCATAATTTTTCTACGAATCAAAATTTTATAACATGTTACCACTTTCCAATGATGACGTATTAAATACTATTAACTGGTCACTTGGATATGACTCACAACCGTCACAAAAGGGGTTGTATGAGCTCAAGGATAGGTGACGAATGATAACAAAAATGTTGTCAGTCATAATTATTGGACCCTGGGTTCTTGCATGATTTATTAGTTTTACATTAACTTTTTAATGTTATAATCATGGAAATATATCCGTTCCGCTGCGAACAAAAAGTATCTTGGAAGAAGGGGTAGGCAGAGGCATATTTAACGCCCACATTTCGCCAGTGTTTAGATCCCACGTAATAGGTGGCGAGCCTATTGCCGATTGGGACATTTTGTTTGCCAGAGCCTCGTCCGTTGATCGGCAGGTGCACCACTTGCAGGTGAGGTTGACTTGGGACCCTAATTTCTTGGTGGGAACCCTATGCACCCTTTATATTACAGTATTACATTTTCACTATTTGTTGGGTTTCAGTAAGATTTTTTAAGACAACTAATTAATTGCACTAAGAACAAACATTCCAGAAACGGGAACGGAACACCAAAACAACAACTTATGGACCACACGAGTGTTTTATACGTCAAAGTACTGAAACCTTTCTGATTTCAATAAGAAACAATTGTTATAATTTGCCGTACCGACAGCTTTTGATTACAGCTTCGTCCCGCCTTACGCAAAGATATAACGGATAACTGTACTAGCGCGTATAGGCCTCATTACAAAACAAGTATTAAATATGGGTCTCCCTTGTTTGACCGAAAGGAATTTGACAAATGTTCACTTCCCAAAAAATGTTTTTCATACTTAATTTCATTTGCCAAATTATTACTTAGCAAAAAATCTATTCACAAAAAATTGTAACGCAAACCTAATGTTTGGGAAATGAACGATTAAACTATAACTTGTTTACCAACTAGTAGATACTTTTAACATTTTTTATTTAGTCAAATATTTCAGTTGGAATAACAGTTTTTACGCAAAATCAATAATTATCCTAATCTAAATATATAGTTCAGTTCCGGGTAGCCTTAGTAGGCTAACCGGCACTGAACTATATAGATTTTGTTGTTGTTTACTTGAATTTTGTCAAAATCTATTCGGCAAAACGACAGGATCCCATTAAATATAAAAGTAAATTAAAAAAAAAATAGTTTTATAATTATATTAATTTGATAGTTTTTCCAATGAATTTTAGATTGATAGAATTTTAAATAATAGTTTAATATGTAGCCGGATAAAAATCTATAGTCTACGTATACAGATAGCACTAAATCTCGATTTATATTTAGACCATCATCACCTTCGTGCCAGCTAATCTTAGATGCCTCTGGTATAACGCATACCAGAGGCATCCAAGATTTGCACCTTGCAGCCCGGCGTCCACTTAGTACTCTACCCAGATTTGTCATATTTTCCACAGATTGGTTTTTCCACAGAGCGACTGCCGTCTGACCTGCCAAAGGGATAGCGATATGTCATGGTTTAGACCAGTGTCAGTTTTATTCAGAGGAAGATACTGACTCCCTTTTAATGACTGTCGAAGACCTTTATGACAGCTGGAACCGACTGCTTAAAGTACTCTCCGAGACACAGAACCAGCGATTATTAACCTACTAATATACCTACACAAATACATACATACATATCGTCACGCCTTTTATCCCCAAAGGGGTAGGCAGAGGTGTATTGCTACACCCACTTTTCGCCAGATATACTTTAGTCCCACGTAATAGGGGGCGAGCCTATTGCCGTACCGGGCACATTTCCAGACTCCGTAATAATATATAACACTGCCCGACCCAGGAATCGAACTCGGGACCTCCCGATCCCACGCGCACATTTATGCCGCGAGACCAACGAGGCAGTCGTATAGGGTTTGATGTCGAGTTTTCCGTCTCTACGCAAAGATGGTATTTGCATCGTGTTACACAAATAACTTCGAAAATTCGGTGTTGTTGCGGGCTGTGGATTCGAACGTGCATGGCACATGGCAGCATGTTGATTATAACGTTATGAGTCTACAACACTACAACAGTCTTACTAAAAAGAGTATTTTAGAATGGAAGAGAATAGATAAATGGGTAACAGTATGCAAGAGGAGAGCCAATATATGATGGTCGGCATCACTGAGGATCTATGGATTACAGTTATAACCGCTTACATCTAGGCAGGTTATAGCTCATTTATCGACCGTAGGTATGAAAAAAAGAAATAGTGCAAGATTGACGCTTGGTACCTACTGATAACCACAGCTAAACATTTGATAGCTACAGTTACATTCTCCATATTGGCAGCCAGTTTTAGACTTCTTTATCGTTATATTTATTTCTCAGGTCAGTGCTATTTAACCTTTATAACTAGCTGAAAGACAACAAAACATATTCACATACCTGTAAGCAAAATTTTGAGATTTGAACGGCTGGCAGCGGCTGGCCACGAAGAACCGAAGGATGTTGGAGAGGCCTACATCCAGGTGTTGCTGTGGCAGGGTAATGATGATGATGTAAATTACTAAAAGCAGATTTACAAGAGCATGTAGAGGCACGTTAATAGTTATCAAAATCAAACTAAACAGAGATCATTTTTCTCAAAGAAATCAGTAACTTTGTTGAGTTTTAGACTTTATGGACTTAAGTCATTGGGGGTAATTCAAGAAGCACCTTATGGGGGTGTTGAGTTAACTCAAACACCCCCATAAGGTGCTTCTTGAATTACACGCGGCCTACGAACAACTCCTCTTATTTTGTTCTACCCGTCTAAAAAGAAGTTAAATATATTTAAACCTAAAATACGAATAACTTAAAATACCTCTAGATGCGTTATTAGGTTATCGCTGAAGCTATAAATGTCAAATAGCTACTTAGGTATAACTTATTATCAAACAAGAATTAAACTGGTTCAGTCAGGGCTGGTTTTGGAGCCGAGGACGCACAGTAAATAGCATCGACCGGCGATTTATTCACAATACAAAAATTACATCGGTTAAGCATTCTCTCTCTCTTAGCGCTTTACGAACTAACTAGATTTATTATGAACTGAACATTAACTTTTCCACAGAGTGACTGCCTGTCTGACCTCCGCAACCCAAAGGTATAGCGAAATTCCATGATTTAATGCCAGTTTAATCAGAGGTTCTGAGTCTCAAAGATCTTCATGACAGGCGATAATTAGCAATTTAATGCGCACATAATTAGGAAAATTCAGTAGTGTGCGCTGTGGATTCGAACCCGATACCCTCTACATAGCAGACTCTTGGTATCGCCACTAGGCTAACGCTTCCTCAACCAAAACCATGGAAATAAAGATCGAACATTAAAAAGTAACATAATATGTAATCAAATCAAAGTTAGTACAAGCTTGCCCTTCTTGGATGTGATGTGTGAACTTACATTCAAGTTGTTTTAAAAACTTTTAAAACAAAGATATCATTTTATTACTACATTTCCCATCAAACGGAAGAAAAAAGATCTTACTGAAAAAAATAAACAGGAAGTGAAATATTGGAAGCTTCACATATGTAGCAGTGCAGTGGCTACAGATTGCAAGATACATAAACATTATCTTGTAAATTATGTAGAAGAACGACAGCAATTTCTTATATTATGGTTTGGGAGGGTCAGAGAGGTTGGACTAGTAATATATATATATATATATATAGTCTAAGGGGAGGGTAGGTATCTAATATTATAAAGAGAAAAAAATGTATTTTTGTTTGTAATGGATAAACTCAAAAACTACTGGACCGATTTTAAAAATTCTTTCACTTTTACAATGCTACATTATCTGCGAGTAACATAGGCTATATGGTTTTTCGGGTACGCGAAGTAGTTCCCTCAGGACGCGGATGAAACCGCGGGAAACGGCTAGTATTATATATGTAAGTACATGGCATGGCAAAAGAAACAAAGTAAGGCCAGATCGTACATTTTGAATGTAGAGTCAGCTTTTGTAAAACTACACGGTATCGGATCAAAGATAAGTCAAAAAGTTTCTCGATTTTATTTGATACGAAAGTTAAGCAGTCATATTTACTGTAAAAAACGCAACCATGCAACCAGACGATCCATGACCACGACCATTTTAAAAAGTAGAATTTGTTGCAAATCAATAATTCATCATCAGCCCATATATTCCACTGTCGGCATGGGATTCTTCTCACTATGAGAAGGTCAGCCGGCATGATGTTTTCCTCCCACATTAAGCAAGTGATAATTAACAATTTCACGAAGTCACGCGCCGTGGATTCGAACCCAATACCCTCTGTGAAGCAGTCTGTCAGTGTCTCCAGTAGGCTATCGGTGACTTATTAGACTCTACTACTCCGCCGCAGATTTGAGAAGCTCTAGTAATATTCCTGTTACAGCGCATTCATAAATTCGCACATCTTTTACCCTTTGCCATCTCATCTTTGAAATATCAATTTATCAAGCGAAAGGTCACGGTCAGCCGATCAAATCTCCAACATCCGTATAATTTCCCTAAAGGGTTCGAGCAATTCCAGAATATCCTTAGATGTATAGAAAATCTTGACGTCGAAGTCTAAATTTAATATCGTTAGCTTTATTTATAGGTCTCCCGATCATGGCACATTTCGAACGGATCTGGGTCGTTTAAATTATTAAAAGTTAAAAATATACAGCCTTTCGGCGTGAAATTATATAATTGGAATCATGTGGGCGGGAAATGTTACGATCCATTTAAAAGAATGGGCACTTTTTACTTTTGGGCAAGGGGGTAATTTAGTTATTATTTCAAAATAGAACAGAAATTTTAATTCTCTTGAGAATTGAAAGTGGTGGCTGCTAAATTGCTCTACTTCTGATATGTAACAGCGAAATGGATACATATCAGACGAAGAGCAATTTAGCAGCCACCATGTTAAATATAAAATGTTTACTTAGTTTTTATTTCATTGAAGGAGTATACATAACGCGTGACGTCTCAAGTTCAGCAAACATTTAAGACCATACACAGACTTTTACCTTCTAAAATAACATTTCAATAAAATCGATTATGCCTTAGCTAATTCTTTATTTATGCAAAGCTACGCTTGCCTGTTTACTTAATAGTCTTGTTTTATCTACGTACCTACGATGTGCTAAGTATTGCATAGCTATTTTATATTGATTCAGTAATGTAAATAAACTAAGCGCATATGAAAGTGGATATGTGACCTCAAGTTGTTGAACCTATCTATGAAAGCAAAGTTACATTATTATTACTCACGTTATTAAGTTTCATTAACACTTTTCCAGTTACAGATATGTACTGATTATTGAATATCGGGTAGTCGAGAAACTCTATCCGCGGGAAAAGTGCCAGATGAGACGTGAGGAGGGAATACATCATCTACGTCACTGCACGAGAGTTAAGTCCTTTATAAACTCGCTTCTATACTCTGGCCACTAGAGTGGAAAGTACAACTTCTACTTATTTTCTGAACACCGGGGGATCGTGAGAACTTGATTTGGGCCTTATTAGGTGGTGTTAAAGGCAGTTTTGCAGTAGTTGTTGTGAGAGAAAGCACTTTCCGGTTGTGTGTCGTGTTGGATGACGCAGATGACGGCGTGACACGGCGAGCACCGAGCCAGCAGCGCTCGCCAGTCGAGCGGAGTCCGCTCGCCTGCAAGTACTGCACGTGACCCGCGGCACACACATCAAACGTACAGTTTTCCGCGATCTCTAAGTTATCGAGTGCGAACGCAAACTAAATAAATGATATCCCTTATTTGTTAACTTCATAAACAAAATTAGACATCCTGAGCAACGGTAAGTGAATCTTTTATTTAAATTATTTAGAGTTAACAGTAATAATACTGATATCTCTGTAGTTTTATTAAATGTTTTATAAAGTTTGATGAGGAAAATATACCGAGGAATACAAATTTTTGTTTTTAACTGTGGGAAATAACCAGCTCGTCATTGAAGGGCTAGTGACCATTTGGCATAAGCCTGTGGTCACAGATGAGAATAATTCTCTCATCTGTGCCTGTGGTACTTAGCCGTATGTACCTATGTGCTCTGGAAGGATGGAATGCGGATCGTACACATTTTTGCTGTGGCTGCACGTTGTCTCGTAGTTAGTAAGCAAATTACTGTGAGTCGCTCCATAGTATTTAATACAGCAATATTATTGCTTAGGTAATAAGTAGGTTTTTAGTCTACTGTTGACAAGTAAGCGCATATTTTAATATTGTTATTCTTATCATCACGTTCGAATCGGCATACCTATTCAAATGGCACTAGATTGAAACTTTCACATAACAAAAAAGTGTGCTGCATTGTTTGTTGATTAACGATGCACGGTGCATCGATGAGGTTTCACATTTTAATAATGTTGCCATACATTGGGAATATTTTATTTTGTATGACACTATGTTTATTCAATTAGGTATCATTTTAAATTGTCTGCACTAGTGACCTAGTCATTGTTTGGCTATTTTGCCAATCCTTACGCATAGCTTTGACGAAGGTTTTGGATTCGATACTCAATCGTAACAAACGCTAATATTGCTGCAAAGTTTCAGTTCTGAGATTGGGCTTTCTTTATCCTTGCCCCATTTACAAAATCATTGGCGTCAATGCCAACAGAATCCTTTTGGAAAAGTGCCAAATTCTTTGATCATATCGGACACATATTATTTAGATAAGATTTGAATAAGAATTCGATTTAATATATTTTACTTTTCGCACTATTTCAGAAATAAAAAGTGTGCTGCATTGTTTGTTGATTAACGATGCACGGTGCATCGATGAGGTTTGACACAAATTTAAAGGGATTATACGTGCAGTGGCATGCTATACAATGGAGAAGACGTTTATATTGTATTACTCTAGTACGAGTATATTGCCGTTAGATTATGTGACAAGCTATGCTTCCTTAGCGTTATTTCTAAAAAAAAACAGTCCGGTTCAAAAAGTGGCACACGGTACCGTAACTAGAGACTTATCGTCAAGAATGTATTTCAAATATTAAGACCATCGGAAAAAGTCATAAACTTAGTTTAAAGAGCACTATGTCTTATGTAACTAACTTTTTAATTGAGTCAATTAGAGCGATGAGACACAAAAAATATAGCTTGATTTTTTGATAATAAACGTTTTGCTTTATTGTATAAAAGTGTAGTCATTGTTTACAAGGTGACATTTGAAATGGAAAGTTGGTTCATTTAGCGAGCGAGCGACAACAGGGTTAAGATGCCATAGCAAAGGAAAGCTGTAAAAAACCGTTGTTATGACACATCGCCCTACCGCTGTTTGTTTAATACAATACTTTGAGGTCCGTACTATAGTGCGTGTCAATGTTCATAAGGACTTTCTTTGTGATAGCATTTTTTATTCGTCTTTCGAATAAAAAGTACCTACTTAATTGCCGATTATGGCTAAGTACATAATTGGTCTAACAAACTGCGTGCTAGAACTATTTGCACTTAGAGCAATAATTATCCCATACTTAATATCTTCATTTTAATACTAGGGTACGAAAGTGCTGAGAGCGTCAAGTAAAAAATAGTTTGAAAATCCGATATACTATCTGGTATCTAGAGCACTAAATATGGGCAATATAGGTACTGTATTTATTTTTAATGGTCTGTGTGGTGAAGGATTAAGAATGTCGAAATATCACCACCCGGCACCCCATATCATCCCATGCGTGTACTAAGAGCCGACAGAGGGAGCATATTATGCTGAGAACAGCACTGCAAGAGAAGGAAAACTTGATACAAACTCTATACCAACCCGTTTGGCCAGCGTGGTATAGTAGGCCAATTCCTCCTTTCAAAGGAGAGGCCTACTCCAGCAGTGGACTGTTAAAGGATGATGATTTATTTTTAAATAATAATATGCAGCGATAGCCGAGTGGAGAGACCGAAGGACTGCTACGCAGAGGGTCTCGGGTTCGAATCCACGGCACGCACTAATGACTTTTCGAAGTTAAGTGCGTATTAAATTGTTAATTATCGCTTGCTTTACGGTGAAGGAAAACATCGTGAGGAAATCTGCATGTCTGAGAGTTCTCCATAATGTTCTTGAAAGACATGTGAAGTCTGCCAACACGCACTAGGCCAGCGTGGTAGACTATGGCCTTACCCTTCTCATAGTGAGAAGAGGCCCGTGCCCAGCAGTGGGACAGTATATAGGGCTGATGATGATGATGATGAATATGCAGAATGTGAATTATATGAATAGACTAGAGGACGCCAGCGGCTACGCCTGCATTTTTTTTCAAATTTACCCGTTTTGGCCGACCCCGTGGGAATTTCGGGAAATCCCTTCTTAGTGCACCACTACGGTCCCCAAGAAACAAACATGCCAAATTTCAGCTTCCTGCGCCCATGTAGCGTGTCTGTCAGTCAGTCAGTAACGCAAGGATTTTATATATTAAGAAGATATAAACAATTGTCGACACAATCAAATTTTCAACTCTCAACAAATTTTGCATCTTATTTTGCAACAAAATAAACTAATAACTGTTGTAAAACTGGAATACTTAATAGAAAACATAAACGGTGTCTGGCAGCTAACATGGAATGTAGTATATAATGTGAAATAATTATTGTTATCTTTATAGTAACTTATACATCAAAAGCGACGTGTTTATGTATGGATCTTATTGACTCTATGTGGCTGGCCTAATTGTGATACAATTTTTGAGAAACGTTTAAAAGGTGCCCAATGATGATCCCGAGAAGTTAGGTTACGGTCGGCTCAACGTATTGTAACAGTATTTGATAAGTTAATAAACTGATCATAGACTATCTACGCTGCCAATTAATGCTGACCAATAACTTACGAAATAGATAGCCTCGGCAGTTGGTGTTGTGCTCTCTTTATACACTTCTGAACCAAAATAGACTGCATGCAAATTATCGCTATATCTCTTTCGATTTGTGAAGTTAAGCCATGTTAAATCTCTATCTCTTCGGGATGCGGATGTCAGACGGTCGCTATGTGGCAAGGATAATATTCTGTCAAATCTGTAAGCAGACCCCGTTCTCCAAGACTTAATTAAGTTAATGGTAAATTTTAATAAAATTTAATATAAAATTAAATATTCTTGTGGTAGTAGTGCTTTCTGTCCTGAATAATACGTCTGTAGGTGGTAGTAGTTTGACCCTACGTATGGGTCAAACTTCTACCACCTACAGACATCGCTGCTGAGCGCAGCCATCTGACTGGGTTTGATCTCAAGCGGCAGACGCGATCAGCTGATGTGACAAGACACTGATTAATTCAGAGTATGAGAATTTTATGGCACCATTTCTTCACAGACCTCGGAAACGGCCCCATTTCTCTGACTACATATTGACTTTTTATGTATATAATGACGTAATTTTCGTAATTCAAAATAATTCGTAATTCGGCAGATCCATGATTCCTAAGTGCAATTATTACTTATAAGTTATAACTGACGTACCTAACAGGACATTATACAATGAATAGGTTGCCCTCCTCATATAATTATTATAGTTTAATAATAATAAACAAGTGTCACAATATTGTAATAATTATTAAACAATACCAATGATGTAGTAACGTTATTCCACGGCAACCAGTTCTCATAGAACGTACAGGAAAATAACATATAACTTTAGTGTACCCACGTCATTCAATATTATAATTAGGTAGATCCTACCATACTATATTAGACTAGTGAGGATAGATAGATCCTTTACCTCCTTT
Source organism: Euclidia mi (assembly GCA_944739405.2). Taxonomy (NCBI): domain Eukaryota; kingdom Metazoa; phylum Arthropoda; class Insecta; order Lepidoptera; family Erebidae; genus Euclidia; species Euclidia mi. Next base: position 17,746,821 of record OX123190.2, on the reverse strand, counting down.
CGCAGTCCATATTGGACTTATGGCTCCCATAATTTACTTCACAAAAGCTCTATTATAATAGGCCGACCTCACATTGGGCGTCAACGTTCCTCGAGCGTACGCCCAGCGTGCGCTCGGCGTTCACTCTGTAGTACAAAGTGAACGCCGCCGCCGGGCGCACGCCGAACGGACGCCGAGCCTACGCTTGAGGAACGCTCATGAGTCTCATGACCAACGTGAGGGAGGCCGAGTCAATAAGATAATTTTGTCTACTACACCACGCTGGCCAGGCGTGTTTGGTGCTGGATTCGACGACGAGCTTTTCATCTCTGGAAAACTCGACAGACGATGCAATATAATTGCATTTGCGTGTATTTTTCTTAGTCTCCTCCTACGACATCCATGGAATGAAATTTGGTAGTGACATTTTATATTCATAATCCGTCACCGGATAGTTGTTTGTACCTAATAACTCTTATGTTTACATAAAGACCACCTACTTTTCAAATTCTGATAGGCAGCGATAGCCGAGTGGATATACCAACAGACTGCCATGCAGAGGGTATCGGGTTCGAATCCACGGTGCGCACCAATGACTTTTCGGAGTTATGTGCGCATTGAATTGTTAATTATAGCTTGTCCCGTGCCTCGGAGAACACGTTAAGCCGTCGGTCCCGGTTGTCATGAAGATCTTTGACAGTCGTTACATGGCGTCAGTACCTTCTAAATAAACTGACACTAGTCTAAACCATGGAATATCGCTATCCCTTCGGGTTGCGGAGGTCAGACAGGCAGTCGCTCTGTGGAAAAGCTAATATTCAGCCAAATCCGGTTAGACTAGTAAGCGGACCCTAGATTGAAACTGGGATAACGCTAAGAGAAGAAGACTTATCAAATTCTGATGAAATTTTGCAGTAATATAGATTTCATATTTACTTTCGCGATAACTGCACGTAGCGGAGGAATAGGCAGCAACTGTTGGATTTGTAACATTTTGATTAATGTCATTGGCATCTGGAAGCTTCTTAACAGTTTTAATAAACGTTGGTCTCGCGGCATAAATGTGGGCGTGGGATTGGGAGGTCTCGGGTTCGATTCCTGGGTCGGGCAAAGTGTTATTGGATTTTTCCGTCAGGAAATTCTCAGTAGCAGCTCGGAGTCTGGTAATGTGCCCGGTACGGCAATAGGCTCGCCCCCTATTACGTGGGACTAAAATAGAGCTGGCGAAAAGTGGGTGTAACAATATACCTCTGCCTACCTCTTCGGGGATATAGGCGTGAGACTATGTATGTATGTATGTAAATACATAAACAAAACAATCATACCTACTACACAAGTGGACCATGAGGTAATTACACGTGTTTTACTACATAATTCTAAATTCACTATTAATAGCTGAGTATTGGGTTTATCCTATCTTGAGATAATGTAGAGGAAAATTGCATCAAATTATTATGATCGAACAAAATATTAAAAACGGGAAAAGTTCAGGTAAAATAGCGCTTATAATATACGTACTTCACATTACGTAACGAACTTACCAAGCACATATAAGATAATGGTATAGCTGTAAGGTAAGTAGGTACCTTATCATAATAATTTAAACCACTATTAAATTTAACACTAATTAGTTATTTAAAACACTATTAAATTTAACAAAATTCGATAATTTTAATCTTCTTCTTTCTCGTGTGAAACTCAGATCAATGAAATAAATTAAGTAATAGTTTAAAAAACACTAGAAAAACCCGCTTTTATAAATGCACGTAGAAACAAAAAATAAATTATGGATCGTTCGAGTTGTTTCTATTTCTGGGCTGAAGTGTAAACAATGTGCTTTTAATTATAATATTTGATTGTAAAAGCGTGGGGCGCTGGAACAGGAAAGACGTTCTTGTTTAACTTGTTCAAAAATCAAGTGACAGATGTTACGGGAAGTAGGTTACATAGATAGGCACTCTAACAGGAGTTGCAGCACGACTAGTAAGTGGCTCTACATTAAACAGTTTGTTCAAAGTACTAGTTTGTCCAACTCAGACAAAACATGCGCCAGCAGCGAGGAGAGACGACATTCACCGACATTTTTAACGCCTCTTCTTTCAGGAAATTAACTACATAAGGGTAATGCGTCAACAGTGGCAAAATGTAGAGTTCTTGATCGTGGACGAGATATCTTTAGGTAGTTTGGTAACCCTTTGGCGGCAGAAAAATGTTATGCTTTTGTGCGACCTAATGCAGCTTCCGCTAGGAAGGTAGTATTTGCATTTGTTAACAATAAAGTCTTTCCCGTTCCAGCGCCCCACGCTTTTACAATCAAATATTATAATTAAAAGCACATAGTTTTATAGGTACACTTCAGCCCAGAAATAGAGACAACTCGAACGATCCATAATTTATTTTTTGTTTTAACGTGGATTTATAAAAGAGTGTTTTTCTAGTGTTTTTTAAACTATTCATTTATTTTATACTTTTTGGTCTTTCACAACGAAATATTTTTAACATTTATACATTTATTTTAAGTAGGCGAATGAGCCCGCATTCTCTCCATCTCCGCCAGTGCGTCTGTATTGCACGGTGTTTTATCTGTCAGCTTATAACAATGTAGCTCTTTAATCTGGAGACCACTAAGTGATTTTACTCTACTTAGGGCCACATACGCCTGTCCAGCCGCAAAAGTACGGGACCTATCGGTCTGTTATAACCTTGACACCTGATCGTGTTCAAAGTCCATTACGTGGCCTTTCTCACAAGTGCAAACTCGACTATGATACGATATTCCATCATGGAATGCCAGTGCCTATCTTCCAGCTTCATCATAAGACCTTAAAACCTAATCGAGGTCAAAGTTCATTACAAGACTTTTCTAAGAAATTCAAAATAGCTATGATACGATTTTCCATCATGAAGTTCCAGTTTATATCTTCCGGCTCCTTCATCAGATCAGTTCGACAGTACCATATTATTGTATTGTCATCAGAACTACATACAGCTGCCAATTTTCATTACGCTACGACCCGTGGAAGAAGGTTAAATTAGTTAGCTTAGATTCCATTACATAGTTTGTTAGGTACATAAGTACATGTCGACCTAATAAAAGCGTGTTAAAAATTGATCTCAATGGTGCAAAATTGTATATTGAAAAATCGATTGGCATGAAAATGCTTGCTGAGAGCAGAAAAAAGTACATATTGTCACTACGTAGTATAAAACAAAGTCTGTCTTCTGTCTGTCTGTCCCTATGTATGCTTAAATCTTAAAAACTACGCAACGGATTTTAATTCGTTTTTTTTAATAGATATACTACGGAATTCAATATTCGAATTATAGATAGATCTGTAGATTTTATGACATAAGCTCCATACAAAATATGTTAAACACGAATCTAAAATCTACAGATCTATCTTTAGTTCGAATATTGAAAATGGCCGATAATGATTCAAGTAGTCTAAGAGCCAGTGTTCCGCAGACTTACGGTATAGTAGCAAACTCCATATTAATGCTAGTTATACTAATTCACCTGCCGTAGATCAAATGAAGGTTCATTATTCCCATAGTGGGTTCCTTTAGTCGTGCCTAGAAGTCGAAAAGCATGAAAGTCGACTTTCAAAACGTGATCGCAGCATGTCTGCCGTTTTGATATCTTAAAATATACATTGTTTTTTATAGAAATACTTAATGGCAGACACTTGTTCCGGTTCCTACTATATTTTATTTAATATCATAGTTCCCAAAATTTCATAAAATTTACGTTATTTTAGCAAAGCTAAAAATTATATATGTTATTTATATTATTATTTTAAACATATATTTACAAAGGCAGACACATAGGTCGGTTCTGACACTCGGGCAGACCACACGATACTTTCTCAGTCGTGCTATTGAAGTTGCATGATTTTGATTTTCTCACTCTTCATTTCGCAGGGAACTAGTGTTTCAGCAAAGCTGCAATTTATGTATCTTTTTTACATCATTATTATACATGTATATCTAAAAATCCAGACAGATAGGTCGGTTCTAAAATGCAGGCAGACTTCATAATAGTTTCGCAGTCATGCTAATGGAGATACACGATATTGACTTTCTCACTCTTACTGGCAATGACAACGAATCAGTATGAATATATTATGTGAACAGTGTTTTTAAATTTTTTAATTTACTAGAGGACGCCAGCAGCTACGCTTGCATTTTTTTAATTTACTCGTTTTGGCCGATCCCGTGGGAATTTCGGGAAATCCGTTCTTAGTGCATGCACCCCTACGGTCCCCAAGAAACATACATGCCAAATTTCAGCTTCCTATGCCCAATAGTTTCGTCTCTAGCGTGTCTGTCAGTCAGTCAGTAACGCAAGGATTTTATATATTAAGATAACTCTTATTTTCAATCATTAACATATACTTAAGTTTTTATAAAGAAATCAACTATTTTTTTTTCACTTGCAATAATAATGATTTTGCTACTTATTTTGTTCTAACAAAACATACAACTCGAAATTCAAATACAGACTAAATAAATTTAATATTGGCTATAAAAAATCAAAATTTTCACTGTTCTTCATTAGAACTGCAGACTTCCGTTGATTCAATCATCATGTCAGCCTAGAGACGTCCACTGCTGACATAGGCCTCCCCCAAGGTTCTCCACACAGACCGATTGAAAATAAGAGTTATCTTATCTTATACTAATATATAAAGCTGAAAAGTTTGTTTGGTTGGTTGAACACGCTAATCTCAGGAACTACTGGCCCGATTTGAAAAATTATTTCAGTGTTAGATGGCTTATTTATCGAGGAAGGCTATAGGGTATATAACATCACGCTATAAACGACGGGAGCAGAGCAATAGCCTGAAATAACGCGAGTGTAACCGCGGGCATCCCCTAGTAAATTATAAAATTTAAAAACACTGTTCACATGTATTCATACTGATTCGCTGTCATTGCCAGTAAGAGTGAGAAAGTCAATATCGTGTATCTCCATTAGCATGACTGTGAAACTATTATGTAGTCTGCCTGCATTTTAGAACCGACCTATCTGTCTGGTTTTTAGATATACATGTATAATAATGATGTAAAAAACATACATAAATTGCAGCTTTGCTGAAACACTAGTTCCCTGCGAAATTAAGAGTGAGAAAATCAAAATCATGCAACTTCAATAGCACGACTGAGAAAGTATCGTGTGGTCTGCCCGAGTGTTAGAACCGACCTATGTGTCTGCCTTTGTAAATATATGTTTAAAATAATAATATAAATAACATATATAATTTTTAGCTTTGCTAAAATAACGTAAATTTTATGAAATTTTGGGAACTATGATATTAAATAAAATATAGTAAGAACCGGAACAAGTGTCTGCCATTAAGTATTTCTATAAAAAACAATGTATATTTTAAGATATCAAAACGGCAGACATGCTGCGATCACGTTTTGAAAGTCGATTTTCATGTTTTTCGACTTCTAGGCACGCCTAAAGGAACCCACTATGGGAATAATGAACCTCCATTTGATCTACGGCAGATGAATTAGTATAACTAGCAAAAACATGAAGTTTGCTACTATACCGTAAGTCTGCGGAACACTGGCTCTCAGTCTAAAGAGGAAGGTTTATATGTATAATTGACGCGGGCGAAGCCGCTGGCGGCGTCTAGTATTCAATAAAATTAAATTTAATTACAACAGAACTGCTGTCTCCTTAATACAATCAGCCCTATATATAATGAAGAATCTCATATATCTAGCAAGCATCACTTATTTGTTTACATTGCGCTGCATATCGCAAGATGTGATCTTCGTTTGATGTTGGCACGTAAGTGCGGTACCTACATAAGGTTCTATCTTGCCCGGTCTCCTTGACATTTTGCACCAAACTATCTATTTCCGATCTAGGTTGTCATACTATAGATTGTTAGCGATTATAGATCGCTCCAGATCTTCGTACTATGGACCCTTAGCTATGCTGCTGATAACTTTGTCACGTAATTTTCAGGGATGCTTCTAGTATCGGGCGAGAGGTACATAGAGGCAAACCCTTTATTAGTACCTACGTGTGTATGCTAAAAAGGTTTTAACGGGAGCAAAACTTAGGCTTAGATAATATGGTTCTTCTTTCTTTATCGTGTACCTATGTGGGCAACTCTGATGTCGGAGTTTTCATATAGTCCAAAGGCCACATTGTTGTCCTGAGTTAAGAAGTCAAGAACCCGGATCATCAGGAAAGTTTTACGTCCACTCCGATGTATAAAATAATTTATTGTCGAAAGATTGTTAAAGTAATTCCATGACATGGAATTACTTACAAAATCATAAGTAGAATTTCATACATGGAATCCATTATGAAATTCTAATTATGATTTTGTTGGAAAGTAGAGGTAACTAGAAATATACTTGGTCCTATTTAAATTTTACTTTAAAATCTAGAAAACTTAATCAAGTCCAAATATCATAATAATAATCTGGCGAAGTGTGGGTGTGTAATTCACCTCTGCCTGCCCCTTCGGGGATAAAAGGCGTGAAGTTATGCTGATCATAATAATGTACCTCTTTAAGTTTATTACCTGCTGTACACGGTCGCCAAGTTCAGATAGCATTAAACTAAAGCGAATGAAGGCAGGGCGTTTACTTGGTAATTTTTGGCTAAATCAGTGTTACTTTAAATAGATAAATCAAATTTTTGAAGACATAATACAGAGTGTTGGGTGACAATAAGACGATCGCAGCGCGACAAGTGGCAAAAAACCTTATGTGATTTTATAGAAAGTGCTATTCTATTGATATTTTTTTAACAAAAATAAGCATGGATCACAATGCCAATCACAATAGGTGTACATAAAGTAACATATTTATTTGTATTTGATTAGATTTGAGGTACTTAAAATACATATATAAATTACGTGTGTCTTGAATATCGCTAGGTGACACTCCTGTCAAGTCACTAAGCCGAGAAAATGTTGGAGGTGTGCTGCATAGCAATTATTTAATTATAATGTCACGCATGTTTACAGTAAATTAATAAAGGAAAGTGATAAAACATTGATTTCATATTTGAGAATCATATTTAGTAAACGATGTTAATTTTGAACACATATTTACTTAACTAAAACCCGTGGAAGCGACACTAATGTATTTAATTCAATTATTACGCACCGTACAATATATTTAATTGGATTCAGGCTTAGATCTCTATGTTTATATTTTATGTGGTGATAATATTATAATTTATGAAATTATAATAAGCTACCTACCCGATTTCATTCCTATTTTCAATGGTTCTAACGAAGGTTAATGGTTCTAGGTAAAACGAAACCATAATGCCTCTAGGTTATCGTTTTACCTTTTGTCACCGTGGACATGCCGCGGACGGATCGTTCGTAGGTGCACTCGTCTGTTTGTCTGATAAAAATATAGAGTATTTTGTCTAAAATTCATGGTTGTATAAAGTTGAAATTTTTTCATATGCTTAGGTCACAAAAAAGATCATAAGTATATCTAGCTACCTATGCCAGCGCAATATTATTATCGAGATTTTTGTTGGTTAGCCGATCTGCTCATATTTAATTTTTATAAATCAGATTCAAAATCACTTAAGATACTTCCAGCTGACCAAGATAACATTTGGCAAGAAGCTATTTTCTATAGGACTTAGGTAAAAGAAAATAAATAAATTTCAGAATTGTAAATTTCTAGATAAGTAAACATACTTCCGAAGTTTTACCCCCTATTACGTGGGACCTAAAAATTCATGGCGAAATGTGGGTGTAATATTTACACCTCTGCCTACCCCTTCGGGGATACAGGCGTGAGACTATAAATAAATAAATAAAAACTTACGAAGTCTTTCATACACGAGTACCTACTTACAATATATTTTGGCGATTACGTATAAATGAAAAAACGATCGCATAGCCTTACACCACATACCAATCTCAAAATCGGGCATAATTTGCCTTAATTTGAAATATAACTTGCTGTACCTACTTTTATCGAAATAACAACATGTAAAAAAGTACTAACACAACCCTCGATGAGCGAGCACTTGCCCAGTTTTAATTTTATTTAAATATTTGGCACTGTCATCATACACTTTTTCATGACTGTTTTTGTGTAAGTGTATTTATTTATTTTTATTTATTTATTTATTTATATCAACATACAATTTTATTGCCTTTACAGGTATCTACCCAATACGACAATGTAGCTACATAAGTGACAAGTACATTAAAGTTACTCTTATGAATTCCGCCAATGTACAATTAAATATATCAATACGCTGAGAGACGTTATTTAAAATATTAAGTGCGCGCCCGACTGGTGAGTATTTTAACAAGTTAAGTACGAGCCACTGGGACATCAAACAATTTTCCTCGCGGCGCCTGCTGCAGCCTCGTATTAGGAACCACTAATTTAATTGTCTCTAGTATTTGAGGGTTATTTAATTTCTCACGAAACACTAAAAACATGTAAGTATTTGGCTAGTGCCAAGTCTCTCCTAGCTTCCAACTTATTGTACCCCACCATTCCTATCACAAAAAAAGTAGGATACATCAAAGGGTAATAAGGGTAGACTCCATATTCTTTCATATACAGATAACGGGTAAACTTATTCTGAATCTTCTCCACCATGAGACTATATTTAGTTTCATGGGGATTCCAGATGATAGCACTCGTTTCCAACATAGTTACTTCTAACTAGCGCATTATATAAAGACTTTATCGCTGATGTGTGATTAAAGTCTCGAGTTTCTCGAATGATTAAAGCCTAGGTTTTTAAAAGACTTTACACAAATTTTGTGTATGCGAAACATTAGTTCCTTGGTAAATAGAACTCCGAGATCTCTCACTGATTCTACACGTGGTATAGTTTGACCCTCGATCTGATACTCAAAGTGCATTGGCCGTAAAGCGCGAATAAATGATACCACATTAAACCCCAATTTGCCACATGATCTATATTTAGCTGCAGCCTTTTATGGTCCGTCATGTTGTTAATTTAAGTTTAAGTTCAAAAACAAAGTCATGAAAATTAAAAGTATACATTTTTTATTAGCCATGCGTGCTATATTTAGGTGCCCGAGGCGCGTTGACTAGTAAAATAATAGATGGAATTAGCCAGACGAGTAGGTAGTTATGCTACGAGTAACATATACTTAGTTAATGCAACGCTCCAGAGTGGCTCTATTGTTATTTGACTTGGCATTGATTCAACTGTTGTTGGCTTTTAGTATGCGAATTAAGTAAATCTGTCAAGGCAATCAAGTTAAGCCTAATTACTGTGAATCAGTGATAGAGCTGTGTATAGGTCTCTGATGAGAGATTCGTCAAAAGTGTATGATTTTTTTGTGTTAGATTGTAACTTTTAATAGTGAAGCTAACCACTACGACTAAGTTTATTGTAAGTACATAATTACATGATTTTTGAAAAGTATTTTATGGACAAGCCTAAAGTAATCTCATCTCAAGAAACGAGAATCGAGTATAGGCCTGCCTAGCTACATTCAATGTTTTACTTCTTGCCACGTTTCTTGTCATTTGTAATGAAAATTAGACGAATAAACACATTGAGCTTGTAGCAGTTACTGGCAAAAGTTACTGTAGAGCCAGTTTGCCATTATTTTTCTATTTTAACCTTCAACACAGCATTCGCTCCTCTCAAGTAAACTGTCTTTTATGAGAATCCGTTTTCAAGTTTATCATCATCGGCCCTATTAATTAATTATTCTACTGCACAGGGCTCTTCAGCCTTAGTAAGATCCGAAAATCGGGCTCAGAGGCGTGCCATTGGAGAGGCCTATTTCTAGCAGTGGATTACGGCAGGCTGATAATGATTACAGGCCTCTGTCCAACATGAGTTGGGTAAGACCATATTGCATCATGCTGGCAAATATCGAATTGGCAGACTTCACATAGGTATCTTTCGTGAACATTATTGACGTTATGGAGATCTCTAGAGTCTAGATATGCATGATTCTACACGATATTTGCCTTCAATTCTAAACGCACTTGGTTCCTATCGGAACTTCCTAAATTTTGACGATAAGTCAGTGTTGGAAATTTGAAGCCGAAGTCCTCTACGTAGCAGTCTGCTAGCCTCTCCACTAGGCTTTATCTGCTTAGTTTCTTTCATTTATCCACATTTATTAAGTCACAATTTTGCAGTGACATCATTGATTGGTTTTCCGCCTCGCACCCAATGTCACTACCAAAATATTGGTAATAGATAATAGGTATGACTTTGTAGAATCCGAGCTTCAAAGTGTCGGCACGCACACACAGAAGCACCGGTGTGTGTAAGGTGGGTCTAGTGACCCAGTGACCTTCACGCGGACCGGTCGCCGCGGAACTGGTGCGCGCGCGCCCAAACATTACCGCCATATTAAAAAGAAAGCTCTGTGCCATCAGCCATCACGCTACTCATCGCATACAACCAGTCTTACTAATCTTATACTATGGCTGTCTGTTCCGTTTCACGGCTAAACCGCTGAACCGATTTTGCTGACTTTTTAGTATTGACTTACTTTAGGAACAGGGATCCAACAAATGTTTTTTTGCCAAGATCGTCCACGAAGAGCTGAAGTAGGGGATCGAAATTTGTATGAAATTTGCCCACAATCATATTTTGTTATCTAGTTTCAAAATGGAATGAATGATTTTGGACAAAGACGTAAGTGTACCAGATGTGGCTATTTATAACACGGATAAAAGCCCAATAAAAAAACAACATGAAGACTTGCAATCTTTGTAAAAAAAAGTGCAGTCGAAAAAAGAAATTCTGCTTTTGCGTTATCCGTCGTTTATTGGTCGGTTATTCTCAGCAGAGACCAGTAACTAATATAAATAATATTCGGTCATTCTAAGTAAAACGTATCAAATCCGGTCTACCTATAAATAACTGAAGAAGGCTTGCCAATTATAGCTATTTATAAAATACGTAGGTGCAAAGTACAACCTTTATAAAACAAAACATGAAGGATTTTTCCACATAAGAAACAAAAATACTGACTTCGAATCGCCTTTTATTACTTAAAATAAATATGTCCGTCTATAATCCTCAAGTTACAGCCTTTCGCAGTGGCCTATGCCTCTCCTGATTTGCACCAAAAAGTAAGTAAGTAATTTATTTATTGTCTCACCATAACAACGTACAATCGAATCGTCATGTTACATACAAATATAACCCGTTTAAAGTAAGTTGGTAGGCACGTAGAAATAATACTCTTATTAATAAGGGTACATAATAAACAGCTTCAACAACATTTAATAGCAATACCCATTATAAAATATTAAAGTCTTAAAAATTATAAAATATTAAGTATATATTCCTTCTATTACTCTCAAAGCATTGAGAGTCAATAGAAGCAATAGAATTGGCCACAGTGCCACACTGCCTAGACGGGTTGTTATCGGGTTAGGTGTCGAGTTTTCCGTCTCTCCTTCACAAATGTATTAAGTAGGTATTTCGTTTCATCTATTTTCCTCAATCGCCTCTTACGACAATCTCGGAAAGAAACGGGATACTTAATCCATCACCACATTCGTAATTAACGCGTGAAGATGGATAATTGTTACGCTTTTAATCAAAACGAGTGAACGGATTTTGATGCATATTTGCTGTAATATTGCTTAAAAACAGAAACATATAGGCAACCTTTACCTACAATAACTCTCACATGGGCGGAGAAGCGCATGGAATCTATTAGTACATCCTTCACCAATTCTTAAAATTATGATTCAGTGTGCAAAGGGTTCCCACCAACAACTTAGAGTCCCAAGCCAACTTCACCTGCAAGTGGTGCACCTGCCGATCAACGGACGAGGCTCTGGCAAACAAAATATCCCGATAAGCGGCAATAGGCTCGCCACCTATTACCTGGGATCAAAACACTGGCGAAAAGTGGGCGTTTAATATGCCTCTGCCTACCCCTTCAGGGGAAACAGGCGTGAGTCTATGTATGGATGTATGTATGATTCAGTGTTAAGAGACTCATCTCATCATAATAATAAATCTTTTGATTCTGCGTATTGGAAGTGAAATGTACATCTTGGGTAATCGTTTAAGCTGGTACTTCTCCATTCACATATAAGCCTATTTGAAATGAGGTTAAAACATCGATTTAGAATACGTAGCTTGCTTGTACTTTCGCTTTCACCTACTTAACCACGTGTTCACGATTACGATGCTAAGCTCTACATTATATTTTTTTTTTGTTCGCTACATTACATTAGTGTGCTTTACAAATTAAATTGAAATTGTCTGCCATGCTTATAATTTATGGGGTGCATAGGGTTCCCACCAAGAACTTAGGGTCCCAAGCCAACCTCACCTGCAAGTGGTGCACCTGCCGATCAACGGACGAGGCTCTGGCAAACAAAATGTCCCAATAAGCGGCAATAGGCTCGCCACCTATTACGTGGGATCAAAACACTGGCGAAAAGTGGGCGTTTAATATGCCTCTGCCTACCCCTTCGGGGAAACAGGCGTGAGTCTATGTATGTATGTATAATTTATCATACTTACGTAATATTAAAGGATTATAAGTAATTTTACAAATGGTTCAAAGTTGTTTTAAACTTCAGCGTTGGCGTCATGTTGGCTTGTAATTTAAATTTTGGTTCCCTATGTATAGAGTCTAAAGCCGAAATGGCTGGCAAGAAACTAGGTATCCTGAAAAGGGTGGGACGGTACTTTATGCCGGATCAGTTGCTTAATCTTTACAAAGCACAAGTCCGATCCTGCAGGGAGTACTGTTCTCACCTTTGGGATGGTTCAGCGAAATACCAGCTAGACTTTGGACTCTATTGAGAGGAAAGCTAGGAGACTCATTGGCTATGAGCAATTGGTTAACACAAAACTCCAAAGCCTGGAGCATCCTCACAGTGTTGCCAGTCTGTCGGTTTTTTTATAGGTTACATTTCGGAGAGTGTGCAGAGGAACTACATAACCTGATTCCTCCATCCCCTTTTTACCATCGGACGACCAGACAAACTATTCATTGTCACCGTTATATGTATCCATACGCACGAAGCGCTTTGCTTCCTCATTTATTATGCGTACTGCAATGGTATTGAACTCCTTGCCTGAGTCTGTGTGTCCTGATGAGTACAATCTGGGTGTTTTCAAGTCGCGGGTGAATAGGCACCTTCTAGGCAAGCGTGCTCCATCTTCGATCGTATCACCGCATAACATCAGGCGAGATCGCGATCAAACGTTAGCCTATCAAAAGTAAAAAAAAATGCTAAGAACTTATCACATCAAGCAGTCTTTAAGATACTTAGCACTTACTTTAACCCTTTGGATACAAAACTACATTAACTAAAATGCGAAGTCCCTAAAAATGATTTGAGACATTCTATTGAAACAAACATTACAGTTGCACCCAAGACTTTCTCCTTGGAGCCAGAATTTCGCTTCCTAGGCCAATCAGATTTAACAGAGTAACAGCTTGTACGAAGGAATCGTGCCAAAAAATGGAATCTCTTGTCACGGAAATCCGGTGTATTCGTAAATATGTTTGTAAATTTTCTTTTCCCAAAGTACTCTTCTCAATTTTGTTGGTACGGATATGTTCTGATGGTGTTAAGTCATGTTCATACTGATTTTAAGGGTATGGATATAAATGGACAATAAATCGCATTCATACCAGTGACGCATCCAGGATTTAGTTTTGGGAGGGCAGGGTTATTTTGTTTTTGGGATAGAGGATCGCCTTGAACCTGTTAATGGAAGATTTTATTCGAAGAAGCACAAAAAGCCCTTTGTCTTTGGAAGAGAACAGATGATTTTGGGGGAGGAGGTTTAGGCCACTAGTCAAGCCCAGTAGTGTACTTCCATTTCGCACCCTGAGACAGAGTAAAGGCCTATTCAAACCTGAGCGATATTCGCTGCCGCTGTGGGTAAAGGTACATACCGCGCGGGTTTCGCTCAGGTATTTAGTATCAAGTACCGCGGCTAGAGCGACCTGAGTGATATTCGCTGCCGCTGTGGGTAGAGGTACATACCGCGCGAGTTTCGCTCAGGTATTTGGTATCAAGTACCGCGGCTAGAGCGACCTAAATTTCTTACCTCTCTGAGCGAAATTCGACTACCGCGCGTTATTCTACCCACAAGGATAGCGAATACCGGTTAGGTCTGAACAAGCCTTAAATGTTAGCTATCGCTGAACCAAATATGGTATTATTTTCAATTATTGTTTGAGCAACCGTCTTGGCCGCTTTGCCCCAGGTTTTGTGAGTTCGATCCTCACATAAGACAATACTTTGTGCGATCTACTAATGTTTGGTTCGAGTCGAGGTGCCCTTTTTGTCTGTTGATTAAATGCTTATAAAAATCCGTGCGATACAGGATTTCTAATGCGGGGGAGTAACCATTTTAAAAACAAATAAATGCAAAAAGTAAATTATAACATATTTATGCAATGATGTGTTATTGGTTGCAGATGGCTGGTGGTGCGAAAGCGAGTATAGCTCGCGTTTTCCTTCTCATGTCCTTCGTGGTCTCAGCGCGGTCGCAGTCATTCTCCAACCCTAGCTTAAAAACAGGTATGATATTTTTGTCGAGTATTTCATCATATACTTACTATAACTAACTAGGTTCGTGCGTTGTTGTTAAAGAACTTGCAACTGTTTGAGAGCTAAAGAGCTACATATAAATTAGCGCAGATATATATACCTATATAAGCATACACTACATGCCTAAACTGAGAAATCTTATGTTGTGACCACGGCATATAATTTTTATTATAATGCGCTGGCTATTGAGTAGGTACAACATTTACAAAGTATGTTTAATGAAATCAATAAACGAGCGTACTTATGGCTCTACATTATTTATACGAATTGCATATCTCAATAAGATCCGATAAAGTCGAACACTTTTCATAACTAGTTGTTACTTATTTAAGAGAATACTTAATTACTTATGTCTATAGTCGATGCTGTAGTCGGCTAGCTTGTTAGGTTAGTATTGTCCTCATTAAGGTGACTGTCTAAAGCTTATTTCCCTGCCAACAGACGAGTTGTCAACGAACCTAGGTGAAGTTGAATCCAGGGAACATGGGCCGGAGCTGGAATTCCGTTATCACGACCACGATCAAATGACCAGGTACCTCCGAGCAGTGTCTGCTAAGTATCCAGCTCTCACTGCGCTATACTCCATCGGAAAATCAGTGCAAGGTACTAAGAACATACTATTTCAAATAATGACCTTCAAAAACACTCAATAATTGAACATTGTCAAGGAAATATGTTTTTTTTGCCAACTCTGGTGTTGGCGTTTTCAGACCGCCCGAAGGCCTCTGACATGGCCTAACGATCCTTATCTTTGGTCAAGAACCGGGACCGACAGCTTTTCGTGCCCTCCGAAGCACGGTAGCGCTCAGATGTAAATGCCACACACGGTCACCCATCCAAGGGGCGATCTGTGCAAGCGTTGCTTAACTTTGCCGATCTGTTACGAATGGCAAGTCAAATCTCGCTATGAGCGCTATGAAATATGATGAATCTTCATTATTTTAAGATGGAGGCTTCAAGCCCGTTTTTGTTTGCGCGACCATTTACTTGTCCATTTTGATTGATTATAAGTACGACCTACCATTAAGGCCAAGGATTTACAAATGTATCTCAAACATTGCCTGAGCCGTCTATTCTACGCAATAGAACCTGATTAATTTGTTTTGCGCTTTCATTTTGTAGAGGGGTTTCCGTTGACGCTTACCGTCATCGGATGTAAACACCATTAAAAATTAAACTTGTTCCATAATAGAACACAACTTGTTTAAGTTTATTTCTAGATTTTCGAGAAATATCTATAAAGTACCTACTCAAAATTAATATTGTGTCCACACTGCCTCAATCTTGATCTTATGTTTCTACATAATACTTGCTTTGTTGTATCCAGGCCGGGACCTTTGGGTGATGGTGGTATCGGCGTCTCCTTACGAGCACATGATCGGCAAGCCTGATGTGAAGTACGTGGCCAACATTCACGGAAACGAAGCCGTCGGTCGAGAGCTACTACTGCAACTCATACAGGTACCAACCGGTGTTTACACACTTACCCTCCATTTCCTAATCGACATAACTGTTACCCTGTTATTAATGCGCCTGTGGACAGCAAACCTGTCGACTGGTGTAGAAAGTAAGCTACCAGTGCTTTTAGTTTAAACAAGTTCAACTGTGGCTACTATGTTAACTGTTAGTAACTGGAGTATAGAATAGTTATTGACGCAGGATTTTAGTTCAAACAATATCTGTTACGACGCTTTAAAAACCACTCTATATTCTAGATATTTCGTTTTCAAGTCAGATTGCGTGTTATAATTATCTGAATGATTTCTTATTACATCACAATGAAACTCTCATAAAATCGCTTAAGAGAAACGAATTAGGATAAAAACTTAATAAAACACATCATTTTCTGGTAAACGTCGGTGCGTTGCCATTATTCTTCACACAATTGTTTCGCTTCTCTCTATCTAATTACAAATACTAAAAAGCATAAAATGTCACATTCTTACACGGGAAAGTGATTTGGCTTTCATTGTTCAGACAAATATTTGAAAGGTGAAGATATGTTTTAATACTTGCATAGACAAATTCTCCGTGTGGTGATATATGTAGATAAATTGTTCGTGTGGTGACGGATTAAGAATACGAATTGTCACCACCCCATATCATCCCATGGGTGTCGTAAGAGCCGACATAGGGAGCATATTATGCAGAGAACAGCACTGTAAGAGAAGGAAAACTTGATACAAACACTATACCAACCCGTTTGGCCAGCGTGGTATAGTAGGCCAATTCTCCTTTCAAAGGAGAGGCCTAATCCAGCAGTGGACTATTAAAGGCTGATGATGATAGACAAATTCCTTAGGTCATCTACCAACAGTAAAAACGGAAAATATTAATTCAAATGCGAATTAATCATACGAGCAATACCGCATTTAATAGGTAGGTATAGCTTATTATAAAATATTTATATGCTCTTAAAAGACTTAGCTAACAAAACTACCTAAACGATGACGAGACTAGATATTAATAAGTTATTGAAAAGCACTTTAGATTTCTTTTGTTTCCTAACTAGTGCAGCTGTCTAATAAGCTACTGTTAATATTTCCAGCATCTCGTGACGTCATACGACACTGATCCATACATCAAGTGGCTGTTGGACAACACGAGGATCCATTTGATGCCCTCCATGAATCCTGATGGTTTCGCCATCTCTAAGGAAGGACAATGCGACACCACATATGGCAGGTATGGGGACATAACTATTGTGACACACATTATTATAACTATGACATTGCTGTACCATAATAAACGTAATTTCAAAATGACGTGAGCGAAAAGTGATAGTAACACAATAGTAATAAAAAGTGAGTAACCTAAATAACCAGTGGAATGAAAAGTTCAATGCAACTGATTGATGATAATATCCCATCTATTGTGAGCTGGTCTATTTCACGTGAATTGTTACTGTTCATCACATGTGTTATAATATAGTCAGTAGCCACTATCTACACAATTTAAACGGCCGGTTGGCGTAGCGGGAGTGTAAGCGAATGCTACGTCGAAGGTCGCAGGTTCGATTCCCGCCCGCTCAAGTCAAACATTTGTGTGCATGAACATCATTCATCTAATATGTAGGTATGTTTATCCCATAGATATGAGAATTAGTCAGATAGAGCGCATTCGTCCAACTAAGCGTGGCACGTTGACAGCTATGTGTGCGTGACCTTTGGCGACTGGCACTGTACGGACACGCGCGTCTATGTGTGTGAAAAGTTGCCAGATTATGAATAATCTCCCAGTATTTTGCATATAGTTATGTAATATTCTTATATTCATTTGCGGTTTTGAAGAATTTACCATGGATTTAATTAATGCTTTTATAAATACATTTAAGAAATGTAGGTACCGAATTAAGTTTTAACTACTTCGTAAATCTGTATATATAAAATCCTTGCGTTACTGACTGACTGACAGACAAGCTACAGCCGAAACTACTCGGCGCATGAAGCTGAAATTTAGCATGTATGTTTCTTGGGAACCGTAGGGGTGCACCAAGACGGGATTTCTCGAAATTCCCACGGGATCGGGCAAAACGAGAAATAAGAAAATATGTGCGTGCGAAGCCGCTGGCGTCGATTAGTTGAGAAATAAATAGTATGTATGTACACACGGCACCAAGTCAAGCTAAACAGTTGCTGTACGATTTTGATACTTATTCCCTACGCCATAAGTATGTATGTACACGGCGCCAAGTCAAGCTAAACAGTTGCTGTACGATTTTGATACTTATTCCCTACGCCATAAGTATGTATGTACACACGGCGCCAAGTCAAGCTAAACAGTTGCTGTACGATTTTGATACTTATTCCCTACGCCATAAGTATGTATGTACACACGGCACCAAGTCAAGCTAAACAGTTGCTGTTCGATTTTGATACTTATTCCCTACGCCATAAGTATGTATGGACACACGGCGCCAAGTCAAGCTAAACAGTTGCTGTACGATTTTGATACTTATTCCCTACGCCATAAGTATGTATGTACACACGGGACCAAGTCAAGCTAAACAGTTAATGTACGATTTTGATACTTATTCCTTACGCCATAAGTATGTATGTACACACGGCGCCAAGTTAAGCTAAACAGTTGCTGTACGATTTTGATACTTATTCCCTACGCCATAAGTATGTATGTACACACGGCGCCAAGTCAAGCTAAACAGTTGCTGTACGATTTTGATACTTATTCTTTACGCCATAAGAACGGTGCAAAGGACAAAGTGTATAAGCTTGACGAGTAGCAGGGTGTACACGAATATTAGGATATCGTTTGGGGATCGAACTCAAAACAATATAATGTAAGGTATATACTAATGGAAATTGAAATTCTATTACTATATTTATGAGAAAGAAGATATATCTACAATATACTTTTATAATACGGTAATGTATTTTTCATTAACATGACAATCATTATCACATAATCAATTGACAAGTGCATTTTCCCTAATTCAGGCAGAACGGCGTCGACAAAAACTGGCAACACTTACATATTTCTAGCACAAATACGAATTTTATCGAAATTAAATTAAGAAACAGTCAAATTATCAATAGTTACCTGTGAAAAGATATTCCATTTTCCTGTTTTTGTTTTTAGGAACAACTTTTACAGTGTTTAAGAACACAGACGGCATTTTGAGAATTTAAAAGTTGAAGTGATCGTGACGCGTGAACTGTACGATGCTTCGTAGCGCACTGAGACGAGTTTGTATTCGCTTTTCAATTTTGTATTTGCTTTAGTGGCCGCACGCAACTGTGCCGCGCGTTCCATCTGACTAATTCTCATATCTGTGGTTTATCCATTATCTAGTACCCATAGTACGAGCTCTGCTTAGTTTAGGACTAGATGGTGTTAATAATCGATTTTATACTTTCGCGATTTGTATACATCATACAATTTTATCGAAACGGGTCTTATTGGCGATATTTAATTAATTAAAGGTATAAATACCTCTGTTTTACCGACGTTTCGGCCGTCTTACAACAGCCATGGTCGCGGCAGGACCTTAAATTAATTCAATATCGCGAATAAGACCCGTTTCAATAAAATTGTATGAAAGATGGTGTTATGTGCATGAGGTAGAAAAAGAAAAGTTTGCTTAACTGATTTGGACGATATTTTCAGGCAATGTTCGAATAGCATTTGGGCGACTAGATTACTTTTTTAAATGTCGACTCCAAACAGACAATTAACAAAAAGGTTTGTTAGCATGTTTGAACAAGCTAGCTGATATTATAGACGATCTTTACGCTAAAACAAAAGTGATAAATTGCTTATTATGGTCAGTTCTCAAACTGAAACCTGCTGCGATCCATAGAAGTGAAACAGTAACCTTACTAAGACTCTTAAGAGTGACTTAGTCTAAATGTTACCCAATGTTCATTGCCTATATAAAAGTTCTATAATAGAGAGTCAATGTGTTCTCTCCTTACAGGCACAACGCCCGCCGCTACGACTTGAACCGCAACTTCCCGGACTTCTTCAAGGCGAACACGAAGCAGCCGCAGCCGGAGACCGAGGCCGTCAAGGAGTGGATCTCCAAGATTCAGTTCGTGCTCTCCGGCTCTCTGCACGGCGGTGCGCTTGTCGCCTCCTACCCCTTCGACAACACGCCCAGTGCCAGTAACTATCTAAGCCATTTTGTCAAACTACTAGCATACACTTTCCAGCCGCCGTGATGTAACATACGTATAACATCGCCCCGTGTCGACGTGAGAAAAGGACAAACAATCAAACACAACCTCTACATTTATAATATTGTTTTGGATGTTGGAGTTCCAGAAATCAAAGTACTTCATTTTTGGCGATAAGAAGGTAACTGTTTACCTCCGTAATAGTTAACGGTTGAATACGAAATTCGTAAATTCCTGATAAGTGGGTCACAGACTGCTTTGAGTGCGCTAGATCTATACAACTCAGTTGTATTGCTCTGTAACTGCGTCCAATTGACAGTTTCGTCATACGCTTCCGGCCCCCAGTCCTGATATGATCGGTATATTGGTGCACTGCTTCTTTGAGCGATGTAATTTTGTTTAGGTTGATTCTACGTAACGGACTAGTAAGTTTAATTCTCACACATGACCTGCACAAAATTTGACATTGATTCTTTATTTTCACGCTAACAAGGAATATGCAGGTCATCGGTTTGGTGTTCTGGTGAAGTATTACAAATCCATTACCTGTTACAAAACGATGATTCAGGCCACAATGACTGTAGTTTACCATAATTAATAATGTTCGTTTCCGCCCACATGTCCGCTGAACGCAGTGTTCCAGAGCTACGCGCACACGCCGTCGATCGCGCCGGACGACGACGTGTTCCGCCATCTGTCCCTGGTCTACTCCAACAACCACGGCAAGATGTCCCGCGGCGTGTCATGCAAGTCCGGCTCGCCCAGGTTCGAGCAGGGCATCACTAATGGCGCCGCTTGGTATCCCCTCACAGGTAAAACCAATTTATGAGATTTAAACTTTCTAATAATACTCTGTTTTGTTTTAGTACATTGCCTTAAAACTTTCGTAAAATAGCAAAACCGTAAAGAAGAACAATTGACTGGAGGAAAAATACTTCTGATGATGACACACTATGAAAAGTCTTATAAGCCATCTGTATATCCTGTGTCGCCTCTTGTGTTATGATAGGTATGATGTGTATTTAAAATTGCCAAAAGATAAAAGTAAGAAGATTTGTTAATCTGAAAGGACTTTCTCATCATTAACTTATTGTCTTTTTACTTCGGGCGAAATTATAAAGTCCAACAAATGGTGATTAACTGAGGCACACAATTAAACTGTACAGAAGATCTACATAAAGCTTTTATTTCCGTTTAATGCGTCGTTACTACAATCATGATCTTCAGCGTGACATATTATGAGATACAGTAACAACCATAAAATTACAGTTATTTGCGACAATTTGAGTAATTACTGTTAAATTACAGGTGGCATGCAAGATTACAACTACCTGTGGCACGGATGCATGGAGATCACACTTGAGATCTCGTGCTGCAAGTTCCCGCCCGCGCATGAGCTGGCCAAGTACTGGCAAGATAATAAACAGGTAAATACTTTAGTCACACGTCATATCTACCTTTTTTGTTTTACGTGGTGGAAAATCCCTTCGGGTCTCCGACTCTTGAGGGAAATAAGAGCCGGCGTATGTGGTGTTTCCACTAAAAACCACCTCGACTTTCTCATGTCCCCGTGTGTCGGAGGGTAGGGCATCGCTGAAGCATTCGTCGCCACCCTCCGACGGGCATTGGCCCGCCAGATGGTTAGGCGAGCCCCGAACAAAACCCTTTAAGGTTTTAGGATTAAGGTGTTGGGCTCCGCCGCCAAAACACCCAGCGGCTGCAGAGGATAGGGAAGACGGCAACGCAACACCGCATCTCCTCTTCCTCTGCGGCCCCACCGCGACGCATCGAATGGTGCGCCCCCATTTGGTCGCGGGAGATAGGGCGCGCGGCAACGCAACACCGTCACGCCTCTCCTCCCGCGACCGCACCCGACTGCGAGGGACAGACAGAAATGTCCCCCGCACCCGCACCGTTGGACGCATCCTGCGCAGACCCCTCCAAGCCCACGCGGAGCGTCCCCTCCTGGATCCCTCTTAGCTTCACCGCGGGTGACCAATCCACGGTTACTGAGTCCCCCCACCACGACAAGGTGGAGATCCCACGGGGGCGGGAGGGCGCATATGTACCTACTACATCTAATTCAGGCTACGTTAGCTTTTATACACTCACGTCTGTATCGCCGAAGGGATAAGCAGAGGTGCAATATTACACCCACATTTTGCCATCTTTAGAAATGTTGATCCCACGTAATAAGGCGCGAGCCTCAGCAACACTTTACGCTACTTTAGCTACTTATATCAAAGTATGCCAAAGATTCAGGCGAAATTTACTTGTCACTTTTTCGTTTTCCAACAAGACATTTACTACAACCCTTCCATCCAGGTCTTTAATCTTTCAGCTGTTTCAGATACCTACTTACAGTATTACAGGCACAAGACTCATAGGTAAATGAGTGATTGTTTATATGATTATCAAGCGAGTTAATTATGTTAATTACTGAATTATTTGATAAAAGGGTATTAGCATTGTCTAAAGGTTAAAATTATTTGCACTTCATACCAAAAGATAAAATTGGACGATTGGTGATAAGGTTCTTCTAGATGAGTTGTCAAAACGTGAGTTTTTATCACAGAACACGAGTTGACAATTTGTGTTTATCTACTTACAAAGTTACTCATATTTTGTACTTCATTTTTATTTTCCGGGTTTTCAGACCTACTATTTTGCTTATTTATTTGACGCCTGTAAAGTCTATTAGTAAACTGCAGGGCAAAAATCTCCCACTCTCTTTGCATCTCTGTATATTGCCAGCCTTTTAGAACTAACACCGACTTATCAAATGGCTATAATAAAACACAATGAAAATTATAAGAAGATAAATAATAGAGGTAATGTCTTACAATTTTACAAAATAGAGACTATTTAATAATAAGCATAATTATTGCCTAAAATAAGCTGCAAATGCTGCTGCGACAAAGAGCAGCAATGAGGGTGAGCTAGTAACGCCAGAGTTCCAAGGTTCTGTCGGGGCAATGATTCCGATGACTCCGCACGCTACACGAGCGCCAGCGTTGCCCGTAGTCAGAGATCCCTCGTTCCCTCCAAGACCCAGGTCATCTTCCTCAGCGTGCAGAACTATAGTGCGACCAAGGATACTGTTGCGACCTACCAGTGAGAGCATGTGATCCGTCATTTGAACAACCGCTACTCCAGCATCGTTGAACTCAATATTGCCCAAGTCACCGACGTGACGTATGTCGTGATTCCTGCCGCCGTGTGTAGTAACCTCTGGGTTGAAGTGAGCACCTGAAGAATCGCAAGTCAAGATGTTGCCTGACTCATGCACATGGAGTCCATATTTTCCTGCTGGCAATCCAGTTATTTGTCCAAAGATATGGAGTGCATTAATGTTAGTTTCAGTAAACGTCAGAATACCGCTTATATTCTGGTTTTTCTGAAGATTGTCGCGTGGCACAAGGACAGCTGAAGCCCTTCTATGTACTACAGCATCAGCCAAAAATAAAATTGCCAATAAAAAAGAGCAACGCACTAGTACAGACATTTTTATACGAAAAACACTTCTAAAGCACTTCAGTCTCGATAAAAAACTACAAATAAATATAAAAGTGATGTGTTGCTTAATTTACGGCCTGAACATCGATAACGGAGATAAGATATAAATATTGCCAGTGTTATCGAATTCCCATCAGTATATGTTGAGATTTACATATTATAGTATTTTCTTGGGTTTTCGGGTAACGGAAGACTCCTGACCACGATGCCTGTGAAGTAATCAAAACTTCGGGTAGTGATAATTAATTCAGTTTCAGATCATTCATATCAGTCAAACCAATATCTATATCGCTATAGAATTCGTCAACCGGTGTCTGATGTCAAAAAGCTTTTTGAAATCAAACAAATAATATGAATTTGTTATAAACTGAGTAGAAATATTGATTCAACTATTTGACGGACTAGTAAGTTTAATTGATCGTAGACAAGCTGAAGTTGATGAGTTGCTGAGTTAAGTAGAAACTGGATTTTGTCTTGCTAAGAATCGTAGCGTAGAAATATCTTTCCAGCAGAGTCGACACGACAACTAGATCTATGAGTTCAGTTATCGGGCTCTATGCCAATAATTCTCGATGGATCAGATAAGAGAGGTGCACAAAATGGAGTGACTTATAAAGTGACTCCATATCTCTAATCTTATCAATGTTTGAAACATCACAGAGTTTTACCTTGGAATCCACTCTACTTAGTCCATTCCACTGTCCTTTTAAATTAGTGAAGAAAAATCAGTCCAGAAAATGTAAACTTGTAACTTTTGCAGTCACTCATAAAATACTTGGCTGAGGCTCACCGCGGCGCGCATGGCTTCGTGATGGACGAGAACGGCAACCCAGTGGAGCGCGCCGCGGTCAAGGTGAAGGGGCGTGACGTCACCTACCACACCACCAAGTACGGCGAGTTCTGGCGCATCCTGCTGCCTGGCACCTACCGGATTGATGTGAGTACTATTACAAAAACAAATTCTGCACCGATTACAAAGGTGCTTACTTGCGATGATGCAATGAAAAAGCTTTATCATTATATTACCGCAAGTGTCAGGTTCGAACGAAGCATTACCGCAAGAAAATATTCGCATAGCCATAGCCATAGGTTTCAGCTTGAATGCATCGGCTGCCCGGCTGGATTGAAATGAAGAGGCTTTTAGTTGCATTTATACTAGAGCGCTACAGTGCTTCGGAGGGCACGTTAAATCGTCACTATCGGATCTTATCTCAAAACTAGAATCGTTAGACCACGACGTAGGCTTTCTGCTCATCTATAAACACCGCGACCAGAGTTTGACCACAGACTCACAGGACATGATGAAATAGACTACAGTTTACTAATAAATTATTATTCAATACACAGGTCTCGGCGGAAGGCTATCTGCCTCAAGAGGTAGAGTTTATCGTCATAGAGAGTCATCCCACACTATTAAACGTCACTCTACATTCTGCAAAGGTAAGTCCTTGATTAGAAACTAAAATTATTGTATATACTTACTGTAGAATATTTAGCCATAAGTAGCTTGCTGCGTTCACTGAGTAACTGGCACTGAGTGAGTAAGCACGAAGGTTGTGAAGAAATCGTCGTTCTGTGATTGATCACATATGTATATACTACTGACTGCACTGCACCCCCGAAATATCTGGTTGTGAAATCAAATAAGTGGGAGCAATTGTCGATGCTTTAAAAGCTACTTACTAAGCAATAAGCGACATGAAGGCAATACTGACATTATCTATGGATAATATGATTTAGAAAGATGGCATTGATATTCTAAATCTTTTAAGTAAGATACTCAATGGTTTATCAAGATTGAATGGTTCCCTCAAGCCTCGAGTACATGTTAATACAACTTAATACTCAGATTTCGTTCGTTTTATACTTTTTGGGGATTCGACCAATTCCTTGAAGGAGGTTATATTTGAGGTTATTTGCAACAATTTTACCCCCCGTCAACTAGGGGTCCAAAATTAACGTTTTCTTAGATATCGAGCATTAATTAAAGCGTCGACATTCTTCCTACAATCTGTAAATACCCTATCACTAACTTGTTTTATCTGTACATAGTATGTCGGTGTTATGGTTACAATAAGTATTTGTGGATCTCTAGGGCTACGATACGAAGCGGACGGTTGGGAAGACGGCGAACACAGTGAAGCTTCCTACGACGACCAGCACTACCGTCTCCGTTAGCGAAGGGGCCATTGTGTTCCCTCAAGACTGATCCTCACTCACTCAACAATAAATGACATAATGAAAATGCCGCTTTGTCTGTGTGTAGGTCGCAGCACCGAAACTGACCGCTATACAATAACGAACTGATGTAAAGTACAAAAGCACAGTCTCTCTAAATATTATTTAGGTATTTATTTTATGTAATCACAGAGACGAGAATCTCAAAGAGCTAACGATGATACCTAGGTATATCGTCGAAATCACCCAATAAGATGAATCAACTTCAACGCTCACGCCTCGTGCCGTGAAAAGCACATACCTACCAAACATATTATTATTGTCTTTTGGGCTTTATCACACCTCCGTCGAAGCAAAACCGCTCCAGAAAAAGAAATTATTGTAATCAGTCCTCGTATTTGTTAGATTAGACCGTTTCGCTTCCATTCCGCGTCTCTTTCGCTAGTTGTACAACGAACAAGTTCTGTTGGTACTATAGAATTTCGCTTTTATGGTTTCACGACGTAGGTGTGCTCAAGGCATTATCCTAGTACCGAGCTTATGACAAAGCGGAATTTTTATTCGAATATCTCAAGTACCTGTAGTCAACTCGTAGCGATATTTTGTATAGTGGAGTGTTTTAGTGTATATAAACTTGCCTGCTTGCTAGTGCGTTCTAATGTACGTTCCTAAGTACAAATAGTTGTATTAAGTATATTCTGCGATAAAAGTACCTACATACTTATTTACACTGTATTTTTTATCTCGTAAACCTGAAATAATCCTTACCTCCTATCACAATTTTATCAGATTGAATAATGAGCAAAGGTGAGTAACATGTAAATATAATTTTAAATACCTATCTAGCGTAAGTTACTTAAGTAAATAATCAAATGAATATAAAATGCTTGTATTTTAAATATAACTAGGTTATATTCAGATAAGCAGTACTAAATAACTAATCAACAATATTTAAAGAAACTAACCGCTTCAGAAATTCTCTTGATGGCTGATATTCTAAGTACGTAATTAGTATGCCTTGCCTACTACATCTAGGTAGATCTCTTTTGACCGGTTAACAATTATTTATACAAAAACAATAGTTAACTCTATTAGTTAATTATGCGACCTGCTAACACTACGCTTGGGTTGGATTTATATTAAGAAACTACTAGTCCGAGAGCCGGCTGTATAAAAGTCCTATGGATCAGATACATTAATCATTTTTGGGGTATGAACAATAAAGCCATAGGTCTAGAGGTCGACACCTCCGAAGTTGCTTGATTTTGCCCGCATGCAAAATTATGAAGTCACTTTCAGTTTTGATTTTAGGTGTAATTTTAATTTATGAAATACATCAAGATTTAAGCTCTATTTATTCGCTACCCTGAGTCAACCACCATTTTTTTTTTTATTTATCTTAAGCCAACGAATACATGGATTTGATTACGATTTTCTGAAACTAGAACCTCTCAAATGACTGAAAAAATTGGTCGACACCTTTTATTTGCCCGCATCTTACTGTCGACTTAGATTGAAGAATTAAAGAGCCTATGCTTATACATTTCATCTCTATGTATGTTTAATTATTTAAATATCTGCTTATCTTTTTCAAATACATTGATATGTGTTTCCAATAATTTTTTGACTTTAACATTAATAAAAATAATTGGTCGACACCTTTTATTTACCCACATCCAACTGTCGACTTAGTTTAAAAAACCAGTTAGTTTAAAGAGTCAAAAAAATATTTGGAAAAACATATCAATGTATTTGAAAAAGATAAGCAGATAATTAAATAATTAAACATACATAGAGATGAAATGTATAAGCATAGGCTCTTTAATTCTTCAAATTAAGTCGACAGTAAGAATCGGGGCAAATAAAAGGTGTCGACTAATTTTTTTCAGTCATTTGAGAGGTTCTAGTTTCAGAAAATAGTAAACAAATCCATGTATTTGATGGCTTAGATAAATAAAAAAAATTATGGTGGTCGACTCAGGGTAGCGAACGGGTGTCGACCAATTTTTTTTGTAATGTTAGAGTTACAGAATTAATTAAAAAAAGATTATTAGTGTATTTGGAAATGATATGTAGATAATTAAACATATATTGACATGGAACCTATGAGTTAGAGCTCATTGATTCTTTAAACTAAGATAACAATTGAATGTGGGTAAATAAAAGGTGTCGACCAATTATTTTTATTAATGTTAGAATAAAAAAAATAATTGGAAACACATAAATGTATTTGAAAAAGATAAGCAGATAATTAAATAATTAAACATACATAGAGATTAAATGTATAAGCATAGGCTCTTTAATTCTTCAAACTAAGTCGACAGTAAGATCCGGACAAATAAAAGGTGTCGACCAATTTTTTTCAGTCATTTGAGAGGTTCTAGTTTCAGAAAGTCGTAATCAAATCCATGTATTCGATGGCTTAAGTAAATTAAAAAAAAAAAATAGGTGGTCGACTCAGGGTAGCGAATAAATAGAGCTTAAATCTTGATGTATTTCATAAATTAAAATTACACCTAAAAGCAAAACCGGAAGTGACGTCATAATTTTGCATGCGGCAAAATCAAACAACATCAGGGGTGTCGACCTCTAGACTTTATTATTCACACCCCAAAAATGATTAATGTATCTGATCCATAGGACTTTTATACAGCCGGCTCTCCGCCTATACTTGAACTTAATCAGTAAGTAGAAACTTTGACACTTGTGTGACAGATCAGTAGTTTGACAGTTATGTGTAATGTTTGCAGCGTATCGACGGCGGTCCGTACTACCGGCCGGTGGCGCTGCCGCCCCGCGCACCCGCCGCGCCCCCCGCATCTCCCGGGATCTTCGCCTCGCTCACCAACTCCTTCAACAGCCTCGTCTCCAACATCTTCGGATAATACCCAACACGCGTCTTAGTACCTGTAGGTACTGCCGTTAACAGACTGCATATTGATTCGGTCAGCTGAGCAGAGAAACGCGCAGCTTATGAGTCGCATTACGAAATTGGGAAGCGCAGAGTCTTGCGCATGTCTTGAAGAGTTGTTTGTTAAAATATAGACAAAGAAAATACGGGGTGTAAGGGACGCTGTACCGAAAACCGATACCAGTGATTCAGTTCATGATACTGAGGCCATTGGCGGTCGAATTTTCCGGAAAATTTTCATGAATTTATCGATTTTTCTTTTCCATTTTTTTGCCATATAATGTAATGAAATAGCAACTATAGTCGACAAGCAATAATATTTTTGTAAAATTCAAAGATTTAAACATGTGCGTTTACTCTGACGTGACATCGGCCGCGGAGCGCCGCCGCAGCACAGTAAGCGCACCAGTATATTGTATAGTATATTGTAATCACTGCCGATGCCGCTACCACCCGCCGCTGTAGGGCCGTAACAGCTGATAGTGCGAGTTTGCATGTTCCTATTTACATCGCATTTTTTTGGAAAATTGACAAGTTCTTAGATTTTTTTCGGAAAAATCGACCGCCAAGGGTCTCAGTATAATGTACTGAATCACTGGTATCAGTTTTCGGTACATCGTCCCTTACACCCAGTATATGACAAGTACACCACTTTGTATAGTGCAATAAAACGTAATTGAAGATCATAGAGTTGTATAAATGTGAACATTTCACAAAGCGACGCGACTAAGTATATTCAGACAGATCATGAGTTTGATGGAACCTACTTGCCTCATCATATTTATTTAACTTCACATCTTAGACAGAGTAAGTACTATCACTTGCTATCACTCTATTTTTCTATGTCTGTCTCTGCTCAGCCAACAGAATCATAATTATTATTATCGTAGTATATTATTCGCTTTCGCGTATCTATTAATTATTTATTTAAGTATATGTCGATACCAAAACATAGCGAATCACGTAGGTGTTTCAAATAGACAGGGTTTTGAACATTATCACATTATTTAAGGCAATTTAAGTACCTATTTAAAGTTCATCTACTTTGTATGCGTTATGATCAGAAAATGAAGCTTTTGAAATACCGGTAGTATACATAGACGAACCTATCAACGAGACACTAACCAGCGTTGTCTCGGTTGCAATCCAAAACCTTTACCTTGGTGCCAGTTTCATTGCATAATTTTGCTGACGTCGGCTGTAAAAAAAATAATAGCATGCACTGTAGTGTCTGACCGAAGGTCGATTTTTGGCCAAAGCCGATGCCGATTAATCGGCAATCGCCACAACCTTCGGCCGAAGCCGAAGGTTTATAAGCTCTTAGTAGTTTTGTTAAATATTGACAATATTGTCTACAAGCTACAATTAATATCATAAATTATTTCAATACTTCAATATTGACTGTCTCATATAGAAGTCGATTTAGAGATGATAAAAAAACTTTGTGAGTTATTTGTAAAAGTAATCATTTATTTTATAAAATAATTCACAAATTACAATCAGATCAATCAATCAGTCTTTGTTTTACTCGACTAGACCAAAACTAGGTGTTTAAAAATACGTACGAACTTGTCTTGACGCGTACGCAATGTGAGTTGACAGTGACTTCCCGCGGTGGCCCCTGTAAACACGACCAGTCCGTCGCGCTCTCTCTCTCACTCAGTCTTTCGTAATAGTTCGTTCAATTCCGACGATTGCTCGGACCTTCAGCGAAACCTTCGGATTCGGCCGGGTTTTGGGCCGAAGCCGAAGGTTTCGCCGAAGATGGTTATTTTTTGGCCGAAGGTGGTCGGAGCCGAAGCCGAAGCCGAAGCTTCGGTCGGACACTAGCATGCAGTGAAGAGCACACAAATAATTAGTAAGAATCACAAATTGTAGCCACTCACATAATTATGCATAAATGCATCGACGTGGTACGGAATAGGACACAAACTATTTCACGCCGCGCCGTTTAGACTGGACCGAATTACCGACCCTAGCCTGAAGCCGCACTTGGGGTTGTTGGCGACTGATCTACATATATGGAAAAAAGAAAGACCGAGTGGTTTAATCACAAGTCTTATGCTTAAACTGCCGCGTCCTTCTACATCACCGCTCATTATTCGTATAGCAAATGTAAACCAAGCTGTAGTTTTTTATTATATAATGCATTTACATACCACCACCGAGATACTTTATATTTACCAATAATAATTGTCTGGGATATACAAAATTGTACATTTATAATAATAACACTCATGAATACTCAAGACGAAGGTATACGTAAAATTTAAAATAAATATTCCTTTTAACAATGTTTGAAGCTCTCATTGTGTAGACTCTTTTTACAAAGGGATTTTAATAGTTTCTAAGTTTGTAAATATAGATTTATTATTAGCTTTAGACCTACTTATACATTTAATTTAAAATAAATGGTAGATAATTTATTATACTTACGTTGTTTTATTTTATTGACGCATATTGGTTACTAGAGGACGCTAGCAGCTACACCTGCATTTCTTTTTACCCGACTGCGCGACGCAAAGGAGGGTTATGTGTTTATCAGTCTATGTATGTATGTATGTATGTATGTATGTATGTTTGTTTCTATGTGGCGTTCTAGAGACCAAATGCGTCGGCCGATTTTGATGATTCTTACGTCAATCGATTCGTCTTGGTCTTGCGAGTGTCACTAAAGACATGACAGTAATCAAAATTCACCACAGCGACAACCAGACGCCATATTGTCAAAATGAAAAAATAAAAAATCGATGAACTATGCCATGTGGGGTGTCGTTGAATAGGTATTTTAAAATCATCTTTAGGTTCCTTTTATCATTTTTCATTTTAAATAATAGTTTAGGATATATAACGATTTAAAGTTGTTTAACAAAACAATAATTCTCGCTAATTTTCTTACTTATTGATTTAAGTTTTTATTTCAAGTATAAACAATATACAAACAATAACTAAAAAGTATAAAATAAAATAAAATAATTTAAAGAAAATCAAAAAACCCGACTGCATAAAAACTAATTTAAAAAATACGTGAAAAATTAACTTAAATAAAAACTAAAAAGAAAAAAACAAGCCCATATCACAGTCGGGGCCCCTTGGAAAGATTTGATTGGTAGAATTTGAATGGTCCCCGACTGTGATATGGGCTTGTTTTTTTCTTTTTAGTTTTTATTTAAGTTAATTTTTCACGTATTTTTTTAAATTAGTTTTTATGCAGTCGGGTTTTTTGATTTTCTTTAAATTATTTTATTTTTTAATTTACCCGTTTTGGCCGATTCCGTGGGAATTTCGGGAAATTCCTTCTTAGTGCACCCCTACGGTCCCCAAGGAACATACATGCCAAAAATTCAGCTTCCTGCGCCCAATAGTTTTGGCTGTAGCGTGTCTGTCAGTCAGTCCGTAACGCAAGGATTTTATATATTAAGATTGGTGTTAATAAATCATAATAATAATATTCTTTAGATACACTACCTACTTGAAAATAGTAGATCATCGTCTGAGATTATCTCTTTGGGTTAACCAAAGCGTGCAAAGGTAGTACGAAGTACCTTCACAACAGCATTAGCTGTGGTTCGTGCCATTAAAATACTTCAAAAAAATTACTTGTAGAATCTATAATCACTAAAAATGATTTGCCTTGAAATGGTCCCAAAAAATCTATGTATATGCAAGCGCGACCATAGTTCTGTGATATAAGGCCACAGCTGCGGTGGTGTCTTTGGGGGGGGGCTACTCCTTCCAGGCAACATGTAATACATTTTGTCTTTTCAATATCGTTTATTTTCGCAAATTGGTTATTTGAATCTACAAGCAAAATTACATTAGGCGCTTTAGGCACTTTGGCTTGGATACACTCTCGGTCTGAATATTAGCGTCGAGTACTGTCGAGCCATGTTCCAGAGCGGGAGTGCCAGGAAGCCCGCTGTCTGCTTCTGCGCGGCAGTAATTCCACGGTAATGATATTTAAGGGCCGGATTTACGGGGGAGGAAAGCCGGGCCTTTTCCATACTACCTATTATAACCCACCTTTCCATTTTCTTTTCAAACATAATTTTCGCTCATATTTACCAAAAAGACTTATACAAATATGACTGTGCTGTTTTTGAATAATAAAACAAAACATAAAATATGCGTTACCGCAAAACTGTTTTTTTTTTTATTAAAATCATCATCCTCCTAGCGTTATCCCAGTTTCAACCTGGTGTCCGCTTACTAGTTTAACCGGATTTGGCTGAATATTAACTTTTCCACTGAGAGCGACTGCCTGTCTGCCCTCCGCAACACATAGGGATAGCTATATTTCATGGTTTAGACTAGTGCCAGTTTATTTACTTAGAAGGTACTGACACCCTATAACGACTGTCATAGATCTTCATGAAAACCAGGACCGACCGCTTAACGTGCTCTCCGAGGCACGGGACAAGCGATAATTGAGAATTCAATAGGTACGCACATAACTCCGAAAAGTCATTGGTGCGTGCCATGGATTCGAATCCAATACCCTCCGCATGGCAGTCTGTTGGTATCGCCAATAGGCTATCGCTGCTTGCTGTAAAAATTTAATAAAATCTCACTCCAGAATTGATTCTCCCAAGATCAGTCGCGAGATGTGACAAATTTTGTTCACGCAATGTTCAAAGAATAAATGTATGCGTTGCAATCAATATCAAGAGACTATCAATCGATTCTGGCCTTGTTTCTTCCGACTTGGATCATCATCATCAGCCTTTATCAGTCCACTGCTGGACTAGGCCTCTCCTTTGAAAGGAGGAATTGGCCTACTATACCACGCTGGCCAAACGGGTTGGTATAGGGTTTGTATCAAGTTTTCCTTCTCTTACAGTGCTGTTTTCTGCATAATATGCTCCCTCTTTCGGCTCTTACGACACCCATGGGATGATAGGGGGTGGTGACAATCCGTATTCTTAATCCGTCACCACACGGATACAACATACAATATATTGCTTGTGCACTCATGTACACCCATAAAACGAAGCTAAGTGGCTTCAGTGTCTTGGAACATGCAAGGGAGCGCCTATACAAGCATGTTATATTGAAGACGCATTAACTATGAGTTTGGATTTTTTTTTTTAACTCATTGCTGAGCGCCAACCATCCGAGAATACGATGAAATCATTGAATCCGCGATAAGTTTTCTGAGTATTTTGGAATTTCTAGTAGACTACGGTCCAGTGTAAACAAGGGAGTCTTCACCTTCACATTCATTACCTTTCGTCCATAGTTTGACTCAATTAAATCGTAGCAAGGATAAAAAGATCAAAGCGAGCAAGTTTCAGTAGCGTCTACTCTTGACTCAGATCGATGCATTTCCTAGTTGTTCAATATATGAAAGGACCGATATAATGTACATAAATGGTTTATTTGCGCTGACTTAAAAGTTTGCGTTGTTTCACTTTTGGGGCTACAGACTGGTCACATAAAGTACAATCAAACAAGTCGGCGGTGGACCAGTTTGAAAAAATATCCCTTGGCTCGCTCATAGAACCGAGACACACTAGAAACTGGTTTTGTATACGAGTGTCAATGTGCGTGTAAAGTAGCACTGGAAGCGGCGATGTCTTGCTGAGCGATTCTCGCCCTTATGGTGGTCTAGCGAGAAGTTGTTCGACTGTACCTACAACACCTATAGGCCCTATACCTAGCATAAAATTGTGACGAGATTGAAGAGTTTTATTTTCGTTCTGCTTTCATTTTTTTCTTTCATTTCTAGCACAGAGAACATGAGTCACAGGAAATTATTTAGATATAAAATACTACATAAAATTATTTTTTGTATTAGTATACGGGCCAATATTGCCTCATAAAAAGCGCCCGTTTCATGTCGACAAAACGTAACCTGAAATGTGTGTTTCATACATTCGTCTGGCAACATTATTGCTGTTATCATAGCATTCACAAAGTTTATTTAAAAATACTAGTAAACTTAAATTAATTTATTCAAAATCGTGTTCAAAGTGACCTCAAGCTCAGAATTATCAAGCACAAGTGTTATACAACGAATCTGTGCCAGTTTAGTGCCGAAAATTAAGGAGATAAGTGCTTAATTTTATACCCACTTATTAAGAAAAATCAAGGTTTGTCAATATATTATTCGATGTATATTATCCAATCTCTTTGCGAAATACCCACAATTCAGGTTGTCAAATTCAACTGACAGCACCTTTGACAGCTTTGACATACACCAGTATTGACAATTTATAATTCTGTTTTCCCATTGTTTGAAACCCTGCGAAATGGCACATTGCTCAAAATGCAACCAACAAATTAAACCAAGTGATATTAAATCTTGTTCCAAATGTTACCATCTTACCATTATCATTGTTTGGGTATTTCTTCAGAAAATTTTGCTAAAGAATCGAAAGCAAACAAAGCTATCTGGAAGTGCACTGAGTGTAGAAAAGGCAGCAATCGCAACGAAACCTTTCTAACCCCACCACAAACTAAGGGTCAAACTACAAAAATATTATCACCCTCTTCTGATTATACAGAGGACCTAAAGCAGTACATCGACAAAAAGTTTGAAGAATCAGTTACACAATTATTGAGAGAAATTAGAAGCGAATTTAATGCCAAGAACTCCGAAACTAGGGATTCGCTCACAGAGCTCAAAAAAAGCGTCGATTACATGTCAGACAACTACGACGAACTCCTAGAAAGTATAAAAACTAAGATTATAAATTATTTACAAGCAGAAGATATGGTCTTACGTAGTCAAGTACTAGATCTGAGCACAAGACTCGATCACATCGAACAACAAACGCGAGAGGATAATATCGAGATCCAATGTGTACCAGAATACAAGTCAGAAAATCTAAAAACCGTTGTACAACAGCTAACAAAAACTGTCGGTTGTGAATTATCTGATAATGAAGTTTTAAATTATCACCGAGTAGCCAAATTTACCAAGGATTCCGTTAGGCCCAGATCAATTGTGGTGAAATTGTCAAGCGTATTGGTCCGAGACAGAGTTTTGGCAGCAGTCAAAAACTTCAACCTTACCCATCAGAGTGACAAGTTGAACTCTGCCCACCTTGGTCTGGCTGGTGAGAGAAAACCAATTTTTGTTTGTGAACACCTATCACCTGCAAATAAGAAACTACATGCAGCTGCCCGCACCGTAGCAAAGGAGAAGAATTATCAATTTGTATGGGTGAGGAACGGGCGAATCAATATGCGAAAGGACATCAATTCCAAAGCATTTCACGTTAAAAACTCAGATCACTTAAGTAGCCTTTAATCTTATTTTTTTTGTGTTACTTTTCTGTTGCTTTAAATGTTTAAAATTCAATTTAAAAATATTTTACCAAAATGTCCGAGGTCTTCGAACCAAAACTGAAACTATAATGACCAATGCGTAGAAACAAGACCTAGACCTTATCATTTTAGCCGAGACATGGCTGAATGAATCAATTTACGATCACGAAATTTTAGACAGGAGGTACTCAATCTTTAGACGTGACCGCGCATCTTCCAACAACAACAAACTCGATGGTGGTGGTGTCCTGGTAGCGGTTCACAAAAAATTTGCGCCAGTTCGTAAATTAACCTGGGAATCACCATATGAGGACCTCTGGGTGGTAATTAAACTAGCACGTGGCACTTCTGTTGTCAACTTTTGTATTTGTGTGACTTACATTGCGCCGCCTGTTGGCTATGAGACATTAGATAAAATGTTATCTAATTTAACAACTGTATGTCAACACAAACTTCCAGAAAATTCTGTACTCCTCATTGCAGGTGACTTCAATCTTCCAAATATGGACTGGAGATAAGACTCTAATTCTAAAATATTGCTGCCTAGTTCGTGTAGTACTCAGATTGATACCTTGTTTGTGGACTCTCTTTCTTTTAACAGTCTTCAACAAATAAATCCAGTTACTAACTGTACTGGTCGCATCCTTCATCTTTTGGTAACTAATGCTGAAAAATATTTCGAGGTTAGCAACAGTTTAAGTCCCTAAGTCAATCTAGATGGCTATCATCCAGCATTGGACATTAAAATGAGATTTAACCATCTTAAGATACCAAAATTCAATGACACTAGTTAGCTCAACTTCTCAAAAGCCGATTACACTGCTATACGGGGAGAATTAGACAGCATTAGATGGACTGACTTTTTAACTCAAACTGATACCGTAGATACGAATGTTGAAAAGTTCTACGAAATCTTAATGGCTATTGTCAGGAGGCACACACCATCGACAATACGACGTAACTATACATATCCAATCTGGTTTAGTAAAGGACTTCTTTCTTTCTCGTGGTTCTACCTATTGCATTGCGAACGTGGCAGTAAATGTAAATGTAGAATCATCTAGTAATTAACTTTAATCTTTGACGTTCATAAGCGTCACTTTGTGACCTAAATGAATAAATGATTTTGAGTTTGAGTTTGACTAATAAGTTATCTCAAAGAAAAATCACGGTACCACAAAAGGTTCAAAAAGTATTCCAATCCTAGAGATTATCTAACTTTCAAAGTGTTACGTGAGCGATGCAATAAAATGTTACTTGATTGTTTACACACATCCAGGGCAGAAGCAAAAACCCACATTAAAAAAAAACTAAATACTTTTGGACATTTGTCAATTTTAGGAGTAACAGCAGTGTCATACCTGACGAAATGTATTTACAAGACAAAACTGCCTTTGGTGGTCAGAACATAAGCAACCTTTTCTCCAACTACTTTCATTCAATTTACTCTTACAACTCAAATACACCAACACTGCAGCTGCCGAAGTTTTCTACATTTCACAGGTCATTGGGTATATTTGAAATAACTGAATCTGAAATTCTAAAGTCACTTAGTACGCTTAACACAAATAAGGGTCCCGGTCCAGATTCCCTACCACCTGTGTTTCTTAGAATGTGTGCTAAACAACTATGTACTCCATTATTTATAATATTTAATCAATCATTGTCAAACGGGTGCTTCCCTGAGAAATGGGAAATCGCACATATCACGCTTATCCATAAAAAAGGTGATCATAGCAACATTGCTAATTATAGACCTATTTCGATCCTGTCAGCTATGGGTAAATTGTTTTAATCTTTGGTACAAAAGAGGTTGTTACACCATTTTAAACCATTTATAGCCGCCCAGCAACATGGTTTTCTTCCGGGTAGGTCAACGCAGAGAGGTTGGACGTTTTATTTCTTTGGGTCAACGACTTCCAACCTTGTTGGTTATGTTACTGACAAACCTGAAGCATTTGCCAACAAACAGGAAGTACACGCGATTTATACAGACTTTTCAAAAGCCTTCGATGTGGTAGACCATGACATCCTGCTAAAAAAGCTGGGACATGCTAGGATATGTGGTTCTTTATTGAGATGGAGCGAATCTTACCTGCGCAACCGATCACAACTTGTAGTGGTACGCGGATTTAAATCCGATATTAGAGCTGTGCCATCTGGTGTTCCCCAGGGATCTCACCTAGGTCCCCTTTTCTTTCCAGTGTTTGTTAATGATATTTGTACTTCAATAACTTCAAAGTGTAAAATGTTCGCAGATGACTTAAAGGTTTATAGAAACATTTGTTCAAATGAAGATGTAGCTCAACTACAGACAGATATCGACACCATTGTTAACTGGTGTTCAATTAACAAAATGTCCTTAAATACAAGTAAATGCTATCACATAAAGTTTTACCATATGAAATACCCCACCGCAGCTACCTATTTTATCGACCGGATTCCTATAAGCGAAGTTTCTAGTATCCGAGATCTTGGAGTGACAGTTGATAACAAATTAGATTTTCGTGAACACATTGATAACATCACTAAGAAGGGAGCTCGTCTTGCAGGTTTTGTGCTGCGACAGTGTAAAATTTTCAAAGAGCCAGAGATTCCGGTTCTACTGTTTAACTGTTACGTACGCAGCATACTTGAATACTGTAGTTGCGTATGGAGCCCTTCATACGCTGTTCATATTAACAGAATTGAGAGGCTTCAAAAACAGTTTCTTTACCATCTAACCTATTCCAACAATCTATGCCAAAATCTTACTTCTTACGAATCTCGGCTTGTACATTTTAATCTAAATTCGCTTGACTGTAGACGCACTGCAGCTGATATGATATTTCTTTTTAAAATATAAAAGGGCTTTATTGAATGTCCTGAAATCCTAAACAAACTTCTACTGCTAGTACCACGTGCTGGAAGTCGTATCGAAAATAGGATAACCTTTCATTTACCTGTATTCCGTACTAATTACGGTCAACATTCACCTATGTATCGCATCTGTGCCAAATATAATAATAATATTGGGAAAGATCTGGACATTTTTAATGCATCGGTCATTACATTAAGAGAGTGTTGCTAAGAGGCACGAAATCTGTAAAATATGTTTGATAATACTATTATGGTGTTGCTAATAATGTACCTATTTTTCACTTTAAATCAGATTTATTATGCATCTAGTTCAATCTTGTAATATTCTTAAATTACTTTAAAAGTCTTTGAGTGTTATAAATCTTTGCATGTCGTGTCCGCTATGTAAGCAAACGTATGAACAATGTATTGTGTTATAGGTATCCAGTTTAGTGGACCAAGAATAAAAAAAAAATACTGTACGAGAAACATTTTACTTTGAGGACATCGCCTGAAGTACACAAACTACAAAAGTCGAAATGTTGCCCAATTTATAATACTTATGTTATGTTATACTTATCACAGTTATCACTTTATCAGCCGTGATCAGAAAGTATGTAGGTAGGTCCTTTAGTCGATTTCCTTGTCACTGGCACTAAACTAGTCACTAGTTAGCCAGTGCTAGTTTTAAACTGGTTATAAAGAACACCTTAGCATTTCACCAGCTAATGACCTATCTATATTCCAATAAAAACTGTAGTTTCATTACAGCAGTGTTAATTGAAATTGCCCGTGTTATCACAATGCTCTCGCCAAATGCACAAGGCGATGGAAAGTAAAAATAGAATTCGAATATTTAAATAAATAAACTGTTATAAGCATTTTTCATTATAAAGGACTTAATCCTTTATAATGAAAAATACTGCAGAGGATCATAATTATTACTGACTAGCTGACCCGGAGCCCGCCGATTTATTTCCCTTTTTTTCATCCAAAGCACCTGACAATAACGAACACACAAAAGAAACATTTATCCAATTCGGTGCAGTCGTTTGCAAGTTATGCGCGTACTAACATTTTGGTGATTTATTTTTATTTACATAGATATTAAAAAGTACAATTTGCTTAAACATAAAATTTTATTTATTAAACGTTATTCTATAGTATTTATAAATAAATAGGTACTGTAGTCTGTTCACTGGCGGAAATAAGCCATAACTGCTGCTGAGATGAAGAGCAGCAAGGATGGGGTGCTGGTTACGGCGGAGTTCCAGGGCCCGGTGGGGGACATGATACCGATGACGCCACAGCCCACGCGTGCCGACGCGCCCGTTGCCTCCTGGTGCAGAACCAACGAGCGGCCAAGGACACTGCCGTCGCCGCGGAGTGTCAAGGCGGTGTCAACGATATCTATAGCCATTATCCCAATCGCAGTAACCTCGACGTAATCCATACCTGCCAACTGGCTTCCATTGTTTGGATTGAAATAACCGCTCGTGCTGTCACAAGTCCCTATGCTTCCTTGTAAGTGCACGTGGAATTTATATTTGCCCGCGGGCAATCCAGCTACAGTTCCAACAATACGAAGCCCATTCTCTGTTTCAGTAAATAGAAAAATCACGGTACCACAAAAGGTTCAAAAAGTATTCCAATCCTAGAGATTATCTAACTTTCAAAGTGTTACGTGAGCGATGCAATAAAATGTTACTTGATTGTTTACACACATCCAGGGCAGAAGCAAAAACCCACATTAAAAAAAAACTAAATACTTTTGGACATTTGTCAATTTTAGGAGTAACAGCAGTGTCATACCTGACGAAATGTATTTACAAGACAAAACTGCCTTTGGTGGTCAGAACATAAGCAACCTTTTCTCCAACTACTTTCATTCAATTTACTCTTACAACTCAAATACACCAACACTGCAGCTGCCGAAGTTTTCTACATTTCACAGGTCATTGGGTATATTTGAAATAACTGAATCTGAAATTCTAAAGTCACTTAGTACGCTTAACACAAATAAGGGTCCCGGTCCAGATTCCCTACCACCTGTGTTTCTTAGAATGTGTGCTAAACAACTATGTACTCCATTATTTATAATATTTAATCAATCATTGTCAAACGGGTGCTTCCCTGAGAAATGGGAAATCGCACATATCACGCTTATCCATAAAAAAGGTGATCATAGCAACATTGCTAATTATAGACCTATTTCGATCCTGTCAGCTATGGGTAAATTGTTTTAATCTTTGGTACAAAAGAGGTTGTTACACCATTTTAAACCATTTATAGCCGCCCAGCAACATGGTTTTCTTCCGGGTAGGTCAACGCAGAGAGGTTGGACGTTTTATTTCTTTGGGTCAACGACTTCCAACCTTGTTGGTTATGTTACTGACAAACCTGAAGCATTTGCCAACAAACAGGAAGTACACGCGATTTATACAGACTTTTCA
This sequence comes from Euclidia mi, assembly GCA_944739405.2. Lineage (NCBI taxonomy): Eukaryota > Metazoa > Arthropoda > Insecta > Lepidoptera > Erebidae > Euclidia > Euclidia mi. Next base: position 17,705,482 of record OX123190.2, on the reverse strand, counting down.
AAAGCCTTCGATGTGGTAGACCATGACATCCTGCTAAAAAAGCTGGGACATGCTAGGATATGTGGTTCTTTATTGAGATGGAGCGAATCTTACCTGCGCAACCGATCACAACTTGTAGTGGTACGCGGATTTAAATCCGATATTAGAGCTGTGCCATCTGGTGTTCCCCAGGGATCTCACCTAGGTCCCCTTTTCTTTCCAGTGTTTGTTAATGATATTTGTACTTCAATAACTTCAAAGTGTAAAATGTTCGCAGATGACTTAAAGGTTTATAGAAACATTTGTTCAAATGAAGATGTAGCTCAACTACAGACAGATATCGACACCATTGTTAACTGGTGTTCAATTAACAAAATGTCCTTAAATACAAGTAAATGCTATCACATAAAGTTTTACCATATGAAATACCCCACCGCAGCTACCTATTTTATCGACCGGATTCCTATAAGCGAAGTTTCTAGTATCCGAGATCTTGGAGTGACAGTTGATAACAAATTAGATTTTCGTGAACACATTGATAACATCACTAAGAAGGGAGCTCGTCTTGCAGGTTTTGTGCTGCGACAGTGTAAAATTTTCAAAGAGCCAGAGATTCCGGTTCTACTGTTTAACTGTTACGTACGCAGCATACTTGAATACTGTAGTTGCGTATGGAGCCCTTCATACGCTGTTCATATTAACAGAATTGAGAGGCTTCAAAAACAGTTTCTTTACCATCTAACCTATTCCAACAATCTATGCCAAAATCTTACTTCTTACGAATCTCGGCTTGTACATTTTAATCTAAATTCGCTTGACTGTAGACGCACTGCAGCTGATATGATATTTCTTTTTAAAATATAAAAGGGCTTTATTGAATGTCCTGAAATCCTAAACAAACTTCTACTGCTAGTACCACGTGCTGGAAGTCGTATCGAAAATAGGATAACCTTTCATTTACCTGTATTCCGTACTAATTACGGTCAACATTCACCTATGTATCGCATCTGTGCCAAATATAATAATAATATTGGGAAAGATCTGGACATTTTTAATGCATCGGTCATTACATTAAGAGAGTGTTGCTAAGAGGCACGAAATCTGTAAAATATGTTTGATAATACTATTATGGTGTTGCTAATAATGTACCTATTTTTCACTTTAAATCAGATTTATTATGCATCTAGTTCAATCTTGTAATATTCTTAAATTACTTTAAAAGTCTTTGAGTGTTATAAATCTTTGCATGTCGTGTCCGCTATGTAAGCAAACGTATGAACAATGTATTGTGTTATAGGTATCCAGTTTAGTGGACCAAGAATAAAAAAAAAATACTGTACGAGAAACATTTTACTTTGAGGACATCGCCTGAAGTACACAAACTACAAAAGTCGAAATGTTGCCCAATTTATAATACTTATGTTATGTTATACTTATCACAGTTATCACTTTATCAGCCGTGATCAGAAAGTATGTAGGTAGGTCCTTTAGTCGATTTCCTTGTCACTGGCACTAAACTAGTCACTAGTTAGCCAGTGCTAGTTTTAAACTGGTTATAAAGAACACCTTAGCATTTCACCAGCTAATGACCTATCTATATTCCAATAAAAACTGTAGTTTCATTACAGCAGTGTTAATTGAAATTGCCCGTGTTATCACAATGCTCTCGCCAAATGCACAAGGCGATGGAAAGTAAAAATAGAATTCGAATATTTAAATAAATAAACTGTTATAAGCATTTTTCATTATAAAGGACTTAATCCTTTATAATGAAAAATACTGCAGAGGATCATAATTATTACTGACTAGCTGACCCGGAGCCCGCCGATTTATTTCCCTTTTTTTCATCCAAAGCACCTGACAATAACGAACACACAAAAGAAACATTTATCCAATTCGGTGCAGTCGTTTGCAAGTTATGCGCGTACTAACATTTTGGTGATTTATTTTTATTTACATAGATATTAAAAAGTACAATTTGCTTAAACATAAAATTTTATTTATTAAACGTTATTCTATAGTATTTATAAATAAATAGGTACTGTAGTCTGTTCACTGGCGGAAATAAGCCATAACTGCTGCTGAGATGAAGAGCAGCAAGGATGGGGTGCTGGTTACGGCGGAGTTCCAGGGCCCGGTGGGGGACATGATACCGATGACGCCACAGCCCACGCGTGCCGACGCGCCCGTTGCCTCCTGGTGCAGAACCAACGAGCGGCCAAGGACACTGCCGTCGCCGCGGAGTGTCAAGGCGGTGTCAACGATATCTATAGCCATTATCCCAATCGCAGTAACCTCGACGTAATCCATACCTGCCAACTGGCTTCCATTGTTTGGATTGAAATAACCGCTCGTGCTGTCACAAGTCCCTATGCTTCCTTGTAAGTGCACGTGGAATTTATATTTGCCCGCGGGCAATCCAGCTACAGTTCCAACAATACGAAGCCCATTCTCTGTTTCAGTAAATAGAAAAATCACGGTACCACAAAAGGTTCAAAAAGTATTCCAATCCTAGAGATTATCTAACTTTCAAAGTGTTACGTGAGCGATGCAATAAAATGTTACTTGATTGTTTACACACATCCAGGGCAGAAGCAAAAACCCACATTAAAAAAAAACTAAATACTTTTGGACATTTGTCAATTTTAGGAGTAACAGCAGTGTCATACCTGACGAAATGTATTTACAAGACAAAACTGCCTTTGGTGGTCAGAACATAAGCAACCTTTTCTCCAACTACTTTCATTCAATTTACTCTTACAACTCAAATACACCAACACTGCAGCTGCCGAAGTTTTCTACATTTCACAGGTCATTGGGTATATTTGAAATAACTGAATCTGAAATTCTAAAGTCACTTAGTACGCTTAACACAAATAAGGGTCCCGGTCCAGATTCCCTACCACCTGTGTTTCTTAGAATGTGTGCTAAACAACTATGTACTCCATTATTTATAATATTTAATCAATCATTGTCAAACGGGTGCTTCCCTGAGAAATGGGAAATCGCACATATCACGCTTATCCATAAAAAAGGTGATCATAGCAACATTGCTAATTATAGACCTATTTCGATCCTGTCAGCTATGGGTAAATTGTTTTAATCTTTGGTACAAAAGAGGTTGTTACACCATTTTAAACCATTTATAGCCGCCCAGCAACATGGTTTTCTTCCGGGTAGGTCAACGCAGAGAGGTTGGACGTTTTATTTCTTTGGGTCAACGACTTCCAACCTTGTTGGTTATGTTACTGACAAACCTGAAGCATTTGCCAACAAACAGGAAGTACACGCGATTTATACAGACTTTTCAAAAGCCTTCGATGTGGTAGACCATGACATCCTGCTAAAAAAGCTGGGACATGCTAGGATATGTGGTTCTTTATTGAGATGGAGCGAATCTTACCTGCGCAACCGATCACAACTTGTAGTGGTACGCGGATTTAAATCCGATATTAGAGCTGTGCCATCTGGTGTTCCCCAGGGATCTCACCTAGGTCCCCTTTTCTTTCCAGTGTTTGTTAATGATATTTGTACTTCAATAACTTCAAAGTGTAAAATGTTCGCAGATGACTTAAAGGTTTATAGAAACATTTGTTCAAATGAAGATGTAGCTCAACTACAGACAGATATCGACACCATTGTTAACTGGTGTTCAATTAACAAAATGTCCTTAAATACAAGTAAATGCTATCACATAAAGTTTTACCATATGAAATACCCCACCGCAGCTACCTATTTTATCGACCGGATTCCTATAAGCGAAGTTTCTAGTATCCGAGATCTTGGAGTGACAGTTGATAACAAATTAGATTTTCGTGAACACATTGATAACATCACTAAGAAGGGAGCTCGTCTTGCAGGTTTTGTGCTGCGACAGTGTAAAATTTTCAAAGAGCCAGAGATTCCGGTTCTACTGTTTAACTGTTACGTACGCAGCATACTTGAATACTGTAGTTGCGTATGGAGCCCTTCATACGCTGTTCATATTAACAGAATTGAGAGGCTTCAAAAACAGTTTCTTTACCATCTAACCTATTCCAACAATCTATGCCAAAATCTTACTTCTTACGAATCTCGGCTTGTACATTTTAATCTAAATTCGCTTGACTGTAGACGCACTGCAGCTGATATGATATTTCTTTTTAAAATATAAAAGGGCTTTATTGAATGTCCTGAAATCCTAAACAAACTTCTACTGCTAGTACCACGTGCTGGAAGTCGTATCGAAAATAGGATAACCTTTCATTTACCTGTATTCCGTACTAATTACGGTCAACATTCACCTATGTATCGCATCTGTGCCAAATATAATAATAATATTGGGAAAGATCTGGACATTTTTAATGCATCGGTCATTACATTAAGAGAGTGTTGCTAAGAGGCACGAAATCTGTAAAATATGTTTGATAATACTATTATGGTGTTGCTAATAATGTACCTATTTTTCACTTTAAATCAGATTTATTATGTATCTAGTTCAATCTTGTAATATTCTTAAATTACTTTAAAAGTCTTTGAGTGTTATAAATCTTTGCATGTCGTGTCCGCTATGTAAGCAAACGTATGAACAATGTATTGTGTTATAGGTATCCAGTTTAGTGGACCAAGAATAAAAAAAAAATACTGTACGAGAAACATTTTACTTTGAGGACATCGCCTGAAGTACACAAACTACAAAAGTCGAAATGTTGCCCAATTTATAATACTTATGTTATGTTATACTTATCACAGTTATCACTTTATCAGCCGTGATCAGAAAGTATGTAGGTAGGTCCTTTAGTCGATTTCCTTGTCACTGGCACTAAACTAGTCACTAGTTAGCCAGTGCTAGTTTTAAACTGGTTATAAAGAACACCTTAGCATTTCACCAGCTAATGACCTATCTATATTCCAATAAAAACTGTAGTTTCATTACAGCAGTGTTAATTGAAATTGCCCGTGTTATCACAATGCTCTCGCCAAATGCACAAGGCGATGGAAAGTAAAAATAGAATTCGAATATTTAAATAAATAAACTGTTATAAGCATTTTTCATTATAAAGGACTTAATCCTTTATAATGAAAAATACTGCAGAGGATCATAATTATTACTGACTAGCTGACCCGGAGCCCGCCGATTTATTTCCCTTTTTTTTCATCCAAAGCACCTGACAATAACGAACACACAAAAGAAACATTTATCCAATTCGGTGCAGTCGTTTGCAAGTTATGCGCGTACTAACATTTTGGTGATTTATTTTTATTTACATAGATATTAAAAAGTACAATTTGCTTAAACATAAAATTTTATTTATTAAACGTTATTCTATAGTATTTATAAATAAATAGGTACTGTAGTCTGTTCACTGGCGGAAATAAGCCATAACTGCTGCTGAGATGAAGAGCAGCAAGGATGGGGTGCTGGTTACGGCGGAGTTCCAGGGCCCGGTGGGGGACATGATACCGATGACGCCACAGCCCACGCGTGCCGACGCGCCCGTTGCCTCCTGGTGCAGAACCAACGAGCGGCCAAGGACACTGCCGTCGCCGCGGAGTGTCAAGGCGGTGTCAACGATATCTATAGCCATTATCCCAATCGCAGTAACCTCGACGTAATCCATACCTGCCAACTGGCTTCCATTGTTTGGATTGAAATAACCGCTCGTGCTGTCACAAGTCCCTATGCTTCCTTGTAAGTGCACGTGGAATTTATATTTGCCCGCGGGCAATCCAGCTACAGTTCCAACAATACGAAGCCCATTCTCTGTTTCAGTAAATACAACGGTACCAGTTAGTTGACTTATAGTTTGAGGACGAGTCATGGATGTTATAAGAACTGTAGCCACTCTTGGTGGTTCCACGTCGGCTTTAGCAAAATAGAAAATGGCGAATAACAACGAACAGCGCAAAAGTACAGTCATGTTTGCGGGTTTGATTTACAACTAACACACTGGTCACGAAAATAGAGTTGCAACTGACTACAAAAGTCGAAATGTTGCCCAATTTATAATACTTATGTTATCACTTTATCAGCCGTGAGTAAAATATTGATAAGTAGGTACCTGATTGTATTTATGTTGCCGTAGGTACGTATTTTTGATATCGTGTGATTTTTTACCTGATTACAGAGATTACGATATCTGCTGCTATATCTATACATGTAATATAGAGGGTTTAAAAAGACCCATCACCAAGCCGAAATCTTCTCTTTCTGCACATCATGCCAAGTCATACTACGGGAAAATAATACCGGGGAAACGAAATTTTTTTAAGCTTAAAAAATAGACACATTTTATAAGTCGCAATGTATAGCGCGCAAAATGCATCGTGCCTACATCGGCCTAAACGAGCTTAGAAGCGCATCAACGCTCGTACTAGTTGCGCGTGTGCCAAAAGGCGCGCCTATACACGCCTACATGTGCTTCCAACAACGAGCTTATACGCGCGTATAAAACGCTAATCTGAAACTTATAATAAAATTTATGATCAAGTGGTCGCGCGGCCAAGGGTAATGCCCTCGCCTACAGCACAGCTGATTGCTAGTAGTGCATACATTGCGTTGCGTTTAGGGAAATTTAAAGCCGTTTATTTTAGGGAAATATTGAACATTTTGTTTATGTTCATTTGGAAGAAAGTTTACATTTATCATTCAAAACACGATTATGGAATAATTAGAAAAAAATGTCGTGACTTTGAGCCTCAATATCTCCAGAACCAGGAATTTCCCAGGTACGGTGCCGAAGTAAAACTTCGGAAACAAATAGGTATTTAAACCTTAAATAAGTTAAGTTAACGCGATTAAGACCCGCTAAATTATTTTGTATGATGTATAGAAATGGCGAAAGTTTAAAATCGAAGTAAAATGTTCTTAATGATTGGTACAATATGGAGTTTCAGTTTTCGTTACGGGTCTTTCCAGGGCGGAAGTGGGTCTAACTCACATTTTTATTTATCAGTGACTTAGGCATACTTCTACTCTCTGCATCTGCGTCCGATGCAGAGTTTGGCGAATGGTCATAGGTGTAGCGCTTGTCGTGCAGATCCCTAAGACAAGGCTGGTGGACTATCCTTCCCGAGGTTGCCACCCGTTGTTGGTCTGATTCCTTAAGAAACAGACGTAACCTCTAAATAAAACCTCCAGCAGCCACACACACAGCGTGCAGACACACACAAAAACACGCGCGCAAGCAGACACATTCACCCATATCCACACACATACACACGCACAGTAACACACATACACACACCTACACACTCTTACATGGACGCACACACACACGCACCTATACACCGCTCTATACACTCACACTCACACACATACACAAACACATACTCAACACAAACTCATACCAAACACAAAAGAAAAATTAAAGTGAAACAAAATAGTAGCGTACCCCAGGAGGGTACCAGCGTCCGTGATGCTGGAGAATCCCTGCCTGCACCATCGAGTGCAGGCTGCCCCACGTACTCTGGGGGGGGCAATGTTTCACAAAGGCAAGACATCTTAATCTGCACGACCTGGCCAGCGCCATGCCTCGTGCAATACACACAACATCCACCTCCTGGAACATCGCTCCGCGTCGAGCAAACGCACGCCAAAAGGCGGACGTTGACTCCGCGTCGACTGCGAATCCAGGTAGTCGTAGATGAGGCGGTAAACGCTACCGTCGCTATAAACGCTCACGTGAGCAAGCAACACAGTCGGGTGATAGCGCATTGAGTAATTCGGCTAGCGCACTCCCGACTGCGACCACGACGGCTGGTAAAAACAAACAGCGCGGCAACCAAACCTCGACCAGTGCAGCGGACGGTCCACCCCGGACGATGCAGCCGGCAAAAAGCGCGACTGTAGTAACAGTCAGCGCATTCCCGCCTGCGCACGGCGCGCCAACTGCGGCTGCCCCCAGGGCGCCCCGTCGCGCTCCCCCGGTGGGGATTGGTAACGCTGCGCAGCCGCCGTGGGGTAACAAGGAGCCACACCGCAAACGCAGCCCAAGAAGACGCGGTCCGGCGCCACCAGGACAGTCCACTCCGACACCAAACACGAAGAGGGATCCTCCTGAAGACTCCACACCACCCAGCGTCGGGTCGAAGCGGGCAAAAACTGACGCCACGCCGAAGAGCGGTAGGAGCTACGCAGAGGCGACAAACTCTCACCTGATGGTAGCCATCGCTACCACCCCTGCCACGCCACGCCACGGACCTGACGGTGGAACAGGCGAAGCAGCTCGAACTCTCAATTCAAGAGAGCATAGTTGAGACTGCCTTCGCCACACCGCCGAATAACGGGCCGACACTCGCATCTTCCATTAGGGGCAAACCTCTTGCAGTGGAGGGTGTCCTGAAGCTATGGTGCGAGAACGAAGACTCACTAACGTGGCTCAAAAACACTGTAGCCAAAATAAGATCGCCGATTGAGGGAACCAGGCTGGTCGCCATCAGACAGTCAGATATTGCTAAGCGCGTACGCGCAGCGCTATGGCTGCCGAAGACGATCACCCTGGAGCTACCCAAGATCCACCATCTCTTTACTGCCCAAAACCCCTGGTACGCCGTACAAACGTGGCAATTGTACGGTGGATCCTTGCTGGAGCACGGCGTCTACCTCACTTTGGGCATCCCGGAACCCGAGATCCCCAAGATCACGGGACGCGGCCGTCGGGTTTCCTTCTTCGCTGGCACCGTTTACGTAATGTTCCACGCTTCCAGTAGGGGGAGAGCTCGGCGGCTGTAGGGCTTAAGGAGACGCCGAGTGAAGGACCGCTCACAGAGGGACGAGCTGCACCAGCCATCCCAAGCACCTCGGGCATAGCCCGTATCACACCGACGCCCGCAGCGACTATACAAACACCCAACGCTGCGATGGACGCAAAAGTCGAGCATGACTCGTCTGGCGGGGAGTCTATGGACAGCAATGTCCTCGACTCTTCGTCAGACTAGAGTCATACAAACTAACCTCCAGCATAAGCAAATTGCAACGGCTACCCTACGCAGGCTGCTGGAGGTTAATCAACAGACAATAGCCCTAATCCAGGAGCCGTGGATTAGAGGCGACAAAATATGTGGCCTAAACAACATCGGAGGTAAGCTACTGCACAATTGCTCGGTCATAAAACCTAGAACATGCATATACATGTATATGTTTATAATACAAATATTAAAACTGGTACACCTACAACTACCACTTCTTCTCCTACCAATATCTCCATCCAAAGGTTGTCTGGTAGATATCGCTTTAAGCGATAAGGCCGCCCTTTGTACTTAACCTAATATATAAGTTTTCTATTATGTTGATACTGGTGTACAATAAAGTTTAAATAAATAAATATACATTCTCCGAACAATACCAGCACTGTTGCTAACCAACTTCTGTTCTAGAGAACTCACTGCCGTAGGACTCCAAACAGGGCTCAACAAACAGATGTTAGTACTAGCTTCGATCTACATGCCTGGCGAAGAGAGAGGACATCCCATCAAAAGAGCTGGCTGAGCTGCTGCAGCACTGTGAGGACCACGGCTGGCAGGTAATCGTCTCGGCGGACGCAAACGCGCACCATCCACTGTGGGGAAGCCCCGATGCAAACAGACGAGGTGAGATCTTGACTGAATATATATTTTCAACAAATCTATCTGTAGTGAACAACGGTTCGGAGCCCACCTTTGTTAGCTCCAGATATCAAACCATAGTAGACATCACGCTAGCATCGGATGGGGCCGCGGAACTTGTCACAAACTGACATGTGTCCGCTGAGCCATCCTTTGCAGACCACAGACGAATCTGCTATGACATACGTGTGCAAGAGAACGTCCCACAACCTAGGCGCAACCCTCGCAGAACAAACATCGCGAAATACAAGACGCTTCTCGCATCACAGGTTGACAAGTCCTATTTCAAGGACATGTCAACCGGCACTGACAACATAGAGCATAACAGTATAACACCAACTTGGGTCTTTTTACACTCTCGTCTGTATGTAGTACGTTCATCTGTTGCCACATTTTGTTAATATTCTGTCATATCTGGTAAAACCAGTAAGCGGATCTCGGTCTCGAAGGCGTGTAAGTCTTGTATGCCTCCGGAATAACGCTAGGACGATAATGACCTGTTCCCATATTTCTTTTGAGTTACCAATACATATACAGGATGTTTGGTAATTCGACCAATTCCTTGAAGGAATGTGAAGTGTGAGTGTGTAATACACCTCTGTCTACCCCTTCGGGGATGAAGGCGTAAAGTTATGTTAAAGTTATGTAAAGACGCGTAAAATTAAAAGCTCTTCTGTGATTGTCCAAACCGTTTATTTGTTTACCGGTTGCGAATGGATATCCATTGCTTATAAAAGAGATCACCCTACATCCAAATATTCGATCTCCATACAAATTTGGGCGAATTCTAAAAGTGCCGGCCAACTAAAATAAATATAAAATTATTATAGAATAGTACGCAATAAACATTTTTTATTACTACACTAAAGTTCTAAGTGTAGTCTGTGAGATAATATTCTAGCTCAAAGAATGTGCTCTGTAAGTGAAATAAATCCTAATTATTGTTATATTTTGCCAAAGTTTTTTTTTATTCATGTATATTTACGTCGAGCATATTGCAACTTGCACATACAATGTGCAAAAGTTGGGCCGTTTTCAGCAATCTTGCTTTTGCTATGAATATTATGAAGCAACGTTTCCTCGACAGGGTTGTGGTTGTTGTCATAATTGTGAGATCTAGGCGTTTTCTCCTACCTTTCCTCCACACATATCGGCAGAAACAACCATGGAAAGTGAGAAACCTGCGACGCAAAATCTCTTTAACCACATGTCGAGAATTGGAATTATCGCCACTATGGTAGCATGAATATACAAGACATCTGCCTGTCATAGAAATTCCTATTGAAGATTTAGAAATTTTAGAAGATATTTTTATATTTGATCAGGATAATAAAAAAAATATTTTTTACATTTTTTATAATTCCACTGCATTTTAAGGCTCATGTATTTCTCGTGAGGCTGAAAAGGTAAAGTTTGACCACCTTTACCTCTTAGATTTATTATCACTTTTGACAAAACAAACCTGCTGTAGGTACCTAAGTACGGTACTTTGAGACAATGTAAAATTGTAATAGAAAAAATCTTTAAAATAGTGTTAAGTTATACTATTAAAATAAACCAATTTTATTGATTGGCCGGCCAAATAAAAATTTGCCCAATTTGGGTGATCTCCTTTACTAAGAGACGTCGCAAATTTATAAATTTGCGAAAATGGGCGCGTAAAATAATATCTACCTACAATTTATGTCCCGTTTAGAATCCTACGAAAGTTTATAAATTTCCCAGGAAATTCATAAATTTGCGGTTCTTATTATTTTCCGGTGACATAATTATATTAATGGTATCGTTATCAAGAATGCAAGCCGCGCAGCAGCAGAACAGTCAGCAGACGACATCAAAACTGTACGCAATTCTAAGAGTTTCTTTCTCTCTGTCGATGGAGGGTACTGCGTACTTTAGGTACTGCTCAAGTTACCTAACTTACGTGTTAGGCTAGCGAAGAGCTCGGAATAAACTGAGGATTATACCTATATAGTTGTTAGTTATGTGGTTGAGAAACAGTTACTTATACACATTCCATGTGAAGCACAGAAATGAATAGATTCAAATTCAAATTCGACGGCTTGTGCAATGTACCTACTTACCTAAGTACCTAGTTAGACCATCAGACACATAAATGTGAAATCGGAAGCCAAGATCATTACGAACAATAATAAATATATTATGAGTGGTTATTGACTGCCTATAAAGAATTGAGTACTAAATGGGTGCCAAGTTAAGTAAGTAGATAAATGTTTGCTGTTTGTACATATAGGTACCTTATTAAAGTTATAGGTACCTACTGTGAAATCGTTAACACAAAGCCTTCTGACTCTTAATTTATCCTAAATCTGGCTTTAGCAAAATAGAAAATGGCGAAAAACAACGAACAGCGCAAAATTACAGTAATGTTTGCGGGTTTGATTTACAACTAACACTCAAACATAGAGTTGCAACTTACTACAAGTCGAAATGTTGCCATCATCTAATCTATACACATAAATAAAATTGGAGTGTCTGTTTGTAATCTTAATATATAAAATCCTTGCGTTACTGACAGACAAGCTACAGCCAAAATTATTGGGCGCAGGAAGCTCCAATTTGACATGTAGGTATGTTCCTTGGGGACCGTAGAGGTGCACTAAGAAGGGCTCTCCCGAAATACCCACGGGATCGGTCAAAACAGATAAATTAAAAAAATGTGCATGCGTAGCTGCTGGCGTCCTCTAGTATTAAAATAACTGCTTTTTACTTAATGCATATGGATGTAGGTATACACGGTACATATACCGAAGTGTAATTTTTTACCATTTTTGTCTGTCTGTCTGTCTGTATATCTGTCTGTTTGTTCTCACTAATCTCTGGAACAGCTGGACTGATTTTGACTAGACTTTCACTGGCGGATAGCTGATGTACCAAGGAGTAACTTATGCTATAAATTAACCGGGAACGCGAAATAGTTCCCTCAGGACGCAGGTGAAACCACGGGAAACAGCTAGTTTAGGATAAATTTGAGCTAAATGTATGTCTTGATTCGTTTTACTAGCAACTAGCAAGCCAAATTTTGGAAGAAAAAAATAATGTTACCCTTACTTCTTATTCATACCTATCTATACTAGTTTATAAAGCTTTTTTGTCGTTGCCTATCAAACTCACACCATGCCGCCTGATCTTAAGCAGTGATAACGTGCCATAGTAAAGGTAATCATACCAATATCATATCAATAATAATGGCATGACCACTGGACCCTCAAGATAAAATGGTAGCCACATAACAGAAATTGTGTATAACGCGGGTGAAACCGCGAGGAACAGGAATAAATAGGAATGAGTAATATCAATATTGCCGATTGATATTACTCATTCCTATTTTTAACGTATCCGATTTTATTATCGATATCAATTATTAACCATATCGATAATAAAATCCGATACGATCGGTACAGTTTATCATATATATTATCATTTATCATATCACTAGAGGATGCCCGCGGTTACAACCGCGTTATTTAAGGCTACTGCTCTGCTCCCGTCGCTCATAGCGTGATTTTATATAGCCTATAGCCTTCCTCGATAAATGGGCTACCACTGAAAGAATTTTTCAACTCGGACTAGTAGTTCCTGAGATTAGCGCATTCAACCAAACAAACTCTTCAGATTTATATATTAGTACCTATAGGTATGAGTATAAGATAAGATATGAATGATATGATAAACTGTACAATCTTTTTCTTGTTCCGGTCCACTAATACCAGAATTATAAGAGTCAAACCATTAAGACAGTCTCGGTTTCCACATGTTAGTACTTATAGGGAAATGTAGGTAAGTGCCTACCTACATGTTATTTAAATATGGTCAAAAATATTGCAATCTATGCTAACATTAAAGCTTCGTATGATAACTGCGGGCTCAGCTAGTAAAGACATATCTATTTATTTTCACCTACACGTTGGTTGTTTACAACACTTAGGTATAGATACAAATCAAAACCCTATTCTGGATGATGCTAGCTTTTCCAAGCTAAAATAATGACCTCTTGAGAAGAAAAGCCCAAAATAAGCTCGGAGTCGTTGCTTTTAAAATCCAGGTAAAATGGTTTTAGGCGATAAAATGGACATACGTAAACTTAGAATTTGAACATCGGCATTCAAGTATTTTTTTGTTACGTTTTATCATGATTACCTTCTTATTTGTTATATTCTAGGTAAACTAAAAGCTTTGGATCATTTGACGAAATACATGCCTATCAAATCGTAGTAACGTAGTAGTAGGTACTTTGTATTCAAATCTGGTGGGCAATTCTGCTATTTTTATATGACATTGATATCATATTTTGAATTGATTTAAAAGTGGTATTCTGATAACCTAATGTCATTATCGTATAATTTAAAATAAACAGTTCGTCGTTGACACATACGATCTCGTTACAATTTCATTCAAATATCATATAATTTATAAGAATACGGTTTTTGTGACGTAAGTATGACACTGACATCATATCGCGACTATATTTATTTAGCGGACTGATTCTACGTCCCGTATACCCATATAGCCCAACCGTCCCCAAACGAGGACACCTTAATAAATACCCTCAATTTATTAACATTATATATTTGACTTCTTTCTACTTTGAATACTTGAAGGTTAAGAAGTTTGTAACATGTAATTACGTCGGAAAGTGAATAATAATAGTTTACAGTGATTTTACTGTGCATTTTGTGAAGCCGTTTCAAGCATTAGAGATTACCTAAAGTAAGTCTTTTATAATTTTTACTTTTTCGTCTAGGATTATTGTTTTTTTTTTACGTAAAATGCATGCATACATACATATCGTCACGCCTTCTATCCCCGAAGGGGTAGGCAGAGGTGTATTTCTACACCCACTTTTCGCCAGATATACTTTAGTCCCACGTAATAAGGGGCGAGCCTATTGCCGTACCGGGCACATTTCCAGACTCCGTGCTGCTAATGAGAATTTCGTGAAGAAAAACCCAATAACACTGCCCGACCCAGGAATCGAACCCGGGACCTCCCGATCCCACACGCACATTTATGCCGCGAGACCAACGAGGCAGTCGTATAGGGTTTGATGTCGAGTTTTCCGTCTCTACGCAAAGATGGTATTTGCATCGTGTTATCCCTTAGTCGCCTCTTACGACACCCACGGGAAGATAGGGGGTGGTGACACTTGTATTCTATGCCGTCAACCACACGGCTAAATGGTGTATACCTACTATTGAATATAGTCAAGTTTATCGTAAATAGTTTAACAGTCATTAGAAGAAATGTGATTTTAAATCAGTGTCCCCAATTCGGGCCAGTGGGCACATCAGAGATAATTTTTTCGTATTTTTGTCACTAGGTAATTTTTAGAGAAACTATGACTAAGCGAACATTCTGCAGCATCAACGAGTACCATGGGCTTGAAGAAGCACTCCATGATGTAATGCTTGAAAAAGTCGATGATGCCATCATAGAATTAGTGACATTACCTCCAGAACCAAGTGTGCTTACCGACGAAGAAGAAGGTGATGTGGATAATATCCAAACTAACGACATTCCGCGTGATATACTGGGCCTCAAGTCTGTTATTACAATAGTGCCAAAATGGTCAATCACTGACTTCATAATTGTTGATTTTGACAAGTTTGGTAGTCTACTGTTACAATGGTGCCATTATGATTTTCCGATGGTCAACCACTGACACTCCATTGAAAGACATGGCATAGATTGGTAGTCTCGTACATAATGACAAATCGATGACTGACGTATGCGGTAGTCTGGTAATATTTTGACAGTTCTTTTGATCAGTGACCTACCATCGTAACGCCATCGTGCAATCATTGCTTTTGTCTAGTGTTTGCTTGTGAAACATAGTGATAGACAATCAAAAAGTTTAATGTACTACAAAAAAGAGATAATGTATTAACTGCGAACTAATATTCTCGAGCTAACTAACAAGCCAGTCGCTTATCGAGGATGACTACAAACCCTTTTACGGATATTCCCGAGGCGAAATTTGTAAAAACGTTTCATCTTAGAGAGGAAAGGATTCAGTAAGGGAGTTATTTCAAAAACTCATTCCCCTTAAGGCCAGACCGCGTCAAAACGATAGCGTATCGGCAGAAATAAAGGTGAGAAAACTGAAGTTAATATTGATTTATTATTCTATTCCTATAAAGAAGAAATGTATTAATTAATGTTATATTTTTATTGCTGATTCTGGTAGCACTCATTTTACGCATCAGGATCTTACCAGACCTTGATTGGACAGGGTGCCCTCCATGACATTTCGCCAATTACTGTGTCGCAGCCCACTAAAGAAGTTACAGAGGCATTATATTAAATATACCATCAATGTATTAAATGGAAAGGAATATCATAGTTCGCCTAGTTCAGTTTGTGGTTTTCCAAATTTGATGTTCAAGTGTCTACTTGAACATCAAATTATACATGTACATTCTGCCTTCCGAAATATACAAGAACATCAAAGCTAAATACTCATATTCCAAACATAAGAAACAGGAAATTAAATAATACTAGTCGACCAAGCCAACTAGACGAATGTCAACGTGACAAAATTCAACATAATTCAATATTTATAATCATAGAGTATAGTAATCTAGTTTATAATCCAGAAATTCCTAGTACCGATTGCAGGCGCATTGTACGTTCACACGCCGCGTTCGCACGTTACGATAAATAATTTCTGGATTATAATTGTTGAATTATGTTGAATTTTGTCACGTTGACATTCGTCTAGTTGGCTTGGTCGACTTATATTTTCAAACGTTGTAGCTGTGCTTTTAACCCAACTATGGCAGAGCTCAGATGAACTTAGTTCATCTGAGTGACGGAGCTAAAAAGAAAGAGTAATGTTTTTACACATTGGGAATGGAAGTGTTAGTAGTAGATAATGATATGACTATAGATAGTGACCAGCAGTGGTTTGGTACTTAAATAAATGATAATGTCATACCTATGTGATAGTTTGAAGTATTAGTACAATAAGATCTTCCTGATCTCTTTTTAATATTGCCATATCTAAATGACAGGAACAGTTATGTTAATGATGCTTTATATAATGTTCCTAATTTATCAATATATTCTACCTACATTTTATGGAGTCCTGTAAAGAATTTAAGTACCTACATAATTCAATTAAATAATGTCTGAATTATGATGAAAAGTGTTTTTAAATTAATTGCATAGTATAGAAGATCTTAGTATAAAAGAATATGATGTAATGAGTGGTGTGTTTATAAATATTTACTTATCTCTCTTACAGATACAAAATTCAAGCAAACGGGCAACTTCTTTATGAGTTTTGTGACCGCTCATATTCATCTGTTTGAGACATACATATATGTGAGGATTCTGCAAAGCCAGTATGAAGAAAGTTGCTTTGCTAGTAGATGCAAAAGTGAAGATTTGTGATAGTTAGTATATGAGAATAGTGTTCAATTTTTGTGTCCATAATTGGAACCAATAATTCTTAATAAATTCATGTACAGAAATTACTTATCTTTAATAAAACAACATTGTTAATAATAACACATAATTATGAGTTTTATTTTCCTTCTTGATACAGTTACAACACATGAAACACAAATAATATTTTAATTGTAATAGGAATGTATCTATGATCTAACTCAATCTTCAATATTTTATGTTTTGGTTATGCCAATTCTTCTTCGAATATAAACACCTTTAGTAGTTAACTCGCTATCTTTAATTATAGTATTTACTCCTGTCGATATAATCACTTTTCTTTGAGGTGTGAACTGCATAACATTGCTGTATCATTTCCTTTGGAATTTGTTATCCATAGAGCATTTTCCATTGATATCTTCGTTTTGGCTCTAAGAGAAACATACGAGCTACTCGGTACTAAACAATTCAACGCAGTGCATTGAGATTATTGAGAAATATAACAAACTAGGACTTTATTTACAAAAAGGTATGAGTTTTGAACTTTTGACAGTTCTTACTTCAAAACATTATTTGACTTTGACAGCTAAACAGAACAAATATTATTGAGTTGAATAGTTAAATTCATTGTTTTTTTGCTATTTACAAACTTTAATACAACTTTAGAGTGCTTATAACACTAGTAATGAATATTTAAAAAATATATAAATGAAATCTGGCATGAAAAATAATCAAATTTCATGGTAGTTATTCAAAAATCATTTCTTCTAATGGTTTTTTTATCTATGGCAATACAACAATGCCATTCTGCCACCATTCAATTACGATTCCACTGATCGATCACTGAACTATCATAATGAATTACCAGACTACGAACTTTTGTCAAAATGACAATGGGATCGTGTTGGAATGACGAATGTGTTTAAAATAGCAGACTTGAGGCCCAGGTAGAGTGGAAGTGTTCACAGTTCGAGGTGAAGAGGAATGGTAGCAAAGATAAGGAAGCTCTTTCAGAAACTAAGAGACGGAAAACTAATATCGAAGCGCCTCGCTGGCGTAAGATCCAGCCAAATTACGACCCATTGGTTCCCAGTGAAGGAAATGAGGAAATGTGCAAGCGCGTCTCGATAAATTGATAAATGACTTGAAGAATCAAACACCTTTACAAATTTTTGAAAAGATATTTGACGATGAAGTTTTTGTCATGATCCAGCAAGACACGCAGACTTACGCGACTCAAAAAAATGATCATGCGTTCAACGTAACTCGAACTCGATGAACTAAAAACTTTTTTCGGTATTCTTATATTGACTATTTACCATACATTGCCTCGGGAACGTTTATATTGGAGCTTGGACGAGGATTGTAACATACCCATAGTGTCAAAGGCAATGTCTAGAAACAGATTCCAAGAAATAAAAAAATACCTTCATTTTTGTGACAATCTTGTTGCAGCGGAATCTTTGGATAAAATGTAAGGTACGACCACTTGCAGACAAACTGATGAAAAAATTTTTGCAGTGGGGTGTTTTTCATCAAGATTTATCAATAGATGAGTCTATAGTGAAATATTTTGGGCGGCATCCTGCGAAACAATTTATACGGGCCAAGCCTTTGCGATTTGGTTACAAAAACTGGATGGTCACAAGTTCAGATGTGTACTGTTACGCTTTCGATATTTACTGTAGATCGCCAGGAGTCAATTCTGCAGAGCCACTAGGAACAAGATTAGTGAAGCAATTGCTTGATAAACTCGGTACAAGTCCCAGAGATCATGTCGTGTTCTTTGATAACTTCTTCACTACTTTTGATTTGCTTCGAGATCTACGTAAATCTGGTTTCCGTGCGATGGGTACTGTACGTGAAGGTAGAAATAAAAAGTGGCCACTAGCTGCTGTAAAGGATATGAAAAAGAAAGACCGCGCCGAGTTTGACTACCGTTTCGACAGTGTCAATCAAGTTCTTTTTGTTCGGTGGCTAGATAATAGTGTCTGTACAGTGGGGTCAAACTATGATAGCGTCCTTCCTCTAGGAAAAGTAAAACGCTGGAGCGCTGTTGAGAAGAAAAAAGTGGACGTTGATATAGGGGAAGTCAGCTCAAAGCGGCCACGCTTTATTTTTCACTTATTTGTAATTATAGCGTGGCGTTGTCTTTCTGTCTGCATTACCAATCTCCCGCCCTACACCGATCAGCCATTCGGTACCGTAAGGACCGAGCGCGTAGTTGCAGTGACGAAATATAATATTTTAGGGGTTTTGTTAAAAAAATGCAAGGTAAGTTCTACCTGCTTTGGTCAAAGTTCGTTTTATTACAATGAGTTTATTACATGTTTACTGTTGCTTATCTATTTAGCTATGTTTGTGTTCTGTTCTGTTTGAAGGATAATAAATAATGTGATAATGGATAGTTATTGAAACAAAATGGCCGAAAAAGGCAAAGCGGCTCGGGTAAAGCGGCCAACTGACCGCTTTGCCCTAAGGTAAATCATTATAATTTGATAGATAATGCTTAATTATTTTGTTTAGGTGGTTAACGACTAGAAAACTACCCAGGTGTCATGGGCAGAAACTGTGATGGCTCGGGCAATTAAAGAGGTAAATGAAAAGCGCGGCTCGATTAAATGTATCGCAATCAAATAGGTACGCGTACGGTATAAATCTCTCTCTTTACAACAGTATTTACAGCAGGAAGAAGAACTCTTAGAGTACTTGTTTCATATGGGCAACCTCTTTTTTGGGCTCACGAAGGAAGATTTCCTGCAGCTATGTGTTTCAGTATGCCGAAGTCAATAACTTTCCATTCTCAAGACTGATTGTGATTAAAATATGTTATAAGAAAGCACAAAAGGTTGATTATTTTATAAAAATAAATTATTACTTATATTTTTGGTATTTTTATTTCGTCAGGTACGATACTTTTCCAATACTTTCATGTGTACTTTGTTGTGGCCACATTGCCCTTACGCACATGGCCGCTTTGGGCGACCACTCGGGCAAAGCGGTTTTTGGACAAGTTTTCGTAATTCACATATCACATAGTCATTTTCAAATTTCCACGAATTTGAGTTTCGCATCATACAATTTTAATAAATTTTCTGGCTATTAGTATTAAATTATCTTCAAAAGTCTATCGTTTGATAGATTTTTTTTAAACTTAAAGTTAAGGTGGCCGCTTTGAGCTGACCTCCCCTACCGCATGTTTTTCAAACTTATAATAAAGGTATTAGAGATTAGATGGTGTAGATCAAGCAGATCAGTCTATTTCACTGTACCGCACAGCCATACGTGGGAATAAATGGTGGTGGGTGTTATTTACGTAGGTACATGTTGGATCTCGCAGTTGCAAATGCATGGCGCCTCCACCTGCTGACAAATTATACCAAGCTAGATCAGCTTCAGTTTAGGCGCTATATTGCTCGTCATTACTTGAGTGAGACATTCAAAAGGTCAATCTTCGCGATTTCCAGCTTCTGTGGAGCATGACTGAATAGGTCACTTCCCACAAAAACTCTTCAAACAACTGCGATGTGCCGTGTGTCATAGCAAAAATCGTTGGCAATGCAAAAAGTGTTTAACAACTTTATGCATTGAAAAAATATGCTTCGAACATTTTCACTCACATGATCCCACCATCAACCAATTAATAAAGATTTTCCTTAATTTTCACTGCTAGTTTTCCTTTGGGGTTAAATGGGAGAAGATAATTATGATGAGGATGAGGCAGTGATAGCCAAGTGGATAGACTGGCAGACTGCGATGCAGATTTGCAGAAGCTTTCGGGTTGATAATAATAAATACCTACATTACCGCACTGAGCACTGCTGACTTGTCAAAGCGCATAATTATTTTGCTAAGTACCGCTTGCTTAACGGTGAAAGCCATGATGGAAAAATCGTTAGAAACCTGAATGTCGGAGGAACAGTGTTCCTCTCACCTGGCTAGTGTGGTCACACTATCTGTTAGTGAAAATCGTAGTACTAGGTACCTACACCTACTGTTAGGAACCGTCAAGGAAGAGGGGCATCAGGTACCATACCATTCAGCCTAATTATGCTTATCTATAATACCTACCCTTTAAATGATAAATCGACTATAAATCACATCATCAATATTTTAGTACCTAAGTAAGAAAGTGAAGTACCTACCTAACTATAATACTTAATTAAATGGGACTTTTTAATCCGGTTTCTTTTTATGTCACGTAAGTATTTTAATCACTGCTTCTACTTAGTCTTTTGAAGCCGACGTTTTTGCTTTATTATCATTGATTTAAATAATTATATAGGTATGTCAATGTTTATTATCATTAATTAACGATTCGGCAAATTCTTTAATGCATTGATTCGACATCCGGTGGATAACACTTGATTGGACCTGAATAGTTTCTAAGTACCTATTTTACGTAAAAAATATTCCATGACGGAAAATCCATCAAAATCAACCCGTATTTACAAGAAGGAACTTGCCTCACAACAAGTAAAACTAAGTTTGCTGCGTGCTCGGTATGTTGCCGTAGCGTCTCAGTTCCAAGAATAAATATCAAGAAAGAAATCTTTCCGCAAGGCCAAGCTTTGGTTCATATGATACTTTAAGCCTCGACTTCTAAAGTGTCAAATAAATAATTCAGACATAGTCTGCCACATGCAATCACTTCACATCAAATGCACTTCGATAAATCCATTTTTCAATATCATACTATCTTATGATTAGCATGATTCACTTTTTAACACGCTTTTATTAGGTCGACCTGTACCTATGCAGTGGCGTAGCGAGCGGGGGGGGGCCGGGGGGGCCATGGCCCCGGGCGGCACATTTAAGGGGGCGGTAAAAGCCGCTGCGAAAAATAAAATAAAAAACAAACAGATTTTAAAATACTTGGCGCGCGCACTGACACAATCCCATTTGGATCGTGCGGTGGCGCGGGCGCAGTAGAAAGAACAACAATCGAAAACAAATCATCCTTATTGTCTTTACGTGAAGACTTGATTGTGTCCATAGTCCGGGTTTATTAGTTCTGAAATAGGATGCAATATTCCGGTGATCTGCGAGCCTGTTATGAGTAATTTATTAACCCATATATCAGGGCCGAGCCGCCTTTGTGTGTGATGTGTGCCGCCCCTATTGCCACGGCGCACATTGGCGCCAGGTCAATAGGGGCGCCGCCTATCAGATGAAATGCCAGCGTTAATTATTGAAATTATTTTTGATTTTCTTCAAACTACAACATAATCTTTATAGTTTAATAGGGAAGAAAACAGGTACACGTCTCCTAAGACAATAGTCACACCTGCGGTTTAACTATACGATAATTGAACTTTGACCCCAACATTTATGATATTTGCATTAAAATCAAAGCCGATTATTTCATATACTACAAATGTCTTCAAATTTTGGGCGCAACCCTGTGGGTCGAGACGCGGGATTTGTCCATAAACTTACAGATTTCGCCTCTCAAATCCTTATTTTTGCGAGAACAAGAGTCGGTTAATGCTGTATACCGGTGACGGGCAGCAACGTCACCGGTGCGAGAAGCTACACCCTTCATAGCGCACACGAACTGCTGCTTTTATCTCTGAGTACGGACTGCTATGGTCTATCCCTCCAAAATTAATTGCCATAAAATAAGGCCTTCAGTTCCCGGCAGCTACGTTATTCCTGGTCAAGATCTCGGTGGCGGTAACGGCGATGCATGGGGTCTGAACATCACCGGGCTACGACAGGCTACCAAAATCAATTATACCTCGCGACCTACAACAAACGCCGTCTACGACTTAATGAACAGAAGCCTCGCGAAGCCCGAGTTAGAAATAAGTATCATACTGGTGTTATCAGAAGACCGAGACAGGAGTACATGGTAACTCTAGAGTCAGGTGACTTGTCCTACCTTCAGGAAGGTGACCTACATCCTCTTGGGTAGTGTCGGGTTCCTGGTCAGGAGGAAACTTGTCAACAAAGTTGTGGAAGTCGGTGTATAGTGTGTCGACCCAGGTACGCTAACTATCACGTACTAAACTCAGCAATAGGCGTTGCCTAAATGTGACACAGGTATATGCGCCGACCTCAACTTACCCTGACTGCTCTCTTTTTCAAGAAGAAGGCCTCACAGGCAGAGGACCGAAAACACATCTAGACATCTCGGTGATCAATACGTCAAACATCGGATGTGTTCAGCAACTATTGCGAGGCTCCCTAAATACCAAAATTATAACTGAAAGAGCCCAGTCAATGAAGTCTACACTGCAGTTTCAGCTAGAACTGCAGAATCCTTTCAATCAGTTAGAAACCACCGACAGCATTAATCAGAAGACAGACACAGTGGTCGCGGTACTAGGAGATCAGTCACAAAATGTCCTTCAAAAAAACAAGGAGCGTAAACTTGCAGCCAAGACTCTCGGACTGATGAGGAAAGGGCGCGAGTTGCCATCCTGTCAGCTGTCTTTGCCGACTTTCAACACTAACACCTGCACCATGGAGGCTGGGATCGAGGAAAACCAGGGATCATAAGTCTTCGCTCTGCGGTTGAGGCGGCCCGATTTAACTAAACTAAGAACTGCGGATGGCCGCACCGTCAACTCAAAGTTCGAGATTATCGAGGAGGTTGAAAGTTTTTATCCACAATTGTATACCTCGCGCGAAAACAGACTAATTGGGCCTTGTCCTCATGGAGTCACGAGTCACGTCCTCAGAGCGTCACTGATGCGCCACTACACCGAAGACATCCCGGGTGTCGACCTGAGCGAGGCGAGGTGGGATCATAGGACTTAAAACATTCTTGGTCATTACGATAGTTTTTACATTTCCCTTTCGGGTATATTATTATACCATAAACCTTTGTTTTGAGTAACCGATATTTCGGCACTGCTACAAGCTGTTCACGGATGTAGGTACTCTACAAACTCAATTCTATTTATTTACGAAAATCCTACAAGCCGTCAAAACCTAGACTAAAGCTATACATATATATTGCAGCCGAGAAATGGCCGGGCCGCGACCCTGCGCGACATGTACATACCGCCCAGGGCCGCCAGATTTCTCCCTTAAAAATATTATACCCAATGCTTTATGATATTATACTTGAGATTAATCAAGTGATAATTTGTTTAAATTCATCAAGCTGTTTGGAGTGTACCCGAAAAAAGTAAAACTTCTGGCAGATGTAGTGGGGTATCTAAAAGAAGAGGGGGCGGCAAATTTCCGATCGGCCCCGGGCGGCGAAAACCCACGCTACGCCACTGTACCTATGTAACTAAACTATGTACCTAATGGAATCTAAGGTAGGTAACTAATTTAACCATCTTCCAAGGGTCATGACGTATTGAAAATTGGCAGCTGTACCTGTGTAGTTCTGATGACAATACAATATTATGGTACAGTCGAACTGATCTGATGATGGAGCCTTAACACGCTTTTGATAGGTCGACCTGTATGTAACTAAACTATGCAATGGAATCTAAGGTAATTAAACCATCTTCGGTCTTCCAAGGGTCGCGTCGTAGCGTAATGATAATTGGTAGTTGTATGTAGTTCTGAGTACAATAGGTAGGGTAGACCGAGGCGAATCGGATCAGGGGGTGAATCGGATCAAAATAAGAAATTTGTGAATATTTTTAATACAGCGTTGACAAGGAATGCCAGCTACTGACGTCTCACAAGCCACTTTCACCCCGCACCTCCTGCCATCGGGGGCGTTTCGATCCGACCAGTACATGAGCGTCAGCGCCGCTCGCCAGAGAGTAACTTTTTGTGTGCGTTACAATTTTCACGCTCATCTAAAGTACATGCTTACTATTTGTTGGTGTTAATGTAAGAATTTGTGTTAAAACTTTGAGTTATATAGCTTAAGCGGTTTGGGAATAGGTCTATTTTAGAAAACATTTTAATTTTTAAGCACAGTATTATAGGTTTATATTTGAAAAGTTTATTTCAAAAGTCTTCAAGATGGGGTGATTCGGATCGCGTCATCGGGGGTGAATCGGATCACTTATTTAAAATGATTTATTTTACTTTTGAGAATAATTAAGCATGTTTATACAATTAAAGATGGTTCGCACATATAAAAGACAAACAATAAGGAGAACAAGCAGGAAAAAGGGACCCAAACAAAAATTATAGCCTCAAGTGAAGTACTGGCCTAAGAATTAATCTTGGGTCGGGCTGCTGAGATTAAAAAATTTCGATACAAAGAATAGTTTCTCTCTCCAATGATTTCATTAAGACACGTGTTAGACAATAAAACCAATATAGCATTTGTCTCCACCTCAGTGTAAGATTAATCTTGACGAAAGAGATGCTAAGAAGAAACTTAAAACTGCCGAAAAAACTGTGAAAAAAGGAGAAACAGACTGATACCAAAGAAAATATTGAGGCGAAGAATAATAAAAGAACACCTTGAATAAGAATCGAATGCGAAGCACAAAGATTAGCTTTGTATTTACTGATAAAAAAAAAAATTCATCCACCATCACGTAAAGAATGGTGCCATGAAAAAGTGCTGGTCTGGGTGGGAAAGAGGGCCCGTATCCATGTGATTTATGTTTTAGTAATTAATATTGTCCTGATTATTTATTATTTTAATATTGCCATTCATGCAAAAGCTGTGTATGATCCTATTCGCCCCGTTAATTGGGGCGATTCGGATATTTCTCTCTTTTTTAATTTTGATTAATATTTTGCACAATTTATGAGTTATTTTAGTTTTGAAATGTTTAATATGTAGCCAAATAATTACTGCTTACCGTTATGGCCAATAAAGTTACATATATTACACTTTAGTATGATTTTTATGTCCTCAAATAAAAAGTGATCCGATTCGCCTCGGTCTACCCTTTTTTTTTTTTTTTTTTTTGTTCACTACGGTGGGAAACTCTCCTTATGAGTCATCTCAACTCCGCCAACCCAGCCATTAAAACCACCGCGGTGTCCCTACGGGTCCCGTGTGTTGGCGGGGTCACGCGATTCGCGATTAGCATACTTTCTCGCGACCCCGCCCGGGATTGGACCGCCGTTTGTGTTGGCGGGCCCCGTCTCGTTATGATCTCGCAATCATCCATCAAACTTCTTGCATCCATCAAACTTCTCGCATCCATCACCTCACAAAGCTACTTGGGAGGCGGCGAGGACACGCACCGCCTCCCGCCTTTTGGCGGACAGGGAGCAGCCCCAGCGCTCACCGTCCGCAGGCACTGAATTTAGGGTGGTCGGAGGTCGTCTCTTGTGCGACGTCCCCGACGCCCGGACCTACGGTTGGGGAGAGAGCGGTGTATTTCCCTCTCCCGCTCCGCCGCCTCTTTGCTCAGCATGACTGCTTCGCAGAAGGAGGCGACGGCGTTCCAAGACCTCTCACTCCGGACCATAGACAGAACTACGGCCGGGAGCGAGACGACAACCGTATTCAGAGCCGCGACCAGATCACGGCGCTGCGATGCCCAGGCTGGGCATTCCGCCAAAGTATGCAACGCCGTGTCTTCGACAGGGTCGCGGCTGCTGCCTTAATGGTGGCATCCGGGCGTTTCCTCCCGGCCTATCCTCCACAAATACCGGCCAAAACAACCATGGCCGGTGAGGATTTGAGTTAACCGGAAGGTGAGGACGCCGTGACGTCTCTCCGACCACTCTTCAACCACGGGACTTACCGCCGCTATCGTGGCGTGCCCGGCGCTGGGGTGCACGCACAAGTCGTGCCTTCCACTCCGCCACTAGGACCTGGCGGAGCTCCGACCGACGCGCCTCGATGTCACGGTGCGCCGGTCTCTCGCCCTGCTGAACCAATCGGCCTCCATATTGATATCGTCAGGCCTGGTAGGTGTTGAAACACAGGCCTGAACTATGGAGGCTTCCAGGAGGGCCTCCCGATCCAGCCTTTTCAAGGCCCACCGCGGACCGCCCTCAATCGGGCCTCTTCGGACCGAGGCGTCGGAGCTGACTGTTTCGGCGGAGACGTCGAACCGAATATAGCGGTGGTCCGATAACGTCTCCACCTCCTCGACGACGCGCCAGTCTCGGATACGGCGTGCTAGTGTGGGGCTCGCAAATGAAACGTCCACAATGGAACCGCCCCGCTGACGCACGCACGTATGTACCGACCCACGATTGAGGACGAGCAGGCCGTTCTCAACGGCCCACTGCTCTAGCAGCTCGCCTCTAGCGTCCGTGGCCGGAGAACCCCAAGCCGTAGACTTGGCTTTGAGGTCCCCGGCGAAGAGCACGGCGCGAGGACGGCTGCGAGCGACGACGACGTTCAATTCGAGGAGATACTCCTCGAAGTCGGCGAGGGAACGGTTGGGTGAGAAGTAGCCACCCACCACAACCGTATCCTTTACGAGTGCTGCGACGCAGCCCCGCCCTCGGTAGATGTTCTCGAAGGACGGGGTGCGGGCGGCGGCTAACGAAATTAGCGCCACCAAGCCGATGAGGTCCCCCACCCAATCATCACGGGGGGGGATAAAATACGGCTCGGCGACGAGGGCGACGTTGATTGACCACTGCGCCATGCTCTGGAGAAGAAGATCCTGAGCCCTGGCGCAGTGGTTTAAATTCGCTTGTAGAAGGCGTAGTGGAGCCATTAGTCCTGCTCCTTATTGCCCGGCGCTTTACTGGCCACGGGAGTGGCGCCCTTGTTGGCCGATTGGCCGTCCTTTGCACCCTTTTGTATTTTGGGTGCAGCGCAACTCTTTGTGCCGGCCCTGTGATCGGCCAGCTTGCCCGCCGCCGCACACAAAACGCAGTGCGGCGGGGCCTCACAACTGCCGGCCAAGTGGCCGGGCTGGCCGCATCTGAAGCAGCGGCCGCTGCAGTCCACCGCAGAGGTGCACTTGACACCAACGTGGCCACCGCTCAGACAGCGGAAGCACCTCTGCGGTTTCGGCTCCAGTAGCCGCACTTGCGCTGACACCCAACCAATCAAAATTCGACGGCCATCGGCCAACTTTTTGGCAATCGCCACTGGGCAGGTAATGATTGCCGTGCCCATATCGGCGCACTTTTGGGGCCTAGAGATACGGACAGCCTCCGCTGGGAGGAGGTCGCGGAGGCTCGAGGCCAAGGCGTCTGCCTGCTGGGCGCTACCAGCCCCAGGCACCTCGATTAGGCGAGCCCCAGTCTGTGTGATCTTACACCTGAGGCCCGTCGTTATTCCGAGGGTGGTGGGGTCGATAGCCCCACGTGCCTTCTTTAAGAGCTCCGCGTATGTAGTCCCCCGCTCCAAGGCTGCTGGTTGCAGCGTTAGAACAACTGCTGTGGAGCTGGGGGTGCGGAGCTTCTTTGCCGCCTTTTTGGCCGCCTTCTTGGCCTTTTGGTTGGCCTTCCTCTTCGCTTTCGCCGCCTTTTCTTTTTCGCCGGCAATTTCCCAGCCATTCGTTTTGGAAGCGGTGGCTGCAGGAGCACTTTGTGGGACAGCAGGGGTGGGCTGGGCCTTCTTCTGGCCCCTTTTCCTGCCCCTTTGGGCCTTAGTTTCTTCGGCTTTCCTGGGCGCCGAATTTGTGGCTTGCCGTGTCGCAGCCGCTACAGCCCCGTATGATGTTGACGGCTGCGGGGACGGCTGCGGGGGCGGCTGCGGTTGTTGGGCCGCTTGCTTGCTCGCCAATGGAGGCCTTAATAATCTGCCCTCTAGGACGACGAAGCTCTGTCTCATCTGTGCCATTTCTTTGCGTAGGGCGGCCAGTTCATTCATGGGCTCCGACGCGTTGGTAATGGCACGCTTCTCAACAGCGGTGCGGAGCTCCTCCTGTTCCCGTCTAAGGGCCGCGATTTCAGATGCCAGGCGGGCGTTCTCCGCCTGGAGCTTCTTCATCTCCTCAGACGCTGTGCGGCTGAGGAGAACATCCGCAATTTCGGCTATTGCCGCCACCGACTCCTTAAGGGACTTTTGGCAAGTCCCTTTGAGTCCCTTGGACTTCCTTGGAGACCATCGTGATGGCCTCCAAGGCGTCTTTGAGACGCGACCGCAAGTTGGTGGCGGTAGCCTCCTCCGGCTCTCCTTCAGAGACCGAAGTCTCTGAGAGGCGCGAGCTTCTTGAAGCGGCCACCTTTTTTGTGGCCGCTTCGATGCGCCGCTCCTCCTCTGCGTCGCGCTCGAGGAGCTTTTCTCGCAGCTTGGCGGCTGCGAGCTCCGCGCGAGCTCTGCCCAGGCCCACAAAGTGCCCGTGGGTGGGCGGTCTGCCGCGAGTCTTGAAACCCCTCACTCTCGAAAGTTTCGGCGTGGGGGTCTCTTCTTCGCTCGAGGCCGAGCCTGGCTCCGAGCGCGTGCGCTTGCTCGCCCGGCTGGGGCTTTCAGCGCTGCGCACGCTGATCATGCTCACAGTGGAGCTGTCCGACTCGGACAGCTCCAACTCTTGCTCCTTCAGCGCTGTAATGCGCTCTGCATCCGAACCCGCAGGACTGGGCGTGCGGGTTGATTCGTCAACCGACTTCGGTATGGTTTGTTTTTTGAGTTTAGTAGCCATATTAAAACCCACGAGTGCGGGAGAAATAAAACGTCCACCCGGGCAGAGATCCCGCTATACCCGGGTAAGCCTAATACCTCAAGGGCGGCGGCTGGTGCCCTGAGGGGGCCGCACTAGAGACTGACCTCCCTGTCAGCCACGCATCTCCTCGCCGTGCGGCAGCAACCTGAGATTAGGGGATTTTTATAGTGCTTACCTTGCACGCGGTCCGGGCGGTTAAGCCAAGACCCTCGGTCCCGTGGACAGCCGCAAGACGTGACCACAGACACTGAAAACTACGGGATTACGAGATTGGGGTGACGGTGACATCGGGGCAGGGGGGGAAGAACGAAAGAAGGGAAAAGAAAGAAAAACTTAAAATTGTAAAATAAAAACAAAAACAAAAGGTAAAATAAAAGGTATAAAAGTAAAAATAAAAGACAAAAAAATTAAACGTAAAGTAAACAAAACAAAAACAAAACGAAACAAAAACAACAATTTAAAAATAAAAAGGCGTCCGAAGACGGAAGAAGAAAGACAACCCCGCTGTCTGCTTGGCGGTAGGGTGAGTACACACCAAGCCCGTCAATGTCCCGTCCCGTGTCCCCTCTGATGACCAGAGGAGTACCGGGAGGGACGTAAAGGCAGTGCCCAACAGGGACACTGCAAAGGAGCGGCGCCGCAAAAGGCGACACCGCCCGCCGACAGTCCCCACGGGTGGAGTCCCGCGGAGACAAGCAGCGCAAGCGCCACTCTTTGGTAACTTTTTAGTGAGGTTTCCTCCCTCTTAGTCCGAAGACCCGCGGGCAGCAGGCCAAAAAGCCCACTGCTAACGCGTTGACCGGACGGTGGCCGGAGTTCGGCCATCCCCGCAACCCACAAAAGGCGCAGGAAGCGAGCCCGCCCGCCCAAGTGTCCCCGCAAGACCCCAAAAGGAGCCGTACGGGAACGGGGTGGAAGCGGGGCCCCTAAGGACCCCCAATTCCGGGTGATTTTTTAGTGAGCTTGTCTTGCTCGCTGCCCGAAGACCCGCGGGCAGGAGGCCAAAAAGCCCCCTGCTAACGCGTTGACCGAACGGTGGCCGGAGTTCGACCATGCCCGCAACCCACAAAAGGCGCAGGAAGCGAGCCCGCCCGCCCAAGTGTCCCCGCAAGACCCCAAAAGGAGCCGTACGGGAACGGGGTGGAAGCGGGGCCCCTAAGGACCCCCAATTCCGGGTAATTTTTTAGAGAGCTTGTCTTGCTCGCAGCCCGAGGACCCGCGGTCCCGAAAGAGTCGGGATTACGCGTTAGTAACCGGACGGTAGTCGGAGTTCGACCCACCGTCCGCCCACTGACAGAATTAGCCGCGAGTAGCAACTTGCTACTCACGTTGCCCGGGGTGCACCACGCGGAGGTTTCTGACACGCACCCCCGGTCTACCCTACCTACAATAATATGGTACTGTCGGGAAGATATGAACTGGCACTTCATGATGGAAAATCGTAAGTATTATAGCTGTTTTGGATCTCTTAGAAGAGTCTTAAAATGAACTTTGACCACAATTAGGATTCAAGGTCTGATGATGAAGCCGGAAGATATGCACTGGCGTTCCATGATGGAATATCGTATCATAGTCGTGTTTGCACTTGTGAGAAAGGACACGTAATGGACTTTGAACACGATCAGGACTACCGAGTAAATTAACAATTTTCAAAAGGGTTAAAATCATTTTGAGATCCAATATAGACGTGGAGAAGGGGCTAGTGAATGGGAGTATCGGATTCATCTCGGCAGTAACGGATCTACGTCTTTTTCGAATCGGGGCAATTCTTGATAATGGCGTCTCTCCCAACAGTCCCAACAGTTTTCCAACCAGTTCAAATTTTTCGCCTTATACGTGACATGGCGCCCACAAGACGCTGCCGCCCGGGGCATAGGCCCCGGTTAGCCCCGCCACTGCATTTCGGACATCGTCTGGCGGCACTTTAGACGCGACCAAATGTAAAGTTAATTTTGGAAGCGACGGTGAGAACCTAATTCAGCCTATAGGCATCCAGTTCCCGGCCGCGTATTTACAAAGCCTATACCATTAGAGTGAAAGTGCAAACTGAACTGACTTAGCTTTTGTTTAACAAAAACTTGACGAAACCCTAGTCTATTCTAGTACAGAAATTAACCGAAATCGCGTAGACTTTGTAAGATAAACTCATTCTAACATTGCAGCAACAAATGCTATACAATTTGGGTCTAGGTTTAGGACCACAATGAGCCTAGTGCCTAGTTTTGGTTGGTTAGGTGCGACTGTATGTAAGTAATTCAAGTAACTAAATTGGTTATGTTAGGTTCTCTTTTGACCCTTAACCCAAAAATAGGAGCCCCGCGAACATAATCTATTTAGTTATTTGAATTACATACAGTCGCACCTAACGAACCAAAACCATTGTTGAAAATATCTCACAAAGGCTTTCTATTTGATTGAATATGAATTATACAGTACTAGGTTTTGTACGCGTATTTTCTTTGAAAATATCAAGGCCAAAAGCTAATCCATTTGAATCAATTTTTTTACTGAGATAGATTAGGTATTGTCGAGTAATATGCATAAACTAAAGCTCTTCTATTAGAGTCTGACTCGTGACTCAAATTATAGCCTTTGTAAATGCGCTTCCCGGGCAAGTATAGCTGCGGTAAGGTGGAAAGGCGCATGCTTCTAGTGATTTTAAGTTGGGCATCTTCCGTGCACAAGATGCAAGGCTGTACGGTAGACCACGCAGTGGTGTACTTAGAGACTTAGAAGCCATACTTTTGAGGTTGGACAGGCGTATGTGGCCCTAAGTAGAGTAAAATCACTTAGTGGTCTCCAGATTGAAAAGCTAGATTGTTCTAAGCTGACAGATAAAACACCATGCAATACAGACCCACTGGCGGAGATGGGAGGATGCGGACTCATTCGCCTACTTATAATAAATGTATAAATGTTAAAAATATTTCGTTATCAAAGACCAAAAAGTATAAAATAAATGAATAGTTTAAAAAACCGGCCAAGTGCGTGTCGGGCCACGCGCAATGTAGGGTTCCGTAGTTGCCCATAATGACTTGCTGCAACAACAAATCCGACTGTTTATTTTGCTGAAAAAATAATTTTAAGAACACTATTAGAAGAACCTAAGTTTTGTTTAGAAAAATACTAGGTACGTATCCAGTTATGTATTGTAAACATAAAATGTGGTTTCCAAGATATACTACTACTATACATACGTAGTACCGTAGTACATTACATACCAAAGTACGCATATCTATAAGATTAAGCCAGCGCGCCCAATGTAAACTCACAGAAATAGGTATTTATAAGTTAACCGACGATTACTCGTAAACTAGTGATATCTACTTAGCTGTCATAGTTTTCCTTTTAAATTCGTTATATGTACTACATTTGTGATTTTTTTCACCTCTTCCAAATTAATAGTTTAGCCGGCAGAGGGGGGGGACACTTGAGTCTAACAATTTTTTTCACTTCAAAGCTTGATATTTGACAAACCAATTACTTAATCGAAAAATGATTTAAGCAAACTAATAATATTTTTTTAAAACCTATCCAATGATACCCAACGTAATAGGGTACTCAACAAAAAAAAAAAACAGCCTCACTATATATGTAGAGGAGATACCCTTAAAAAAATATTTTCCTAAATTTTATTCTACAGTTTTGTTGCAATATCTTATGTCTATATTCATGTCAAATATTAGCTTTCTAGCACCAGGCGTCTTTGAGCTAGGCTGCGGACGGACAGACGGACGGACATGACGAAACTATAAGGGTTCCTTGTGGACTACGGAACCCTAAAAACACTAGAAAAACACGCTTTTATAAATTTACGTAAACAAAAGCATAACGTTTATGCCGCCAAAGCGTTACCAAAGGGAACCAAAGATATCTCGTCCACGAACAAGAACTCTACATTTTGCCACTGTTGACGCATTACCCTTATGAACTTAATTTCCTGAAAGAAGAGGCGTAAAAAATGTCGGTGAATGTCGTCTCCCCTCGCTGATGGCGCATGTTTTGTCTAAGTTCAACAAACTGGTAGGAACTTTGAATAGACTGTTTCATGTAGAGCCACCTACTAGTCGTAGGTAGGCCAGCTCCAGTTAGAGCACCAATCTGTGTAACCTGCTTCCCGTAACACCTGTTCACTTGATTT
The DNA here is from genome assembly GCA_944739405.2 of Euclidia mi. NCBI lineage: Eukaryota > Metazoa > Arthropoda > Insecta > Lepidoptera > Erebidae > Euclidia > Euclidia mi. The sequence goes on along the minus strand of OX123190.2, from coordinate 17,671,906 downwards.
TTCAACAAATCAAACAAGAACGTCTGTCCTGTTCCAGCGCCCCATGCTTTTACAATCAAATACTATAATTAAAAGCACATAGTTTACACTTCTGCCCAGAAATAGAGACAACTTGAACAAGACGCTTTTATAAAAGCGTGTTTTTGTAGTGTTTTATAAACCATTAATTTATTTTATATTATAGTGTGTAAGGGAAAGAAACAAAAGCAATTTACAATGGTGCGACAGTGCATCGTATCGTGTACCTAGTAGTGACGGTCGGTCATCAAAGATTCCCGAGGTAAACGCCGGTGTGCCCCAGGGGTCCGTCTTATCGCCTACATTATTTCTTCTGCATGATATGCTGACTACTGGGAGCTGACATTCATTATTCAGTATCAATTCATTGTTCCATGACCATAAAGATAAGTACCTGATAAAGTGATAAGCATTTCGGAAAGTCCCTGATATTACGTAGGTATAGGTATCTACATGAGCTAAAACTACTAAACCGATTTGCGCAATCGTTTGTATGCGCGTTGATTGCATCGTCAGTGGTTTCATGCATTGAGATTACGTTAGTTTTCGAAAGCATATATATATATTTTTATATTTATAGACTCACGGGTAGGCAGATTACACCCACATTTCGCCAGGAATTTTTAGGTCCCACGTAAAAGGCGCACATTACCAGACTCCGTGCTGCTACTGAGAATTTCCTAACGGAAAAACCCAATAACACTTTGCCCGACCCGGGAATCGAACCCGAGACCTCCCAATCCGCACGCGCACATTTATGCCGCGAGACCAACGAGGCAGTCATAAAAGGAAGCATATATCGATGATTTATTTATCAGAAAATAATAATATGAGTGACTCAAAAGTTCTCTCTTAATCTCAAAAGAGATTTATCTACATGCAACATAACGTCAAGGAATTTGCTTACCAATAATACCAAATAATACCTACTAGTGTCTCATATAATTATAATTCATAATTTTTCTTTTCGCTAATGCAGTTCTGCTATCAGTTAACCCTATCAGCACAGTAAGACTGTGCTATTAGTTCTCCTATGTGGAGTCCTCCCTTCTAGGCACTAACCAAAAGTAGTCTGTGCCTTGAAGATAATAGGTACCTATTACTCCGGTCACATTGCACGGAAAGACTGGCGACCTCGAGCATGCTGTTTTGGCTTCGTGTTTCCATTAGTTTATCAGTTGATAATCTATAGCTACAGTACCCACTTTTTATCAGATTGAATGTTTTATCAGTAACAGGTAAATTTTAACAATTATTTTTTTGATAAAATATAAAATGAGTATGAGTCACATTCATACTAATTTTGAAACCTAATCAGCAATCGGTACCTAAATTATTTTCAGTAATACATCATCCTATCAAATTCTAATCTACAGCTAGGTACATATGAACTTCTTTCCCGCGTTGCGCGCGAACCGCGTCGCGTCGTCGTTCAGTGCGCTCCCAATAACTTATTGTATAAATCGGTAAATTTGGACATTACTATAGTAAAAATGTGTTTAAATTGAACTTCTAACGTCATTACGTAAGGATAAAGTGCAGGATTCTACAATAAAGTGACTTAAGTGATTTAAAAACTATAATTGGATTGTAAACAAACAGTGATCGCGGGTGCCGCGAACGAAACGTTGAGCCGGGCGTCTGTCCTTGTCTCGCTTGTGTGAAATTTCTCGCTCCGTCCCGCTCGCACTCAGCGGTTGTAATTTCAAAATGATTTGTTTTTCTTGCAATAAAAGAATCGAAAGAAGTAGTCTTCTTAAATGTATCAAATGCAGGACAGGATATCATTATACCTGTTTGAATATCCCTTTAGAGCAGAAAACTCTCTTGGAGAATACCTTCATATGTGACACCTGCTCAAAAATGTCTCAGCGTGTAAGAGTAACGGATGATACTCCGGTACGTGGAATCCGCCCCAGATCTGGTACATTGGAAAAGGAGGAAACTGACCAATGTTGCGAGGAAATCGGTGCGGCAATAATAACGAATTGTTTGGATGACTCGGCGAGCATTATCGAAATTATGAAAGAACTTATAACGTCAAAGATGAGTGCATTAGAATCCAAATTATTACGGGCAATTAAGACATCTGTCTCAGACTTATTTTTAGAGAACAGCAAGTTAAAACGGGACCTAAGCGAGGCTAATATAAAGTGTCTTCGTTTAGAGGAAGAAATTACAATGCTGAAAACGGAGAGAAACAGTACTACACTAGAACTAATTAATAACAGTTTGGACACCACAGTAGAAAATAATTCAAACCCGCTACCACTGAAAACGCCCGCCTCGCCGTTGCCATCTGAATCGCCACCATCTGCACCTATGCCGGGACCGAATATTACCTACGCGGCTGTGGCCAGAACTACAGCGATTAAGGACACGGTTGATAGTAATACTAACAAATGGAAACACGTTAAAACGAACAACCCTATTAAAAAGGGTGGGAACAGGTCGACTGTATTGATAAAAGCTGTAGAACGCAAAAAATATCTTCACGTCTGGAGACTAGATAAAAGTACTACCGATGAGAACCTTAAAGAATACTTATCGAATGTATTGGCAGATAATAGTATTGAGCTGACTATAGAAAAAATCAAACCGAAAACGGAAAGAAATTACGCGTCCTTTAAAATTGGTGTAACAGAAGACAACTTTGAAAAATTATGTAATCCGGCAATTTGGCCATTAAACGTCGAATATAGCGAATGGATTTGGTTTCGCCGACCACTGCCTTCAAACAAATAACAATCAACGCAATAATGATTTAAACATTTTATATCAAAATGTTAGAGGACTCAGGACCAAGACGTCGATTTTTCTAGATCTATTGGAATCATCTGGTTCTGATCTATTTGCCATCACGGAAACAGGATGTAACGAGTCGATCAACGATTCGGAAATCACACTACCCGGTTACTCGATATTGCGATGTGATCGAGCAGACGGCCGCAAGCAGGGCGGCGTACTTTTAGTGGCCACACCGCGTTTTGAGTTGCGACGAGTCCCAACGCCGAGTAATATTGATATTGACAGTAGACAATTCGAAATAATTTGTGCTAATGTTTACAAACAAAGTCGGTTCTTATTTATGTGTTGTGTTGTGTATATACCACCAAAGGCTGATGAGACTGAATACATGGTAATGTTTAATTTATTAGAGAATTTATGTGTAAAGTATAGGCATAATATACTTATATTAGGTGATTTAAATTTGTATTCGTGCAATATTAATATATGCAATTATTTTGAATATTTCCTTGCATTCTGCGAAGTCGCTCAGTGTAACATGGTACCTAACTGTAACGATCGACAATTAGATCTGGTGTTGAGCGGGCGCAGCGGCGTAACCGTGTGCGCAGCGGACGAGGGGCTGCAGCCCGTGGACGCGTATCACCCGCCGCTCGCGGTCGCGGTCGCCATCGCGCCGCGCGCTCTACCATCCACCCCCGCCGTACACACGGCCCCGGAATCGCCCTCCCATACGCCGTACAAGCAATGGAATTTTCGTAAAACAGATTTTTATAAATTATATTGCTCAATAAAAACAATAGATTGGAACGATATATACAGTTTAGAAGACCCTGATGTAGCTTTAGACTACTTTTATAATAAGTTGACTACAATTTTCGACAGTTGCGTACCCCATAAGAAACATCAGAATATAAACAGTAGATATATATATCCTGAATGGTATACATCTGATCTTATAAGAGAAATTAGATTAAAATACAGTTTGCATAAAAAATACAAAGCTAGCAAATCAGACTCAGATTACAAGGCATTTGCTCGGTGTAGGGCTAGAGTGAAATCCGCGACAGCGCGAGCTCATGACTACTATAGGGATCGTGTACAGAACCATTTAGCCACAGAACCCAAAGCTTTCTGGAATTACATGAGATCAAAAAAAGACAGTTCACGCAAATATAAATTAGTAAAAGATGGACAAGTACTATCAGGGCAAGAATCTGTTGAGGAATACGCGAGGTTCTTTCACTCAGTTTATAGCGTAGAACCCGGCACACTGAACGCCGAGGCGGCCAGTGAGGCGGCGGCCCCGGGCGGCGCGTGCGCGCACCTCGCGCCGCTTGAGCTGGCAGCCGTGCGCCGCGCGCTGGGTCGCTTGCCGCCAAAACGCTCTGTAGGACCGGATGGTATTCCTCCCTTTATTATTAGGGATTGCCGAGAGGTATTAGCTGAACCACTACAACATATATTTAATGCCTGTATAACTGCCGCAAATTTTCCGGATATATGGAAACTCACTCGAGTAGTGCCGGTACCAAAAGTTCAAGGAGGTACGAATGCCAGTGACTATAGGCCTATAGCGGTACTGAGTGCTACAGCCAAGGTATTCGAGATGGCTATCCACGACAGCATATTTTCGCAAATAAGTGCCTATTTATCTGACGCACAGCACGGTTTTCGGCCGGGGCGCGGTACGACAGGAAACTTGTTACAGCTGATGACACAACTAGTGCCAGCAGTTGACGCCGGATTGCAAGTGGATGTGGCCTACCTCGACTTCCGAAAGGCGTTCGACACAGTCGACCACGACGTCCTTCTCTCAAAACTAGCGAATATAGGCTGCACGCTTCATGCGCTGAAATTTTTCGCTAGCTACCTACGAGACAGACGTCAGTACGTTGATTGTGGAGGACACTATTCTGAGCCCTACTATACGAGGTCAGGTGTCAATCAGGGCAGTAATTTGGGACCTTTATTGTTCATCCTTATGGTGAATGACTTACCACAAGTAGTTAGATCAACTTGCCTACTATTTGCCGACGACGTCAAACTGTCTGTAGTCGTGAAGGATATTGCGGCCTGCGAAATACTACAGCAGGATTTACACAGTGTTGTTCAATGGAGCCAAAATAATAAATTATATTTTAACATAGCTAAATGCTCGGTGGCATCATTCACTCGTTCGCGGAGCTCGCAACACTACCAGTACAACATGGAAGGTTTACCGCTGCAGCGTGTCACAGAGGTGAAGGATTTAGGCTTACTTTTCACTACTGACTTGTACTTTCGGCAACATATCGTAGATATTTGTAAAAAGTCATTTCGCAATTTAGGATTTGTTTTACGTCAGGCAAATAAATTTACAAATATTTCAGCACTAAAGGCTTTATACGAGGCCCTTGTGAAGAGCCATTTAGAGCACAATGCAGTAATCTGGAGTCCAAGCGAATCCAAGTATAAACTTATGCTAGAAAGAATACAAAATAAATTTATCAGATTTTTGTGTATGAAGATGTATGGAATATATCCTGGATATCCACTACTGTATCCAACGTTGTTTATCTTGGGCATGGTAGGATATTACAAATTAGAGGTAAGGCGTGAGGTAGCACTAGCTACATATCTGTTTAAAGTGCTTCGTGGTAGAACACAACACGCGGCCATGTTATCTCAGCTAACCCTGTGTGTACCTAACGATTATGTGCGGCGACGACGGAGACCGCGGCTGTTGGTGGTACCGTGCGCGCGTACTAACCTCCTGCAACAGACACCATTAACGCGTGCGTTACGCACGTTGAATTTAGTAGCTGAGCGGATAGACTTATTTGCATGTCCACTGAGCGATTTCATCAGGATAACGTACTGTGTAACAAGTTTAAATGTTTGATTATTACATTAATGGTTTTTTATCTTTCTTTGTCCTACGTTTGTCGCATTAGGTTAAGATATCTGTAATGGTAGACGTATGTATGTATATAATAATAAATAAAAAAAAATAAAAAATAAACTTCATTTCCTGAAAGAAGAGGCGTTAGAAATGTCGGTGCATGTCGTCTCTCCTCGCTGCTGGCGCATGTTTTGTCTGAGTTCAACAAACTGGTACTTTGAATTGACTGTTTCATGTAGAGCCACCTACTAGTCGTGCGGCAGCTCCAGTTAGAGCACTAATCTGTGTAACCTGTTCACTTTGCGTTCACACTGCGTTTACCCGCCTCAACAAAACGCCTGCATTTTCAAGCAAGGCAATTTGCGGAACAGAATGGTTATCAGTATTGCTGGATCACAAATGGCCAAATCTTCCTTCGTAAAACAGAAGCAGACAAGTACTTTCGCATTATGTTGGAACAAAATCTTACCAATTTATTATCTATGTAGTTTTAGCCTCATTTGTCAACAATATTACTGCTCGGTTTTCAACACCGTTAAACAACAATAGTATGCCTGTTATAATTATTCTTTGTTCATATGCTTCTTTTACTATATACATGTATCTTGTTATTACCAGTAAGTTTAATCATACAATTATGTCACACAGTCACCTGATAAAAACATTAACACACTTTTTACAAGTAAACACAACTCATGTACGTATCAACCAGCACAAAACCTCCGAAACTCAAAATTTTCAATTAAATATCTATGACTTGAGACACAAAAACGGCCCAAAGCTTGCCTGGCATTATGAATTGTTTCCCAATGAATGACCAGGAATATGTATCCGATGAGCTAGACTGTTTCAATGTATCGAATCCAGTTTTAGCTACGCCTAATGAGTGTTACATCTCTGTTCCTGATGCTTTTAATTGTCTTAAATTGATTCATATCAACATAAGGAGTATAAACAAAAATTTCTCAGATTTTCTAGCTCTTTTAACACTAACAAACGTTGATTTTGACATCATCATCCTCTCCGAATGTTGGTTAAAAGTTTCGGGCCCTATTCCCACACTGAATGGATTAACGTCACACTGCACGACAAATAATAAAACCCAGAATGACGGTATCGTTATTTATACAAAAAAATGTATACATTGTACAGTTAGCGAACCATCTTTTATTGATGCTAACTGCCTTACGTGCATCGTTGCGGAAACAGCTGTTATTTGCGTCTATCGTTCTCCATCTAATAATGTTTTAGAACCTTTCTACCACTCGCTAGAAAACACATTTAGATCTCTTAGTGCCCATAAAAATGTAGTGCTAATTGGCGACCTTAATCTTGACATCAAACCACAAAATAATATTGATCTCCATGCCAATCAATTCTCACATTTCTTGCGGCTCTAGGTCTCTTTCCGGCACATACATACCCAACGAGACTAGAAAATTGTTTAGACCATATCTGTTTAAAAACAAATTTGCCTTCCACTTCTGTTATTTTTCAATCTTCGGTTACGGACCATTTACCTGTAACATTATTTCTTAATTTATCCAACAAATATTCCCAAACACTAGCACCAACTAAAACAATAACAAATTTTAAATCTATCAAAGATGAAATCGATAACACGGACTTTAAAAGTGTCTTATCTGAAACAGATCCCAACTCCGCTGCAAATAAATTCATATCCCTATTAAGACCTATTGTACATAAACATAGCAAAATTATTAAAATTCCTCGTAAGAACCGTATCATAAAGCCTTGGATTACAACCGGTCTGCTGCGTTGCATTCAAAATAGAGATAAAATGCACGTGAACCTCAGAAAAGACCCTCAAAACCAAATTCTAAAAACCACATACACGAGATTCCGAAATTTCTGCTGCAATTTACTGCGTAGTGTAAAATTGGCTTCCGAGAAAAATGAGTTCATCAAGGCAAAAAATAATTCTAGAGCTACTTGGGATGTTATTAAAAAAGTAACAAATACTCAACGTATCCAAAATTCTGCTAGCGAACTCCTCAAACTTAAACCTGATAAAATGACGTCGATTAATGAAGTAAATCATTATTTCTCTAGCATAGGGGAAAAACTAGCTGTCAACATAGCCTCTGATAGCAATTACGGCATAGGTATCCACCCAAGACACTGTATTTCGCAACAAAACTCGATGGTTATTCTTCCTGTAGATGAAAAAGAAGTAGAAAATATTATTATTGGTCTCCGTTCTGACTGCGACTCCGTTGTGACTCTAATCCATCCAGTTTATAAGAGTGGTGATAGCACATGCGTCGAAAATTACGGACCTATCTCGGTTCTAACCACATTGTCGAACATTTTGGAACGTGTTCTGAATAATGCCTTGTCGAAATATTTAAAAACGTATAATATTATCTCCCAAAACCAATACGGTTTTGTAAGGGTCTTTCAACGGAAGATGCTGTTGCAAATCTTACGGAGACCGTCATACAAAAGTTAGACAGGAAGTTGAAATGCTATGGCGTCTTTTTGGATCTCTCCAAGGCCTTCGACACAGTGTCTATCCCGATTATTTTGTCAAAGCTAGAATGTATAGGTAGGCATCCGTGGCAATAGTCTAAATATTTTAAGGATTACCTCTCTCATCGTACGCAGAGTGTCAAGATTGGCTCCTTAGTAAGTAACGAAGAAAGCATCTCTTTTGGAGTACCACAGGGAAGTATTTTAGGCCCTATACGCTCATTATCATTTATATTAATGACCTTTGCAGGCTTTCTATGCCGAATTGTAACATCTACACATATGCAGACGATACGGCTCTGGTGGTCTATGGTGAAAATTGGAAAAAGCAAAACAACACACAGAAGCAGCTGTTACAGAAGTTATGCTGTAACATGTGCTCAAAGTATCTTCTAACAATCAATTTTGAAAAAACTAAGTGCATACGCTTTGACATTTCGAGAACTCAAAGACCACCAGCCGAATCCTCCATCATAGTAGCTCACCATTGCGCCAAATCTGCCAGTCTATGCTCTTGCCCTTCTGTATCAATAGTTTCATATATAAAATACCTTGGCGTCTACATTAACGAAAGACTGAATTGGCAAAAGCATCTTGAAAGTCTCATACCGAGAGTCAGGCGATTAATATACATTTTTAGAAACTTGAGACAGGCAGCCGATTACGACAGACTACGTTTAGTATATACCAGCTTATGCCAATCTATTATTGCGTAATGTATACCCGTATGGGGTGGAACCTATAAGACTATTTTCTTGGAACTCGAGAGAGCTCAAAGAGCAGTTCTAAAAGTGATGACTTTTAAGCCCCGGCGGTTTTCAACGACTGATCTTTATAGAGAATGTAAAGTATTAACTGTTCGGCAATTATATATTCTCCGATTGACCCTACGCACACATAGGCTTTTTACTAATGTACAACAAGCCACTACAAGACGAAGAGGCACGTCAGTAATACCTCCTATAAAGTGTCGTACTACCATTGCACAAAAACAACTACACTTCCTCTGTTGCAAATTACTTGGCTCCGATTTTCAATTAGGCCCTCAAGTGACTCACGAAAGAGATATCAAAAAATATGTAGGTATAAATAGATAGATAGGTACATGATAATATAAAATAAATAATGTAGTAATAGTAATAAATTTACGTAAATAAATATTTTATTAAAACATAATACGTGTAAATAGCAATAAAGTTTTGTAATAAGTATAAAATATAGACTAGTGTGCTAGTGTAAACGATAGACTAGTGTACCGGCCATACCTACTCATGACTTTAACTTAGTTACATAACTATAACTTAGTCACTGTCTATGAAATAGTTCGGCGCCGAAGTGGCGCGTGAAGCCGTGTGGTACGGGGGGAAGCCTTAACGCCCCTTGTTTGGCCAGGACACCAGTCCATTGGCCGCATCACAGCCGGCGTATCTGCACGCATACAAATTATACGCATTCGCGCTTACAATAATTTGATATTTTGCACGTAAATGCATAGTTATGAATATATAAGATAACGCAGAATAAAACATTGCTTTGTGTACAAGATAAATGAGCCGAAATAATCAGGACAACTGTGGTAAGTGCAGCTTAGTTCGTTATCCGGCAAAGTGTATAGCAGTACATTCATACAAATTTGTGTGCATTTTATTTTAGATATTGTACAATATACGTATGTGTGTGCAGTTTCAGATTCACGCAGGATGCCATAAGAAACTAATTGGCTATTAGGTGTCAGTTGTAGACTTGGCGACTGTTGATCAATGTGGAATACCTCGGGAAGTGATGCACCTAGCTCACACAAGCGCGAGTACCAGACCCTAAAGGCGAGGTAAACTTATGTATCTTCTATTTAGTAACGACAAGAGTAGGTACCTCGGGCAGTAAAAGGTTATGAATGCATTTGTTACAGGTTTCTCCCACTGTGTGTGCATTTACATCACAGACCAACACACTACGTGATCGACATACAACAAATAAATAATGACTAAATGATTAAACTTCAAGGCCGCATGCAGCTCAAGAGCTTTTATCGAAAACATATTGATAATCATAGCAAATGTAAGTTGGAATTTAAATTAATTACGGCAACGGTGCATTATCATATTGCATATTGATGTCATAATTCATTAACAAAATAGGTATAATGAGTCAGTAATAACTTAGATAAGTCAAATATATAGTAGGTATGTCAAAAAAAAAGAAAAAAGTTAAATAACACATGATGATGAATTAATTATAATGTAATAATATGTCTAGTATAAGTTAATGAATTATAATGTCATAAAATGTCATGTCGGAATTATTATTATTTATTAATATATGAATAAATTGTCTAAATAATAGGAATTGATTGAAATATCACGAACTATTATATTGAATATAATAGTCATAAATCATTATTTGGTTATATTACATTATTATTAATTTAAATTAAATTATACGAAATATTAATTCATGTAAGTAGGTACACATTACAACTTTAAATCAGAGAGGCATTTAGATTAGTGTCACCCATTTTTTGCTGCTCCTCCATAAGGAATTTTTTTAAGTTTCGTCTGAAAGTGTGTATTGACGTAAGATTCCGCAGTGGCGGAGGGATATTGTTCCAACACTTTGAAGCAGCATAGCGAAAGCTAGGTAGCTTTCGCTCATATCTATTCGTCTATCACATTGCATCGCACAGAGGCTTTTAGACACAGATGTGAAAAGTATCAGATGTAACGCGCGGCACAGTTGGGTGCGGCCACTAAAGCAAATACAAAATTGAAAAGCGAATACAAACTCGTCTCAGTGCGCTACGAAGCATCGTACAGTTCACGCGTCACGATCACTTCAACTTATAAATTCTCAAAATGCCGTCTTGTGTTCTTAAATACTGTAAAAGTTGTTCCTAAAAACAAAAACAGGAAAATGGAATATCTTTTCACAGGTAACTATTGATAATTTGACTGTTTCCTAATATAATATCGATAAAATTCGTATTTGTGCAAGAAATATGTAAGTGTTGCCAGTTTTTGTCGACGCCGTTCTGCCTGAATTAGGGAAAATGCGCTTGTCAATTGATTATGTGATAATGATTGTCATGTTAATGAAAAATACATTACCGAATTATAAAAGTATATTGTAGATATATCTTCTTTCTCATAAATATAGTAATAGAATTTCAATTTCCATTAGTATATACCTTACATAATATTGTTTTGAGTTCGATCCCCAAACGATCCAAATATTCGTGTACACCCTGCTACTCGTCAAGCTTATAAACTTTGACCTTTGCACCGTTCTTATGGCGTAAAGAATAAGTATCAAAATCATACAGCAAATGTTTAGATTGACTTGGCGCCGTGTGTACATACATACTTATGGCGTAGGGAATAAGTATCAGAATCGTACAGCAACTGTTTAGCTTGACTTGGCGCCGTGTGTACATACATACTTATGGCGTAGGGAATAAGTATCAAAATCGTACAGCAACTGTTTAGCTTGACTTGGCGCCGTGTGTACATACATACTTATGGCGTAGGGAATAAGTATCAAAATCGTACAGCAACTGTTTAGCTTGACTTGGCGCCGTGTGTACATACATACTTATGGCGTAGGGAATAAGTATCAAAATCGTACAGCAACTGTTTAGCTTGACTTGGCGCCGTGTGTACATACATACTTATGGCGTAGGGAATAAGTATCAAAATCGTACAGCAACTGTTTAGCTTGACTTGGTGCCGTGTGTACATACATAGTATTTATTTCTCAAGTAATCGACGCCAGCGGCTTCGCACGCACATATTTTCGTATTTCTCGTTTTGCCTGATCCCGTGGGAATTTCGAGAAATCCCGTCTTAGTGCACCCCTACGGTTCCCAAGAAACATACATGCTAAATTTCAGCTTCATGCACCGAGTAGTTTCGGCTGTAGCTTGTCTGTCAGTCAGTCAGTAACGCAAGGATTTTATATATACAGATTTACGAAGTAGTTAAAACTTAACTCGGTACCTACATTTAAGAAATGTATTTATAAAAGCATTAATTAAATCCATGGTAAATTCTTCAAAACCGCAAATGAATATAAGAATATTACATAACTATATGCAAAATACTGGGAGATTATTCATAATCTGGCAACTTTACACACACATAGACGCGCGTGTCCGTACAGTGCCAGTCGCCAAAGGTCACGCACACATAGCTGTCAACGTGCCACACTTAGTTGGACGAATGCGCTCTGTGCTTTTAGAGGTCTAAAAGCCTCTGTGCGATGCAATGTGATAGACAATTGCTTTGAGCACCTTCTGTTTAGCCGCTCGCTGCCATTAGTGACCCATGTCAGTTTTTCATAAAGATATTGTGGTTGCTGCAATTTTATGACACCAAATAATAAACATGCCAAATGTAATTTCCTTCGGGAATTCATTTTCAAAATCAAATTTTTATTAAAGAATTGCGTTACATGGCCTCTGAATGGTAGGTACTGAAAAACAGAATCGGGCGCATGCATTCAAACTCAAAACTCAAACTCAAAATCCTTTATTCATTTAGATCACAAAGTGACACTTATGAACGTCAAATTTAAACATTATTACTGTATGCTTCTACATTTACATTTACTGCCACGTTCGCAATGCAATAGGTAGAACCATGAGAAAGAACGGGCAATAAAACTCACGGTCACTCTTTTTCAACGCCAGGTTTTTAATAATACATAACAATTAAACTTTTGTAAGGTGCTGCAACTGTTATACCTTCTATGTTACTTGTATATATTTACTTTACATGATACTCAAGCATAATCAAGTTAAATTTTGATGTTCATTTAGTTAGCCTCCTGAACATAGACATGGTGAAACAGGAGCATCCACTTACATTATGCACCTAACAATGCAGGAAATCCGCGCAAATGTTCAGAACCATGATGGAAATGATGAAGTTAAATATAAATAAAAAATTATACCAGCCCATAAGACCGCCATCGACCAGTCATCGCAAGTAGCACCCGTTCACGAGTATGACGCATGTGCCAGCCATCATCCCTCTCGCCATATCAGAGGGACAGGGATGACCCGACACACGACGCCACCACAAGAAATGACATTTTAGTGAGCATGACGACAACGGTATACGAACCGGCAGTAATAAAATTAACAATCTGTTGGTATACTGACCATGAACGCGAATTACCTCCATTTTCCAGATCATTAATTATAGCATAAATTTGTGAAAACGTGTGAAGAAATGCAAATGTAGTACCCATATTTAATTGACGTGATACCTTTTGAAATACAACCACCGATCCAACTGATTGAGTACAAGATAATAAAATTAAACATAATAAATCAATAGTATCTAACGACATGAAAGACATCTAATGATGTGGTGGCGATTCCAAAAAACATCATTTACTTATATAATTTTATTGGGAATATAATCATATTTAATTACATGTCATGAAAATTTTAATATTATCTACCTACTTACTCAATAATTATGTGAATACTAAAACTGATTATTGCCAAGCGCATTTGTCATTAAGGTAATCATTTAAATTGTAATAAGCCTTTTGCATTAGGTTATTTTTAATCGTTGTCTTAAATGCGCTAAACGGCAAGTCTAAAATACATATCGGTATCTTGTTGTAGATGCGTAAACTTTGTCCTATAAAAGAATTATGAGTTTTACACAACCGGAAATACGGAACACATAATTTATGTCTATTTCTTGTATTAATAGAGTGAATATCACTATTCTTTGAATATGAATTTATATTCCTACGCACATGCAAAACACTGGCATAAATATACTGAGACGCTACAGTTAAAATACCGATGTCCTTAAATCTTTCCTTGAGCGAAACTCTTGTTCGTAATTGGTAAATGGCCCGAACTGCTCTTTTTTGCAATATAAAAATACTTTCGATATCAGCAGCTCTACCCCATAGTAATATGCTATATGACATAACACTATGAAAATAGCCAAAATATACCAGCCTAGCCGTATCGACATCTGTTAAACTACGCACCTTCTTAATGGCATAAGCAGCCGAACTAAGTTTCGCTGACAGATATGTAATGTGTGCGCCCCATTGCAACTTTGAATCAAGTGTTATTCCTAGAAACAACGTAGATTCAGTTGTTTCCAGTACATCACCATTTAAAACGATGTTAGTACCAAGGTTTCTGACGTTTGGCAAAGCAAACTTAACACATTTGGTTTTTTTGGCGTTCAGTACTAAGTTGTTTACAGTAAACCATTTAGTCACCTGAATAAGAGCACTGTTTATTTCGGTAAAGTTTTCCTTATTTCTATCTACTTCAAATATCAATGAAGTATCGTCAGCAAACAATACCACGTCACAAATGTTTCTCAGGTAAAATGGCAAATCATTAATGTAAACAAGAAACAAGAAAGGCCCTAGGATACTACCCTGCGGCACTCCCAATTGTACTGGTAAACCACTGGATTTTGAGCCATTTATTTCGACACATTGGATTCTGTTATTTAAATATGCCTTAATAACATCCAATGCTTTAGTCTGGACGCCGTAATGTTTAAGTTTGCACAAGAGCGTATCATGGCAGACACAATCGAATGCTTTCGAAAGGTCGCAAAACACACCAATAGCATTCTGAGATTTCTCCCATGCATTGTAGACGTGTTTGAGTAACGCTACTCCTGCATCCGTCGTCGAGTGACCCTTAGTAAAACCATATTGCTCAGTATGAAGGAGGCTGTTTAAATTAAAGTGTTTCAGAAGTTGCTTGAGTATGATCTTTTCAAAGATTTTACTAAAAGTAGGTAGTATTGAAATTGGCCTATAATTACTAGGATCATTCTTACTACCGGATTTAAACAGAGGTATTATCTTACTATATTTCATTAAATTTGGAAAATCACCTGATTCTATACACTTATTAAACAAGTTACTAAGATAAGGAGCTACTATATCTATTATACTTTTCAATATCTTAACAGATATTCCCCAGAGATCACCTGTATTCTTAGACTCTAGAGATTGAAAGGTGTTTATAATGTCAGTAGAACTAATAGGGCTGAATTTAAATATTACATCACATTTTTGTACACTTGATTCTAATAAATTTTCTGCACCTGAAGCTGATGAGTTTAGACCTCTAGTAGTAGTAATAGGTATGCTAGCAAAAAAATTATTGAATGTGTGTGCAACTTCTTCTTTATTGTTAATAATTTTATTATTATCTAGCAAGTTAACATTGGTGTTCCTTAAGGTTGTCTTGCCCGTTGCTTCGTTAATAGCTTGCCAGGTGGCCTTAACTTTATTAGAAGACTTCCTAATTTTGTCACTAATGAATACTGCCTTAGCTATACTGCATACCTTTTTAAATATTTTAGAATAATTTCTGACATACTCAGTGAAGCTCGCATTAAAATTGTATTTCTTCATACCATACAACTCATACATCCTTGCTCTGCTTTTGTGAATACCTACAGTAGCCCACTCACTAAATGCTCTAGACTCCTTGATTACTTTTTCCTTGGTCTTAAAAGTACTTCTAAATTCGTTTTGCACTATATTAAACATAGTATCATAAATCTTATTAGGTGATTTAAGCTCCATCATATCAGGATTAATACCTACTAAAATTTTGTTCCTAAATTCAATAAATTTACGCCTAGGTAATGGCCTAACTGTCACCTTATGTACGACCTTTTCATGAATATATGAAAAACCTGCCAATTGACCACAGTGATCCGAAGTTAAGTCAGTAGTAACTAATTTATGTGATACTGTATGATTACTAAATATATTGTCAAGGCAAGTGGAAGATGATGCTGTTATTCTAGTAGGTTCAAAAAATAAATTTGTCAAATTAAATGATTTAAAAAGGTTTAAAAGCCTACTAGTCATTGGTGAACTATCTAATAAATTAATGTTAAAATCACCACAAACTATGATACCTTTTTTATTGGTCCTAATTTTACCAATTGCGTCTTCCATAGTAGACTCAAACACATTAAAGTTACTTAAAGGAGGGCGATACACACATATAACAATATACTGTTCCAGCTCAATGCAGGACATTTCTATAGTTCGTTCTACAGACAAGGTGCTTATGTCCTTTCGCTCCTTACATGGTATGGTATTTGAAACTAGTATCAAGGATCCACCATGGATAGCTTGACTCCTAGTGAAAGCACTTTGCACAGTGTAATGCATGTTATTTAAAAATTTAATTTGATAATCCTTTAACCAATGCTCCGTTATGCACATAATTTTAATATTGTGGCTTTCTAAGTATAAACTTAATTCTAAATGTTTGCCAGATAGACCCTGTATATTTTGATGTGCTACATTCAATTGATAATGTCTATCCTCTGTCCTATTCTTAAGTTTAAAGAACTTGTGTCTGTATTTAAAATAGAAGGAATGGTAAAGACAGAATTATTTACAGAAACCATTTTCTTGGATACCCTGCATGTACCTGTGTCATATTGTATATTATATGCTAATAATTTAGCAATTTGTCGTTTATAAAATAGTGAAAGATACATAGTATCTTTGGTCAATGTGTAATTATATTTATTAATGAATTTATTTATGTCAAAATATAAAATAATATCTTTATACTGCCATGTCATATTGTATAAACACAAATTTAGGTCAAATATATGTTGATTTACCTTTTCATCTAATATACTTGAATAAGGTAAAGCACAAGTAATAAATTGACATCCTAGTTTTTTATGAAGTGATAACATTACTTCTGTTAAATTGTAAATATCTTTTTTGTTCACAATTTGGCTGTCACCATATATAATAATTATTGTTGAATGTCTATCTAATGTTGTTTGTTTTAAACTATCTATTAAGTGTGAAAAAGATGACCCTGGATAACAATAATTAATGATTTTCTGTTGCTGTAAATGACTACTCATTAAGCTACCTAAACCTACACCTAACCTATCTGAAAACATGTAAACTTTTTTTGTGCCAGAGTTATCAACTAAGGGTGTCTTATCCTTTGGACTATTGGTTGTACTAGAACTAGAACTTGAACCTGAATCACTATCACCTATAATTAGAGATTCATTACCTAACAAGCATGATTTTGAACAATTTGAGTAATTATTTGTAATTGTCAAGGCCTTTACATATTCCAGATTATTCTTACCAATTCGTGCAATCTCATCATATTTACTTATATATACCTGAGCCTCTTTCTCATACTGGATATTCATCCTATTTAGTTGTGACTCTAAAGCGCTGATTTGTGATTTGAGATCCCTTGTATGCTGATCATATAACATCCTACCATTAATTAATTCTATATTATAATTTTCTAGGTCCTGTAACAATTCATTACGTTCAGAAACTAAATTTTTGTATTGGTTTGTTATATTTTTTGATTTATTATACTGTTTCAAGTTCTGTACTAGTTTACTAATATTTTTGTTTATGTTACATAATTTCCTTTGTTGCTTAAAATTTTTAACATAACTTTTTAGTTGTATACTATGTTTATTAGACCCTAAGCATAAATTATCACCTAAAACCTCTGAATAAAGGTTCTGCACCCGTTGTATTTGCCTGTCTGTCCGTGCTAAGAGTCGAGGGCCATAATTCATCCGCATAATTTAATTTACTTAATATCAGTGACTCAACCAGCTGAATACGTAGTTCTTCAGATAGGTAAGGACGCATCTTATACAACACTCTCAACCGATAAAAACAGTTCTGTACAGCATTACCAACATGTTTCTCAAAACGTAGTTCTGAATCCATTATTAGTCCCAGGTTCCTGGCCTCATATACTCGCTCTAATGGACTCCCTCTAAGATGAACTTTAGATGCCGAATGTAATAATCGCAAATTGTTTTTGGTACCAAATATGATGTATTTCGTCTTAGACGGATTTAACAATAGGCAGTTATTCTCAGACCACGCGACTAATCGTTCAAGATCGTCATTCATGTCTTGTATAGCTTTTTCATAATCAGTAACCTTAAATGACAAGTAGATTTGAACATCGTCCGCGTAAATATGGTACTTACAGTTATTCATGGATTTCTTGATATCCGCACAGTAAAGGTTAAAAAGAATAGGTCCTAAAATCGAGCCTTGCGGCACACCTCTCGTCAAAGAGGCGAGTGTCGAGGTCAGAGTGGTCCCATTACTAGTATTCAACTCTACATATTGCTGTCGATTAGTTAGGTAGCTATGGAACCACATTACTGCCTTGTTGTCAAATCCATAGTAGCGCATTTTTGATAATAATAAATTTAAATTTATGGCTGTCTCTTTTTAGAAGTGGAACTAAACCATTCTAAAGTCCTTCTAGGTGTCTATTACTCTCCTTCTTCACGCATAAATTTCTTTTCATCTTTCGACCAACTTCTTGAATCCTTAATCCCTTCTTACAGTCACACAATCATAATGGGAGATTTTAATACCTGTATATTAAAACAGGACACACGCTCGTCTTCTCTTAAACGCGTTCTAGAATCTAATAATTTAACTCTTCTTCTTCTTAGTGCTACGCATCACTTTCCAAATTCTGTTCCTTCTCTTCTCGACCTCATCTTTGTTTCTTCCCCTAGTCTAGTTTGCAGGCACGGCCAATGTTCTGCTGATGCTTTCTCCTATCATGACTTGCTCTATCTTTCTTTTAGAATACGTACCCCTAAAGCAAAAGCGAGAGTTATTATGCAGCGCAATTTCAGTGACATGGATCGTTCGCTACTCTGCGAAGACGCCCGCAAAATTGATTGGTCTCCATTGCTTAACTCAGACTGTGTGGACGATAAACTGCAGATATTTACAGATAACATAATACAGCTCTATGATAAACATGCTCCAATACGGCCTATAAAGTTGAAACACTTACCAGCGCCTTGGCTGACACAAGATATTAAAAACTTATTGTCCAAAAAAGCTGCGGCCAAAGCGAGATACAAGCGACGACCAACTTCCATAAACTTGGAGAAATATGTTAATGTAAGAAATCTTTGCAACAAGGTGTGTAGGAATTCTTACCAATTCGTGCAATCTCATCATATTTACTTATATATACCTGAGCCTCTTTCTCATACTGGATATTCATCCTATTTAGTTGTGACTCTAAAGCGCTGATTTGTGATTTGAGATCCCTTGTATGCTGATCATATAACATCCTACCATTAATTAATTCTATATTATAATTTTCTAGGTCCTGTAACAATTCATTACGTTCAGAAACTAAATTTTTGTATTGGTTTGTTATATTTTTTGATTTATTATACTGTTTCAAGTTCTGTACTAGTTTACTAATATTTTTGTTTATGTTACATAATTTCCTTTGTTGCTTAAAATTTTTAACATAACTTTTTAGTTGTATACTATGTTTATTAGACCCTAAGCATAAATTATCACCTAAAACCTCTGAATAAAGGTTCTGCACCCGTTGTATTTGCCTGTCTGTCCGTGCTAAGAGTCGAGGGCCATAATTCATCCGCATAATTTAATTTACTTAATATCAGTGACTCAACCAGCTGAATACGTAGTTCTTCAGATAGGTAAGGACGCATCTTATACAACACTCTCAACCGATAAAAACAGTTCTGTACAGCATTACCAACATGTTTCTCAAAACGTAGTTCTGAATCCATTATTAGTCCCAGGTTCCTGGCCTCATATACTCGCTCTAATGGACTCCCTCTAAGATGAACTTTAGATGCCGAATGTAATAATCGCAAACAACTAAACTTCCATAAACTTGGAGAAATATGTTAATGTAAGAAATCTTTGCAACAAGGTGTGTAGGAAAGCACAACGCCAACATATCCATATCTCTGTTCAAAACGGAGATCCGGCTAAAGTCTGGAAATTTCTTAAGAAACTGGGAGTTGGCAAGTCACGTGATGAAGTCCTCCTCAAAGACATAGATATAAATTCTTTAAACGTACATTTCACAGCTTCGTCCAATTTTGACGGGACCACTAAAACAAACACTTTACTAAATCTTTCAAAAATCTCAGCTCCCAAATATTCTCCTTTTGTTTTCGAGCAATTTACTTGTTGTGATGTTCAAAAGAGCATAACATCAATCTCATCCAATGCTGTTGGTAGTGACTGTATCAGTCGAAACATGATTCTCCCTATCCTTGATGAAATCCTTTCTATCCTGTGCCATATTCTAAATCATTCTATAACTACAGGTATCTTTCCCTCAGCGTGGAAAGATGCGCAAATAATTCCTCTCCCAAAAAAGCCGAAGCCATCTTCCTTCTTTGATTACCGCCCTATATCTATATTGCCATTCCTATCCAAAGTTCTTGAGCGTCTGATACATAAACAACTTTCCACATTCCTCACTAAGAACGCTCTCCTAAATCCCTTCCAATCAGGTTTTCGTCCTGGACATAGTACTGCCACAGCACTGGTACATATTACCGATGAGATTAGACTGGGTATGGATAGTGGAAAGCTCACGCTACTTTCTCTACTTGATTTTAGCAATGCTTTCAACACAGTGGATTTCCACATCCTGCTTGGCATACTCCGCTCTATTAACATATCTCCAACAGTGATTGACTGGTTTCATAGTTACCTGTTTGGGCGGCGACAGCGTATACGCGTTGAGGAATCGTACTCTTCTTGGTGTAATACGACTGCCGGTGTTCCGCAGGGTGGCGTTTTATCTCCGTTACTCTTCGCAATTTTTATAAATTCTATCTCTCAACAGTTAATTTCGTCCTACCACCTTTACGCAGATGACTTACAAATTTACTCGCAGGCACCACTAGAATCGGTAGCAGATGTATTTTCTGCTATAAACTCGGACTTAGCACAAATCTGTGAGTGGAGTAAAAAGTATGGGCTCAAGATTAATCCATCTAAAACGCAAATGATTCTTATCGGTAGTCCCAGAATGATCTCTAAGTTAAATTGGTCAATGCTACCTGAGATTAAATTCGACGGAAATGTATTAGCTCTTACTGATCATGTGAAAAACTTGGGGTTATGCATGGATAAATCTTTAACCTGGGGGTATCAAATGCAGGAGACTAGTCGAAAACTATTCGCGTCAGCAGGCTCGTTGCGTAGGCTACGGAATTTTCTCCCAACGGCCACTAAAATTGCGCTGGCACAGTCATTACTTCTCCCAGTACTCGATTATGCTGATGTCAGCTATCTTGACCTTACTGAGGAGCAACTTGATAAACTTGAGCGTCTCCAAAACTTTTGTATTAGATTCATATTTGGATTACGTAAATATGATCACGTATCAGAATTTCGTAGCAAACTCAAGTGGCGCCCAATTCGTCTTCGCAGGAATACTCATATTCTTACATTACTGTATAATATCCTATTCAACCCGGACACCCCTTCGTATCTCAAAGAACGTTTTAAGTTCCTTCATGACACACATGAAAAGTTTCTGAGGTCGTCTAAGGATCTGAAGCTGCAGATGCCAACACATTCCACAAATTTCTATGACAAGTCCTTTACTGTGCAAGCAGTACGCTTGTGGAATGCGTTGCCGATAGAAATTAGGCAAGCAAACTCGCTTGGCATATTCAGAAACGCCTTAAAACGGCATTACTTGGCGATGTGACTGAATTTTCATATTCTATTTAGTTCGATGTAACTACGTATTTTGTATGGCTATATGTATATTAGATGTATATTTATATATTTATGTATTTATTGATTTATGTATTTATGTTTTTATGTATTTATGTATTGATGTATTTATGTATTGATGTATTTATGTACTTGTGTATCTATACATCTATCCTTACTTAATTTTATGACTACACCACTGTTTTTCTTTCTCTGATCTTTTCCAGTCCATCCCAAGGTTGCCTGGAAGAAATTGCTTTCAGCGATAAGCCCGTCTATTGTACATACCTATATTGAATTGTATCATGTTTTGTAGCATTTGCATCGTATCTGGTGTACAATAAAGAATTTTCTATCTATCTATCTATGGCATCAAATGCACGGGAATAGTCCAATAGAACTAGAATTGTGCACATGCCCTTACCCTGGGCAGACAAAATGTTGTCAGTAACATCTAACAGTGCCGTAGTGGTTCCCCGAAACCGTCTAAATCCGGACTGAAGTCTGGGTAAAATCTCGTGTTTTTCCAAATAATCTGTAAGCTGGCGACTCACAACCTTCTCCAAGACTTTAGACAGACAGGGCAAGAAACTTATTAGCCGTAAATCCCGAATAACAGTAGGGTTCGTCGTTTTAGGTAGCGGTCTTACACTAGCTATCTTCCAAATATCGGGTACCGTAGACGTTAGCATAGAGCGATTTATTATGTTCGTTATGGTTTGTAGTGTATGTGTCAAAGTCATTTTAATCATAATTAAATTTATTTTATCATATCCCTCGGCGTTTGACTTGAGGCAGGTGGTGGCAGGTGGTGGTCGAGGCTCTTGGCAATAAGACCATTTACGGTCACGACTATCGGTACAATGATCGCTGAGTCAGAATCCCACATGTCGACAATCTCGTGAGCCAGGTCCAAATACTTCATTTGTTTATCTTTTTCGGCTTTCACGAGATTCTCGTCATGGGGTATGGTGACGTCGATGATCATTGCAAGGCGCTCTAATCGGTCTATCGATCCCAATACAGAGTAGCACGATCATTTTCAAGAACTGGGTCGGGCACATACCTGTAGTACGGTATTTCAGAGTCGACAAGTTTGTACTTTAAGGCAAGTTGCTGGTGGACAATCCTGGCTACTTGGTTGTGTCTATGCAAATACTCGCCGTTGGCAAGACGAGAACTACCGGATACTATATGTCTGAGCGACTCACCAGGCTGGTGACATGCCCGACACATGTCGACCGTCCCATCCCTCAGAATATACTTCCGGTAGTTGTTCGTCATGATAACTTCGTCCATAATTGCAAACACAAAACCTTCTGTTTCGGCGAAAAGATCGCCAAAACGCAGCCAGGACACCGATGCTGAAAAATCTGGTTTACTAATGTTTGCCAGAATTTAAAATGCCATAATTTCATATGCCATACTGGTATTTGCCATAATTTCATTAGAAATAACGCTTCAGTTGTCATAATCGTGAAATGACATAAAATGACTTTCACTAATTCCATTGGTCATAATCGATCAAGTGTCATAATAATTTAAATCCATAAATGTATTTGCTATAATTTTCGTTTTCAATAATCTATGAAGAAAATAGAGAATAAACTGAAGTTGAACAACTTCAGTTTATTAAATTAGTGTGAAGAACGTGGACTAAGTTGACGGAGCCCTGATTCGCAGGGCTCCTATTTTTGCTTTAACGGTCAAAAGAGAACCCTAACCTAACCTATCCGAGTCGGATTGCACTGAGTCGGGGTGTTAACGATATTAATTCAACTTCAGTTTATTAAACTAGTGTGAAAAATGGGCACTAAGTTGACGGAGCCCTGCTTCGCAGGGTTCCTATTTTTGGGTTAAGGGTCAAAAGAGAACACTAACCTAACCTAACCTATCCGAGTCGGATTGCACTGAGTCGGGTGTTAAACATAATTAATTCAACTTCAGTTTATTAAACTATTGTGAAGAATGTGGACTTAGTTGACGGAGCCCTGCTTCGCAGGGCTCCTATTTTTGGGTTAAGGGTCAAAAGAGAACCCTAACCTAACCTATCCGAGTTGGATTGCACTGAGTCGGGGTGTTAACGATGATTAATTTCGACCTAACAATATTATGTAACTATTATTTTCATAATTATATCAAATTTTGATAATGTCAAGAGTCGATTATGAGATGTGTTACTTATGAAAACTAATTATTATGATATATGTTGTTATAGAAAGTCATTTTATGGCAAATAAAAGTTATCACTGTTGAGTTGTGAGGCAAACGTTATTAGTATAAATGATAATAGTGCAAGTAAATATTATGATCGGGGATGATTATGGCAAACAATATTAGTGCAAATAAATTTATGGAAAACGAGAGAATACCGAAAAATCTACGTCGGGTCCATGCAAGGCCCGGTAAAATCGTCCATGCAGCTCTTTACCTTTCCATACCTCCCTGCGCTCTTCTACACCAAGTACGACAGGTTTGCGCCAGTTCTCTTTCGCCAGACCCAGCGGGGTAAGCCCACTGTCTACAGCGACCACATCTCGGTGCATACCCGCGTCAGTGTTTAGAAAGTATTCTCTGAAATTGCACACCTCGCGATTGTGAAGGGTCTTGGCACTTAGGAAGCCACGACCCCCACACTTACGCGGGATGTACAATCTCATCACCGACGAACGCGGGTGATGCATCCGGTATGTCGTGAGTAGATAGAACTTTCCGATCCAAGGCGTCCAATTCTGTTTGAGTCCATCTGAGTATGCCGAAGGAGTACATTAAGACCGGCATGGCCCAACCGTTACAGGCACGCACCTTATTTCCGCCAGATAAAAAGCTTTTTAAGATTTTCTTCAGGCGGCCAAAGAAACGTACCTGTAACGCCTGTTTCATGCCCGCGTCATCAATGCCTAATGCCTGCGACATACCCAGATATTTGTAGGTTTCGGTTGCAGAGAGAGATCTAAGTTGTGTGAAATCTGAAAGCATTATACCATCAGATTCCACACTCCTGCCTCGCTTTACATGCATGACCGCATATTTATCCACACCGAACTCCATCTTAATTGAATTACTGAAATTTTCAGTTGTCTTTAGTAACTCAGTTAACTGGATCGAGGTCAGAGGGGGCCAATAGTTTAAGGTCATCCATGAAAAGGAGGTGAGAAATAACCTGACCTCTACTCTGCAATCGATAGCCTAGCCCTGAATTTTCGAACAAAGTGCTCAGCGGGTTCAGTGCTAGGCAAAACCATAGTGGACTCAAACTGTCGCCCTTGAAAATACCTCGCTTGATCTTTATAAGTACGCCATACCTGCAAGGCTGTCGACATCCTGGATAGCGAAGCACCGTACTCCACTGCCCCATACATGCCCTCAAGAGGGCGCATAGAGTTACATCTACTTTGTACAACTCCAGCACCCTCAAGAGCCACGTATGTGGCACAGAGTCATAGGCCTTCTTATAGTCTATCCAGCATGTCGCCAGATTCTTTCGACTACGGCGCACCTGTTGGCTAATGGCCATGTCGATAAGGAGTAGCTCCTTAGTACCACGTGCCCAGTTTCTACATCCATTTTGAGACTCAGATAAGATTTTATTATTAAATATGTGTAATGACAATTTTGTTCTCAAAATGGATGTAAAAACTTTATAAACTGTAGGCAGGCAAGTTATAGGCCTATAGTTCGTAGGCTCCGTGGTACTACCAGACTTAAAGAGCAGGTGAGTTACGCCTGTTGTCATAAAACTTGGCAGCGATCCTGAGTCCAGAGATGACTGGAATTGGGATGCCAAGCGAACATGTGCACTGCGTAGCCATTTTAACCAGAAATTGTGCAACCCGCAGATTTCCAATTGGCTAACGGACGGACTGCACAATTTACATCGCTGGCGTCTATAGCTACAGGCTCCATTTGAGGTATTACCTCACATGATCGCTCAATATCCCTAATCCAGTCACCCTCTGTATGGCTGACAGGAGTCAACCATAAACTGCGCCAAAACGCAATTGTGTTCGCATCATCTGGTCGACGCCCATCATCCATACCTGGTTCAGGTCGCTCCCAATTCCTATAAACCAGCTTCTCATCTCTTTGGAATGCGCGATTTTGGGCATATCGGTCATGCGATTCGCCCACGCATAGATTTTCTGCTTCAGGAAGTCGATGAGTTCTGTGATCCGTGACGGATATTCTTGAGGACAAAGTCCTGTCCCCTTAAACGCCCGACTCACAAAACGCATCACTCTCGGGCGGGTATTGCCCGACCTGAAGCAGATTAGCTTGCCTATGAGTGCCCTGGTCTCAGCAATACGACGCTCAATTCTACGCTGCCAAGCCGGAACGGCATCCCGAGGAGCAATAGTAATACTGCTTTGTATTTTAATATTAGCTACTCGACACGCCGCTACAGCCGCGCAGTATAGAATTGAGTGTGTATCACTAAGATTTTCACTAGTGTCTAGGTAAGTAGGCAATAGTGAATCCAGGGCACACACAAGCTCTATATTTTTCCTATGCGTGGGTAAACGCGGCAGCCGGGGTCTGCTTTCTAATATAGCATACCGATATTCCCCAATGGCGCACTCCAATGTACTCCTTATCTTATCAATGCATTGGGTACTTACTTGTATATCCCTATCCATCAGTTCCTCACCTTCTTCTTGGGCCCTGAGTGAGGCGTGCACTATTGGAACCTCTCAAGTGCGTCGTCATCCAACAGGCGGCAGCGTTGAATGGCTCGCACTTGATCCGACAGTCGCTGTGCCGAAACGTTAACAGCTGGTTCCAAAGCCTGAAACAGAGGCAGTAAGCGGTCACGGTACGCCTTAAGGTTGGTTCCTCCCTCTGTAGCCACAAAATATGCCCGCATGACGTTCTCATTCATCGTTTGAGTCCATCTCATGCGGCGCACATCACCACCGGCAGCGGGGGCCCTAATCGAAACTGGCCTCTTCCCCGGCGGCGCGCTGGTGTTGGTGTCGTCGGCGGGGAAAAATACTCATCACTCGATGAGCTCGTTTATTATTATTATTACTTGATTTTTCAACAAGTTAAACAAGAACGTCTGTTAGTGCCCCACGCTTTTACAATCAAATAATAATATTATAATTAAAAGCACATACCTAGTTTACACTTCAGCTCAGAAATAGAGACAACTTGAACGATCCATAATTTTTTTTTTCTACATGCATTTATAAAAGCGTGTTTTTCTAGTGTTTTTTATAGTAATATTAATTTATTTTATATTATAGTGTGAATGTGTGAAAGAAACAAAAGCAATTTATAATGGTGCGGTAGTGCATCGTATCGTGTACCTAATAGTGACGGTCGGTAATCAAAGGTTCCCAAGGTCCCCCCCCGTGGGATCTCCACCTTGTCGTGGTGGGGGGGGGCTCAGTAACCGTGGATTGGTCATCCGCGGTGAAGCTAAGAGGGATCCAGGGCCTCAAGTCTGTTATTACAATAGTGCCAAAATGGTCAATCACTGACTTCATAATTGTTGATTTTGACAAGTTTGGTAGTCTACTGTTACAATGGTGCCATTATGATTTTCCGATGGTCAACCACTGACACTCCATTGAAAGACATGGCATAGATTGGTAGTCTCGTACATAATGACAAATCGATGACTGACGTATGCGGTAGTCTGGTAATATTTTGACAGTTCTTTTGATCAGTGACCTACCATCGTAACGCCATCGTGCAATCATTGCTTTTGTCTAGTGTTTGCTTGTGAAACATAGTGATAGACAATCAAAAAGTTTAATGTACTACAAAAAAGAGATAATGTATTAACTGCGAACTAATATTCTCGAGCTAACTAACAAGCCAGTCGCTTATCGAGGATGACTACAAACCCTTTTACGGATATTCCCGAGGCGAAATTTGTAAAAACGTTTCATCTTAGAGAGGAAAGGATTCAGTAAGGGAGTTATTTCAAAAACTCATTCCCCTTAAGGCCAGACCGCGTCAAAACGATAGCGTATCGGCAGAAATAAAGGTGAGAAAACTGAAGTTAATATTGATTTATTATTCTATTCCTATAAAGAAGAAATGTATTAATTAATGTTATATTTTTATTGCTGATTCTGGTAGCACTCATTTTACGCATCAGGATCTTACCAGACCTTGATTGGACAGGGTGCCCTCCATGACATTTCGCCAATTACTGTGTCGCAGCCCACTAAAGAAGTTACAGAGGCATTATATTAAATATACCATCAATGTATTAAATGGAAAGGAATATCATAGTTCGCCTAGTTCAGTTTGTGGTTTTCCAAATTTGATGTTCAAGTGTCTACTTGAACATCAAATTATACATGTACATTCTGCCTTCCGAAATATACAAGAACATCAAAGCTAAATACTCATATTCCAAACATAAGAAACAGGAAATTAAATAATACTAGTCGACCAAGCCAACTAGACGAATGTCAACGTGACAAAATTCAACATAATTCAATATTTATAATCATAGAGTATAGTAATCTAGTTTATAATCCAGAAATTCCTAGTACCGATTGCAGGCGCATTGTACGTTCACACGCCGCGTTCGCACGTTACGATAAATAATTTCTGGATTATAATTGTTGAATTATGTTGAATTTTGTCACGTTGACATTCGTCTAGTTGGCTTGGTCGACTTATATTTTCAAACGTTGTAGCTGTGCTTTTAACCCAACTATGGCAGAGCTCAGATGAACTTAGTTCATCTGAGTGACGGAGCTAAAAAGAAAGAGTAATGTTTTTACACATTGGGAATGGAAGTGTTAGTAGTAGATAATGATATGACTATAGATAGTGACCAGCAGTGGTTTGGTACTTAAATAAATGATAATGTCATACCTATGTGATAGTTTGAAGTATTAGTACAATAAGATCTTCCTGATCTCTTTTTAATATTGCCATATCTAAATGACAGGAACAGTTATGTTAATGATGCTTTATATAATGTTCCTAATTTATCAATATATTCTACCTACATTTTATGGAGTCCTGTAAAGAATTTAAGTACCTACATAATTCAATTAAATAATGTCTGAATTATGATGAAAAGTGTTTTTAAATTAATTGCATAGTATAGAAGATCTTAGTATAAAAGAATATGATGTAATGAGTGGTGTGTTTATAAATATTTACTTATCTCTCTTACAGATACAAAATTCAAGCAAACGGGCAACTTCTTTATGAGTTTTGTGACCGCTCATATTCATCTGTTTGAGACATACATATATGTGAGGATTCTGCAAAGCCAGTATGAAGAAAGTTGCTTTGCTAGTAGATGCAAAAGTGAAGATTTGTGATAGTTAGTATATGAGAATAGTGTTCAATTTTTGTGTCCATAATTGGAACCAATAATTCTTAATAAATTCATGTACAGAAATTACTTATCTTTAATAAAACAACATTGTTAATAATAACACATAATTATGAGTTTTATTTTCCTTCTTGATACAGTTACAACACATGAAACACAAATAATATTTTAATTGTAATAGGAATGTATCTATGATCTAACTCAATCTTCAATATTTTATGTTTTGGTTATGCCAATTCTTCTTCGAATATAAACACCTTTAGTAGTTAACTCGCTATCTTTAATTATAGTATTTACTCCTGTCGATATAATCACTTTTCTTTGAGGTGTGAACTGCATAACATTGCTGTATCATTTCCTTTGGAATTTGTTATCCATAGAGCATTTTCCATTGATATCTTCGTTTTGGCTCTAAGAGAAACATACGAGCTACTCGGTACTAAACAATTCAACGCAGTGCATTGAGATTATTGAGAAATATAACAAACTAGGACTTTATTTACAAAAAGGTATGAGTTTTGAACTTTTGACAGTTCTTACTTCAAAACATTATTTGACTTTGACAGCTAAACAGAACAAATATTATTGAGTTGAATAGTTAAATTCATTGTTTTTTTGCTATTTACAAACTTTAATACAACTTTAGAGTGCTTATAACACTAGTAATGAATATTTAAAAAATATATAAATGAAATCTGGCATGAAAAATAATCAAATTTCATGGTAGTTATTCAAAAATCATTTCTTCTAATGGTTTTTTTATCTATGGCAATACAACAATGCCATTCTGCCACCATTCAATTACGATTCCACTGATCGATCACTGAACTATCATAATGAATTACCAGACTACGAACTTTTGTCAAAATGACAATGGGATCGTGTTGGAATGACGAATGTGTTTAAAATAGCAGACTTGAGGCCCAGGAGGGGACGCTCCGCGTGGGCTTGACGGAAGCCTGCGCAGGATGCGTCCAATGGTGCGGGTGCGAGGGACAGTTGTTATGTCCCTCGCAGTCGGGCGCGGTCGCGGGAGGAGAGGCGTGTCGGTGTTGCGTTGCCGCGCGCCCTATCTCCTGCGACCAAATGGGGGCCCACCATCGTTGCGTCGCGGTGGGGCCGCAGAGGAAGAGGAGATGCGGTATTACGTTGCCGTCCTCCCTATCCTCTGCGGCCGCTGGGTGTTTTGGCGGCGGAGCCCAACACCTTCATCCGCCGCCAAGGGGGTTTTGTTCAAGGCCCGCCTGACCATCTGGCGGGCCAATGCCCGTCGGGGAGTGGCGAGGAATGCTTATGCGATACCCTACCCTCCGACACACGGGTACATGAGGAACACGGGTTGGTTTTTAGTCAGTAAGAGTCTGACAGTCCCCTTCGCCCTTCCCCCCCAGGGCGGAGGGACTCCATGAGGATTTTCCAACCTGACACCAAAAAAAACAAAAAAAAAAGGTTCCCAAGGTAAGTGCCGGTGTGCCCCAGGGGTCCGTCTTATCGCCTACATTATTTCTTCTGCATGATATGCTGACTACTGCAGGGAGCTTACATTCATTATTCAGTATCAATTCATTGTTCCATGACCATAAAGATAAGTACCTGATAAGAGTGATAAGCATTTCGAAAAGTCCCTGATATTACGTAGGTACCTATAGGTATCTACATGAGCTAAAACTACTAAACCGATTTGCGCAATCGTTTTTTGGAGAACTTTGGAGAATGAAGGTATGGTATGTAGAAATGATATTCTTGACTCCAGGATTCAGAATAATTTATTTGTAATTTAGTGCTGTTTATATACAAAATGTACAACTAGGCTGAGCCAATCCAAATGCAGATAAATAGAAATGTAAAATGTTCAAAACAATCAACCAATTAATTTAGAGTACAATCGGCCAATAATATTTGAGTTGAGTTTACGTAAGTAATCCGCCAGGTGGTTCATACGTCGCGCGAGCGTTTTCCCGCGCAAACGGGAACATACTTATACTGGTGGCATAAGCGCGGCGGCTCCATTTGCCGGTCACTCGTCGAGCGAAGATGTCGTGCGTTCGCGCGTTAGCGGGCACGGCGTGCGTCGACGTAATAATATTTGCAGAGCGAAGATTTCTTGAAGTCGTCAGCGTGTGTATCTTCGAGTTCGCAAGAGAACTCTTCTTGTTTCTATTTAACGTTGCAAAAGTCTATAAAACTGTTCTTTTCAGAACAACAACAAAAGTCCTTGAACAGTCCTTGTCAGGACTATTATCACTGTTTCTATTTAAGCACTTAAGTCCTTTTCAGGGCTGTGTGTATCCATGTTTCTATTTACACATCACAAAAGTCACTGTAGGGACTGCTAGGTATAGGATAGCTACAGTACTCCCCTTCAAGCGAAGCGTACCGGCAGCTTGATGGTGCGACCGGAACGTGTTGTTTTGATGTCCGTTTGCGGCGGCGGCGTCGGCGTCATAGAGTTCGCCGGCGCAGGTACTTGTTGTTTGGTAAGGTTACAATGCGGTAAGGTAACTTCGGTATCCTTGGTAACGGTAAGGTTATCACTATCACACACTATCTTCTAATACCACGTAAGCAGGTTTCAGTCGATCGATTGAAATGTTTGCTTGTCGGTCCGGTAATGTACACAATACCAGTGGCGTAGCGTGGGTTTCTGCCACCCGGGGCCGTTCGACAATTTGCCGCCCCCTTTTTACCCCAATTTTCTGCAGAAGTATTTATCGCGATGTATTGGTTTCACTAAGTTATTACATTTGATCATCTTGACATCATTATGACATCTTAATTCTATTAATAACCAAATACAATTCACAATGGAATTAGAGGCAAACAATTCTTTAACTTTCTTAGAGTGTAACGTTTTTCTAGTTTTGGTATGTTTATAAGTATGTCCTTTAGTTTGACTTTACACCCTAAACGGCTTAAGTTTAAAGAATAAAAAAAAAATGTTTTTTATTCGTCTCAATTGCACGAATATCATAGAGCATAGGGTATAATAATTTTACGGCAAATCGTGGCAGCTCTCAGCGATGGGGGCGCACCATTTGCTACGTTGCAGTGGGGCCGCAGAGGAAGAGGAGATGGGGCTTTGTCAGGCTGCCGTCCTCCCTATCCTCTGTGACCGCTGGGTTTCAGTGACTGCGAACGGCGAGCACTGGGACTGCTTCCCGTCCGCCAAAAGGCAAGGAGGCAGCGTAGTGTCCGCGTCGCCTCCCAAGAAGACGGGGCCCGCCAACACCAACGGTGGGCCAATCCCAGGCGGAGTCGCGTAAAAGTATGCTATCCGCGAATTGCGTGACCCCGCCCACATACGGGACCCGTAAGGACACCGTGGTGGTTTTAGTGGGTATGCACCGAACGCCTGCAGGGGAGAGCCACCACACACCTCCTCCGCCAGTCCCAAGCCCGGTTGATCACACTCACGGACGGGTTGGTGTCAGTTGAGATGGCTCATAAGGAGAGTTTCCACCGTAGGTATGCGTAGTCAACAAAAAAAAATTGCTCTCAGCGGTGTTACTGAGTTACTCACGGCAGCAGCCATTTGTATCGCTTAGTAGGCCTAGACGGCTTAAAGGATTTTAATAAATTACATATCGATGGCTTTTCGTCATCGCTAGGTGCTTTGTTGTTTTTAAGAGGTGGGGATGGCTTCGGTGTAGTGGTGCGTCAGCAGGGCACTGTGGTCGTCGGTAATAATAATAATATTCATTGTTCTGTCTGCCCACGAGGTAGACAAGGGTCGATCTCGCGTCTTGTCCTCATCAGTTCGTGAGTCCTGGCTGGCAGTTCAGACTACTTGTTGTTTTCTCTATGCGGATTAGATCTTTTGAGACGAATCTCCTAGTATCGTAACCACTGTGGCCGTCTTCTGCTTAATGCTGTCGGTGGGAAGGGCAATGTAGTTCTGAGAGTAGGCTTCATTGACTGGGCCCTTTCAGTTCTGAGGTTTATTAGGTATTAAGAGAGCCTCGTGCTCGTCGGTGATCTCTTCAGGTGAAGTTATCGTATTCATCATCGTCTTTAAATGCGTGCTTTCGGTCCGTCGTAATCGAAACACATTATCGCTGTTTCGCCAAATCCACTGCCTGTGAGGCTTCTTCTTACAATAGGAGTTCATTAAGAAAATTCCCTCTGCTGCGAGGAAGTAGGTAAACTAGCATTTGGTCCGATGACTCTCGTGCCCCACGCCGTGGGCTCCGATTTTCGTTTCACCACGTTCTTGTACTTCCACTTTCGCGTTGAAGTACTGAGCTTTAGCCTTATTAGGTATTGCGTTAATAGTGTACATGGCGTCAGCCATCTCGTCAGGGTGAGTTAGTTCGGCGCATATAATTGTATCATCAGTCATCACTTTTAGGCCGCCCCTATTGGTGAGCTTAAGTATGAGGTACGCTACCCGGGTCGACACACTACCGACTTCCACAAACTGTTCCTCCTGACCAGGAATCCGATGCCACTCCAAGAGTAGGTCGCATTCTCGATGGTAGCAAAAGTAACGTGACTCTAGAGCTATCATGTCCTCCCCATATCTTTGGACTTCTGATAACCCCAGTATGTACCACTTTATCTGACTTAATTCTACCTCAAGCTCGGCGAGGTGTTCTTTTGCCGTAGATTACGTTCGTTGTAGGTCGCAAGATATACCGTATAATTGATTTTGGTAGCATGCTGAAGCCCGGTAGTCTTGATGAAGGGCGCAGGGCGTAGCTTCTCGCACCGGTGACGTTGCTGCCCGTCACCTGTTGATAGTAACTCCTTATTTTCGCATAAATAAGGAGTTGGGAGGAAAAATCTGAAAGTTTATGGGCAAAATACGCGTCACGTCCCACGTTTGCGCCCAAAAATTCGCAGTATGCGTTTGTAATATGTGAAATAATTGGCTTTAATTTTAACGCAATGCTCATAAACATTGGAGTCCAAATTCAAGTGTTTAGCTTAAAGTTAAACCGCAGGTGTAACTATTGTCTTTGGAGCCTTGTACCTGCCTTCTTCCCTATTCAACTATAAACTATTGTGTAGTAGGTAGTTAGAGGCAAATCAAAATCACGTAACGAAAATGAGGATGATTTTGTTTTCAATTGTTGTTCTGTTCGGGAAAGCTCGGTGCTTGCTGACTTCGACAGGACTCAACTTTATCCCGCCCTGTCTTGTTCCTCCAGCGCTCGCGCTGCCGCGCGGTTCTATTGGGATTGAGTCAGTACGCGCGCATAATTTTTTTTTTCTTTTCGCGGCCTTTTTTGCCGCCCCCTTCAATGTGCCGCCCGGGGCCATGGCCCCCCCGGCCCCCCCCACGCTACGCCACTGCACAATACACTTTGTCTGTTCGGCTTCTAAGCTTGTAGGGTCCTTCGTAGGGTGTCTGTAGTGGCTTACGTACTGAATCTACTCGAACGAACACGTGACTGCAATTGAGTAGGTCTTTATGCACGAAAATATTTCTATTATTATTATGATGCTCGGTGAATGCTTGAGGCACGGTAATAATATCTAACAGTATTGTAACTCCATACAAACGCACGAAACTCGAGTTATACCTACGCGCCGCGAGCAGAGTACCCATTACAATGGGCCATTAGACTGTGCGGACTGTGCCTACAGTACCCACGGCCGCGATCGTGCCGCAGCTCGCATGCGGCGCGTCTGGTAGGTATATAACTCACGAAGACGGCCGAGTTACAATACTGTTACATTATATTACCGTGCTTGAGGTTTGTTGCTATGAATGATTTCACGTAGCTTCTCGACGTAGGTATAATCCATAGCTGTAGGTGTGTATGCGCTTGATGTGAAAAAGTGTCCTGGTAGGCGTAAAATGCATCCGTAGGTTAATTCAGCGGGACGCACGCCGGTGTCAGTGCGCAGAGCGGCGCGTAATCCCAATAATATTGTAGGTATTTCGTCGATCCACGAGTGCCTGTCGGTGAGCTTTGCGCGTAATGCATTTTTGAGTGAGCGATGCCAACGTTCGATGATTCCGTTGCTTTGCGGGTGGTAAGGAGTAGTTAGATTTTTCTTGATACCCATTAGTTTCATGAGGTTTTGAAATAGTTGGCTCTCGAACTGTCGACCTTGATCTGATGTGTAGCCGGGCATCCGAAGCGAGATATCCAATGTTGATAGACGATGTTCGCTATTCGATCAGCTGTTATTTCCTCTGTAGGTACGGCCTCAGGCCATCTCGTAAAACGGTCAATCATAGTTACGAGATATCGATGACCTTGAACAGTTGTAGGTAGCGGTCCAACGATGTCTATGTGTACGTGTTGAAAACGATCGGTTGGCGGGAAAGATGCGATGCTTGAATGGGTGTGGCGATGTATCTTGCCTTTCTGACATTGAATACAGGTTCGCGTCCAGCGGCTGATATCTGCATTCATTGAAGGCCAGAAGTATTTCTGTGTTGTGAGCTTGCGAGTTGTACGGGTACCAGGATGACTCATGTTGTGAACATTGTTGAAAACTTCTTTTCTTTATGGCTCGGGGATGTATGGGCGAATATGTGACGTAGATGTTTCACAATATAGTTCGATGTCAGTATTAGGTATTGTTATTTTCTTGAGCGCGAGGTGATCGTCGCGTAGTAATTGTTGTATAGTGCTGTCTCTTTCTTGCGCTGTTGCTATGTCGTTGTAGTTGATAGCGGACGGGCAAGTTATGGTTTCTATGCGACTAAGGGCGTCTGCGACGATATTTTGTTTACCGCTTACGTGCCTTATATCGGTGGAGAAAGCGGAAATGAATAATAATTATCTCGTTCGCTTCGGTGTCTCGGTGGTGGAGTTGATCTTGCTCATTGCTAATGTTAGCGGCTTGTGATCGGTGAATATAATGAGATGACGTCCTTCGAAAATTTTTCGGAAATGTTTGACGGCCATGTAAATAGCTAGTAATTCTCGATCATAGGTAGAATACTTACTTCAGTTGCGCGTCGTTGAATTTCTTAGAGAAATATCCGAGCGGCTGCCATGTTTCGTTTAAGTATTGTTGAATTACGGCACCGGCTGATGTGTCCGATGCGTCACAGAATAGCGCGAGTGTTGCGTGGTGAGATGGATGAGCAAGTAAAGCTGCGGTGATGATGCTTGCTTTACATTGTTCAAAGGCTTGTGTTGCTTCGTCGGACAATGTGATTGCAGTTTTATCTCGTTTCTTCACGTTATGTAGGTATGAATTCAATGGTGCTTGTAGTGAGGCGGCGTTGGGAATGTGATCGCGGTAGAAATTTAACATTCCTAGGAATCTCGGTAGTTCTTCTATTGTCTTGGGTTTGGGGTAATCAGTGATAGCTTTGATCTTCTGTTCGGGAGGCTTGATACCATCTTTTGATACATGATAACCGAGGAACTGAACTTCGGACTTGCCTAGGTTGCATTTAGCGGGGTTGATGGTGATACCATGTTCTTCTAATCTCTTCAGGACGGTGTGGAGGTGTTCTCGATGCTGGGTCTCGTGTTCCGAAGCGATTAGTATATCATCTATGAATGGATATACAAAATCTAGTCCTCGCAGTACTTCGTGAATGTAACGTTGAAACGTTTGTCCTGCGTTCTTCAAACCGGGACACATTCGCGGGAATTCAAATAAACCCATTGGTGTGATAATAGCGGTTTTCTCGATGTCCTCTTCTCTTATGCTCAGTTGTTGGTAGGCTCGGTTGAGGTCTATTGTTGAGAAGATAGTCTTGCCTGAGAGATGATGTGTGAAATCTTTGACGCGTGGAACGGGATAGCGATCGGGTTTTGTGATAGCGTTGAGTCGCCGATAGTCTCCGCAGACTCGAATGTCACCATTCTTCTTCGGGACGATGTGAAGCGGTGATGACCATGGACTCTTGCTTGGCCTGCATAACCCTTGTTCAATCATATTTTCAAACTCTTTTTTCACGATTTCATATCGGTGCGGTGGTATGGGGCGAGCGCGGCTATGTATTGGTGGGCCTTTTGTTTCAATGTAGTGTTGCACGTTGATAGAAGAGCTTAACTGCATTGAAGTAAGACGTGTGATGCCGGGGTATTGCGCCAAAATGTCGTGATACGACTGTGACTTGTCGATGGGTTACACTGTAGGCATGTTTGAAATGCGAACTGGGGCGTTGACCTTGAGATTCGTGACGCCGTCGATCAATCTTCTGTTTTTCAAATCGACGATAAGTTGGTGATGTTTGAAAAAGTCTGCGCCGAGTAAAGGGCTTGAAACGTCGGCGACAATGAACTTCCATTTGTATGGGCGTCGTAGGTTGAAGTCGAGCGTTAATGTTTTCTCACCGTACGTAGCTATAGTTGTGTTGTTAGCCGCATATAGTTGGAACGATAGTGGCGTTGCGACTTGTCCTTTCTTTCTAGGTAGTACGGTTATGTTTACACCCTTGTCGACCAGGAAAGATATGTTGGAGTTACGATCTGTTATGTATAGGCGGTGTGAGTTTTCGTGAACGCCAGAGTCCGCCTCTGCTAACGTTCGGCCTAGTTTTCCGACTTCTTATTGAATGTGCAAGGTGACGTGCAGCGTCGAGCTTGTTCTTTGAAACGTCGATGATAATAGCAGAAAGGTGATGGTGATGAGTCTCGACTGCGTTGTTGCGATGGACTTCGGTTGTAAGACGGGTAGCGGTTGCGGCGGTAACCGTTGTATTGGCTGTGCGGTGGTCTTGATTTCAATTCGGCTATTTCTAATGATAACTTGCGTAGTTCGGTGACAAGGAATTGTAGGTCGGCTGTTTGAGTTGGTGGTGATGTCGGTGAGGTTATCGTTTGGACGGCTGAGATGTGAGGTGCAGCTGGTGGCGTCTGTTCCATCATTTTGTCGGCGAGTAACGCTAACTCTTCTAACGACGACTTAGTTGCGAAGGTCTCGCTGACGGCAAGCACGGAGCGGATGTGTGGTGGAAGATGGTTGGTCCACATGAGTCGTAGCGTACTGTCTGGAACTTTGTCTGTAGCGAGGTTTCTCATACGCCGGAGTAGTTGGGTCGGCTTCTGATCGCCGAGTTCCATCTCTGACAGCAGTTTTTGGAACTGGCGGCTGTCGGACTCCTCATAGGCAGATATGAGACGCTCTTTTATCGCCTTGTACTGGTCTTGCTCTGGTGGGTTGTATAGAATGTCGGTGATCTGCTCGATGTCTTGGCGTTCCAGCTGTGCGATTACCATCTGAGCGAGCTGGGCTTGGCTTTTCTTCAGGTCGTTGGTGGCGGCTTCGAAACTGATAAACCAAAGACGTGGTCGATCACGACAGAATGGTGGGATACGCATGGTTAGCGATATGCCACCAATTTCAGCTTGAGTGACGGTGTTGATACTGTTTATGGATGTAGAGTTGAATGGGCTGGCCGGGATAGAGTTTTCTTGTTGAGACATGATTGAAACTGTAGAGACTTGTGGAGCAGGGATTCGTCGACTATGTTTGTACTGTTTGAATGAAGAATATTGCGGTTTTTCGGTGGCTTGATGGGCAGAGCTTTGTCGTTCTTGATTTGTACTTCTTCTTGTGTTCCGGAGAGGGTCACCACTTTGGAGAACTTTGGAGAATGAAGGTATGGTATGTAGAAATGATATTCTTGACTCCAGGATTCAGAATAATTTATTTGTAATTTAGAGCTGTTTATATACAAAATGTACAACTAGGCTGAGCCAATCCAAATGCAGATAAATAGAAATGTAAAATGTTCAAAACAATCAACCAATAAATTTAGAGTACAATCGGCCAATAATATTTGAGTTGAGTTTACGTAAGTAATCCGCCAGGTGGTTCATACGTCGCGCGAGCGTTTTCCCGCGCAAACGGGAACATACTTATACTGGTGGCATAAGCGCGGCGGCTCCATTTGCCGGTCACTCGTCGAGCGAAGATGTCGTGCGTTCGCGCGTCAGCGGCCACGGCGTGTGTCAACGTAATAATATTTGCAGAGCGAAGATTTCTTGAAGTCGTCAGCGTGTGTATCTTCGAGTTCGCAAGAGAACTCTTCTTGTTTCTATTTAACGTTGCAAAAGTCTATAAAACTGTTCTTTTCAGAACAACAACAAAAGTCCTTGAACAGTCCTTGTCAGGACTATTATCACGTGTTTCTATTTAAGCACTTAAGTCCTTTTCAGGGCTGTGTGTAACCATGTTTCTATTTACAGATCACAAAAGTCACTGTAGGGACTGCTAGGTACCTATAGGATAGCTACAGTTTGAATGCGCGTTGATTGCATCGTCAGTGGTTTCATGCATTGAGATTACGTTAGTTTTCGGAAGCATATATACAGGGTGTCACAAGACCAATCACCAAGCCGAAGTCTACTCGTTGTGGACATCATGCCAAGTCATACTAACCGAAAGTAATACCTGGGAAATGATTTTTTTTTAAGATTTCTCTTTTTTTAAACCGCAATTAAAAGCGCGCACGTGCAATGCTCGAAATACCTACTTATCCATGGGGTCATAGGGCATCTAAAGAACTTATTGGCGGGGTAAATGCATCCATTTTGTACCTAATTAGAGAATTCCATACTAACTTTGAGCCTAAATATCTCCTGAACCAGTAATTTCCCAGGTATGGTGCCGCAATAAAAAATGTTCGTAGTGATTGGTACAACATAGGGTTTTAGTTTTCGTTAAGGGTCTTTTTACATCCTGTATATTTTTTTATATTTATAGACTCACGTCTGTATCCCCGAAGGGGTAGGGAGATTACACCCACATTTCACCAGAAATTTTTAGGTCCCACGTAACAGGCGGCGAGCCCGTACCGGGCACATTACCAGACTCCGTGCTGCTACTGAGAATTTCCTAACGGAAAAACACAATAACACTTTGCCCGACCCGGGAATCGAACCCGAGACCTCCCAATCCCACGCGCACTTTTATGCCGCGAGACCAACGAGGCATTCATAAAAGGAAGCATATTATATCGATGATTTATTTATCAGAAAATAATAATATGCGTGACTCAAAAGTTCTCTCTTAATCTCAAAAGAGATTTATCTACATGCAACATAACGTCAAGGAATTTCCTTACCAATAATACCAAATAATACCTACTAGTGTCTCATATAATAATTATATGAGACACTAGTACCTAGGTATTATTATAATAATTATTATTTTTTCTTTTCGCTAATGCAGTTCTGCTATCAGTTAACCCTATCAGCACAGTAAGACTGTTCTATTAGTTCTCCTATGTGGAGTCCTCCCTTCTAGGCACTAACCAAAAGTAGTCTGTGCCTTGAAGATAATAGGTACCTATTACTCCGGTCCAAAGGCGGATCCAGGGGGGGGTCATGGGGGTCATGACCCCCCCCCCTGTAATTTAGAGAAGATTCTATAACTTTCTCAAAATATTGTAGATGTCTTATTATATAGACTTATTTCGTTGTTAATTTTAGTAGTAGATTTGCAAGTTCTTTTCTATCAATGAAGCAAGGAATCTTACATTTTTCGAGTAACTAAAGTGTTAATTAGTAATAAATCGCTCAAAATTGTACATTATAATTAAAAAAATCGGTCTCGAGGTTGTTTCATTTCTTTGCATTTTCTGAGAACGTTTACCTTAGTAATGTATATTTTATTCACACCATCAGAAAATAGAGATTTCAACGCACAAAACGCCGAACAATTAAAAAAAAAAAGCTGATATATTGACGTGAGAATTTTCAATAACGAAAAACGTTGTGTGAATAAAATGTAAATACGAAAGTTGTAGATCTTTTTATTATCTACAACTTTGTCATTGACGTTTTTTCCGTAGGACTTGTAGTTTTGCTGGCAATCGAGATAAACCCTTTTTTACCCTTAAAATCGCAACCCCATCCACTTCCCGAACTCAGATCGCCCGTAATTTATTTTTCCTTTAATGATCGCTATATTCTCTTCCTTCTCCAACTACTCTTCTACCTGAGTAATTTATATACATTCTTATAACATGTATTACAAAAAATTAAACTACTTAAAAACCTTAACTACTTATCCTAAACTAACGAAAAACAAAAGAGGCAATAAACTATGAAGCGTCAAAAAATTCCTCCGCCACGCTGTCGACTGGTAGCGTGCCCAGAAGGCTGGCAGCATCGCCACGTTGTATGGCAATGCTTATTCTCTCTGCGAAATACAAACCAGCCTTCTGGTCACGGGAAGCATCAATCAGCCTTGTGGCGATTTCTTTATATACCTAGAGCGTGTGCACTAGGGCCCCATGGCCCCAGCGTTTCGACCCCAAACGGCTCAAAAAGTTAATTACCCCCTAGGTTTCCATATTTACGCCGTTTGAGGGCCTCCGCCGATGCAGCAGCAGCGCCCGCTGATCCAGCTGTACTTGAAAGATGTGATGACGCAAGGGTATCGATGCATGTCGCGTCCCACACCAAAGGCCTACCCATCTTCCAAGGTAATAACGTCATGCCGTCTGGTCACTTCCCATAGTCGCGTACCAAGCCATTAGGTTCAAGATGAGCTGGTACTCCGGCGGTGACAAGAGCTCGACGGAGTATGTCATTAATATGGGCATGTCGGGAAATACGCCCAGCACTCCTGCTGCACGTTAGGCCATGGTGGCCAAGACTGTCGACGGCTTCACTGCAGTGACAGCGATGCGGAGAAACGCAAACAGCTCCCAAGCGCAACCAAGAAGCGATGCGGAATCTGCACTGGTATATTACGTACATTAATTAAATACCAACTTTTTACTTGTATCTATTGTTATCAAAATTAAATTATAAGTTCTTGACTTGACCACGACTATG
This sequence comes from Euclidia mi, assembly GCA_944739405.2. Taxonomy (NCBI): domain Eukaryota; kingdom Metazoa; phylum Arthropoda; class Insecta; order Lepidoptera; family Erebidae; genus Euclidia; species Euclidia mi. The sequence goes on along the minus strand of OX123190.2, from coordinate 17,630,169 downwards.
TGACCCCCTCCTGGCGCCAAAGCTGGATCCGCCCTTGCTCCGGTCACATTGCACGGAAAGACTGGCGACCTCGAGCATGCTGTTTTGGCTTCGTGTTTCCATTAGTTTATTAGTTGATAATCTATAGCTACAGTACCCATTTTTTTATCAGATTGAATGTTTTATCAGTAACAATTAAATTACAACAATTTATTTTTTATTCATAAAATATACACGCTGATTTTTTATTGGTTTAGGAAAAAAAAACCTCACGTTGGAAAAAATATCGGCTATTCATATTCAAAATCAAAATTTACCTACCACGTAAAATAAAAAAGTTATAAAAGTCCACAGATTTAACAAACAAGAACCAGATATAGCTTATTCGTCCAACTAAGTGAGGCACGTTGACAGCTATGTGTGCGTGACATTTGGCGACTGGCACTATACGGACACGCGCGTCTATGTGTGTGTAAAGTTGCCAGATTATGAATAATCTCCCACTATTTTGCATATAGTTTTTGCAAACGAATATAAAAATATTACATAGGTAATATTCGTTGGTGGTTTTGAAGAATTTACAATAGATTTAATTAATGCTTTTAATATGTAATGCTGTTGTGAAAATTTTTCAAATAAAAGATACCATTAAAGTATGCTTTTATAAATACATTTCTTAAAAAATGTAGGCTCCGAGTTAAGTTTTAACTAATTTTATTCGTAAATTGAGAAATAAATAGATAGGATTGCGTCATAAATATTAATTAGCTAAAAACATTTTGTCATGCATACAATAAATTATGAATATCATAATCATAAATCGTAACCAAAAAAAATTGCAATTAAAAATAAATAATGGCTACAATCAATAATTTCTGTTTCTGTACTTAATGTACACACGGCGCCAAGTCAAGCTAAATAGTCGAAGTACGATTTTGATACTTATTCCCTACGCCATAAGAACGGTACAAAGGTCTAACAACGGTACAAAGGTCAAAGTGTATAGCTTGACAAGTAGCCGCGTGTACACGAATATTTGGATCGTTTGGGGATCGAACTCAAAACAATGTATATACTAATGGAAATCCTATTAGTATATTTATAAGAAAAAATATAGTCTACAATATACTTTTACAATACGTTAATGTATTTTTCATTAACATGACAATCATTATTACCTACATAATCAATTGACAAGTGCATTTTCCCTAATTCAGGGAAAACGGTGTCGACGTAAACTGGCAACACTTACATATTTTCTGCAGAAATACGAATTTTATCGAAATAATATTATAAAACGGTCAAATAATCCATAGTTATCTGTAAGAATATATTCCATCTTCCCGTATTTGCTTTTAGGAACAACTTTTACAATGTTTAAAAACGCAAGACGGCATTTTATGAATTTAAAAGCAGGATCGATCGTGGCGTGTGAACTGTGCGATGCTTCGCAGCGCACTGAGTCGAGTTTGTATTCGCTTTTCAATTTTGTATTTGCTTTAGTGGCCTCACGCAAGTGTTCCGCGCGCTCTGTCTGCCTTTTATTCTATAGTCTTAGTAAAAGTCTATAACTCTAGAAACTACAAAGTAACACACGACTCGATCGAGCACGTCGGCGCACTGTACCTAAAACAGCTGTTGAACTCACGCGGCGAGGTCAACAGCTGTTTTATACAGCGCGCTAGCGCGTGTAACAGTAGGCAACTACCTACACATAAAACACGTATCAGTCAGCACAGCACTAAGAAGTACGGATGGATAGTGATATCTAATTTACGTACTTACAAAACACAAATTAATTACGATGACAACTTCAATTTTAAGCACATAATAATGATTAAAGTAATAAACACATGTAACTAAATAGCTGTACCTATTCCTTCGTAAGTCAACAGAAATAAGCTGTGGGTTCACGCAATAATAATAAACTAGTAGGAGAAAGAACGAAGAACTTGTTATTAGTTACGTATTAGTCGTAGGTACATAATCATTTTCAATAACTAGTAAAAGCCGAATTTAGGTACTTATTTACTTATTTCTGGCGTGTTTTAAACATGTTATCACAATAATTAGCAAATCAAATCATTTACCTTTACAGTCTTCTGCTTACATCACAATCAATTTACACATTCCGCACTCGGAATACCTACAGCGCATGTTTCTCGCGTTCTCGCGACTCCGTTTCTTCTTTGTACACAAATCTTATAACCTCGATCCACTAATAAAACACTATGGAGTCAGGTCAGGTTGCGGCCTATCAATCCACTAGCGAACACATCAGTAAGGATCCACGATTGTAGTTTTATTACGTAACACGGACACAGAGTGACGGGAGCGTGATATACGACTGTCCCATTGACCTAATTTCTTACGACTGAAGGTCAACTTGCGCCCGCGCCGCACGGCCGTACCCCGCTGCGCCCCCGCGCCCTGCTGGCGCCCTGCGGAGGGTGGAGCGCGTTCAATGACTAATGCCAGTGTGTGTGTGACACGATCGCACGTACTTCGTCCAGTGTGCGGCAAACTGATACTTTGCGTTCTCGTACTATTAAATTAATGAATTTTTCAAGATTTTTTCAGCTTATATTTCAAATATTATTAGCTGGTTAGGTTCTATTAACGATAAGTAATAAGATGGCTTTCGCTCCAAAACCAATTAAAAATCAGCGTGTATAATATGAGACACTTTCATACTGTTACGAATGGCGATATTTGAAAATAACGCCATCTATCGGTGCATGAGAGAACTAGAAGAGAATGGTTATATCGGTAGTTTAAAGGTATTTCTTCTACTCTCTACTAGATGGCGTTACTGTATCGACTGTTCCCGACTGTTACGAGAAAATTCTCGGGAAAACTTGAATTAACTAGATTGTTATCCGGCCGGTATAAATACCGCGCGGACGGGCGAATAGAAGTAGTTACAGTTGAATAGAGTCAAGAAATAGAGTGAGTCGGAAGTGTTTTTTAGTGTTATAATTGGTGTTTTTATTAGTGTTGGAAATTAAGTGTGTGTATTGTGTAAGTGAATAAAGAACTGTTTAGTGGCATAGTGTATTTAATTTATCACCGAACCCCAGCTCGTAACAATACTAATTTTTACCTAATCAGTACATAATAGGTACCTAAATTATTTTCAGTAATACGTCATCCTGTCAAATTCTAATCTACAGCTACCAAAGCTACATACTTACATTTTCATTCAAAACAGAAATTTTTTCAAGGTCACTTTGTCAGCGCAGTATTCTCAAGTATTTCTTCATTTTTAGTTTTACGTGTGGAAACGTAACGTAAGATACATATTGTTATCTTGCAGACCCTTGTTGGGCAAGTCGAGATACCCGACAGACTCCTAGTTTGACAAGAATATCTGGTAGGTATACAATCGGAATCCCGCTGGGTCTATCCGCTACTTACAGCACGAAGTCTCGTGCCTAGATACAAAACTCGTGCTGACTGACTGACAGACTACGCACAGCCAAAACTACACTCGCGTGCAAGTAAATCGACTCAAGCCTCAAGTGCGCATAAAAAGTGATATAACTTAAAAATGCCTTATTTTACCTCTATATAATGTTTTATATAATTAAAGCCTAGTAATTGAGCTTTAAAATTATGTAAGTTGCATGAAAATCGATTCAGTAGGTTAGTAAAAAAGGTGAATGTCAAAGATATTGTAAAATATTTTGAAAATTCATACTGGGTATAAATGAAACAAAATGTGCATAAGATAAAAAATTTATTCGTGTCAATATTTGGTGTTCCCTCCTCTAGCCCTGATCACTACTCTCAAGCGATTCTTCATCGACCTTATCAACTTTTTAATTGATGATTGTGGTATTCGGCCCCACTCCTCTACCAACGCAGTCTTGAGCTCATTGATGTTTGTCGGAGCTGGATTCCTCGCCCTAACTTTACTTTTGAGCTCGTCCCATATGTGCTCAATGGGATTTAAATCGGGGCTGAGCGCTGGCCAATCCATAGTGTGAATTCCAACTTCACTCAGGAACTCACGTGTGGCCCGAGCAGTGTGACATCGGGCATTGTCATGCACCAAGATGAAATTATCCCCAATAAAGCCTTGATAAGGGACAACTTGATCCAGTAGAACATTTTCAATGTAACGATCACTGGTCAGACCTCCTCCCCGGCCTCCCCCAGGAACGAAAACAAGGTCCGTTTTTGCTTCTAAGGAAATTCCAGCCCACATCATCCAAGAACCGCCACCATATGCAACGGTTTCAACAAAGCAGCACTGTGGAAACCGTTTACCAGGACGCCGGTACACCCGACCTCTCCTGTCGCTGCCATGGAGACACATCCTCGTCTCATCTGTGAACAGGACCGACTGCCATTGCTCTATGCTCCAATCCAAGTGCTCTCGAGCAAAGTGAAGGCGTGCTTGACGGTAGGCTGTGGTCAACTTCGGGCCTGTAGCGGGTCTTTTCGGAGTAAGGTTAGCTTCCTTCAACCTTCTTCTAAATGTCCACTGACTGACAGTTACTCCGCGAACTTGACGTAGCTCCTGCTGCACATACACGCCGGTGAGGTGTCGATTTCGGAGAGAGGTCGAGACCAAAAACCGGTCGTCATGCTCCGAGGTGCACCGGCGTCGGCTGGTATTAGGCCGCCGAGTGAAGGCACCACTCTCTTGAAACCTCCTGTACACTCTCGAGACAGCAGACTGACTCATATTCAACCGACGAGCGACTTCTCGCTGGTTCAACCCTTCTTGCAACAGGGCAACGACTTGAGCGGATTCTTCAGGTGTTGTATCCATAATTTTCTTCCAATAAGGCTTCAATTTGCAGAGATGTGTTCAGGTCAATGTCTAGTGCGCGACTGATAAGAAAAAACGATTACAGGGGGTTTTTATAGCGGATTGTGTCGCGCAAGTTGTGTATAGAGCGCAGAGCAGTTTATGGGAGGTTGCGTTCAGTTGCATTCTAAGGACATGTGTTTATTTAAATTACTGAAATTATGCTACCATTTTAAAGCCTAATTACTAGGCTTTAATTATGTAAAACATTATATAGAGGTAAAATAAGGCATTTTTAAGTTACATCACTTTCTATGCGCACTTGAGCCTTGAGTCGATTTACTTGCACGCGAGTGTAGTGGCATGTAGGTATGATGTTTTACTCTTAACTGTTTGGCATAATATGTATGTTTGGGACGGCAGGGGTACTCTCAGTGGCGTAGGAAGCGGGGGGGGGGGGCGGTTTCACCCTTTTTTAGGGTGCCCCCGCCCCCCAAACTCGACTTTAAGAACAATGTACTAACATATAACAAAAAACATAGGCACTAGCTCAGCACTAGGTACAATTGACGTCTCATTCAAGTCAGTCAGGGGGAGAAAAAAGGTCGCCCGTCAACTTCCGCCCTGTGTGCCACCCAAGCTAGCTACGCCACTGCGTACACTAAGAAGAGATTGCCCGTAATGCCCACGGGATCGGACAGAAACTGCGAGCATCCTCTAGTATCGATTATTTACTTTACCTCGAAGGGGTAGGCAGAGATGTAATATTACACCCACATTTCGCCATGAATTTTTAGGTCCCACGTAATAGGGGGCGAGCCTATTGCCGTAAGGATTATTCTAATGAAATAAAAAAAAGATGGGTGTTTTAAGACTTTACTGCTTAGAACTCAGAAGAAGTTAACAATAGGCACTTTACATTCACTGTCATCCTAGCGAGTACGACTATACACTAGCTAAACAATATTTATTTTCATGTACTTTTAAACTTAGTGTAGCACATCGCCGGTCCGTGTAGATCCGAAAGCTGAGTACAACTTTAGCAACCTTAAGGCTCAACTCGATTCGACCAGACCGCGATATAGCAAAAGTTGAACTAAGCAGACGCCCAACGCCAACGTGAAACATAAAAGTAATCGTTAAGAGTCTGTTCTCACTAAGATGGACTGCCTATTTTCTCGGTCTGTCTAAAAGGCGGATACGTCAGTGGCTAAACAATTTGTATAACACTGTTCAGTTTTATACGGATCAAAGATAAGTCACCCTAATGTAAACAGTGTCATATAAATGTACTGCTACTGCATTATCCGTCGTGTTGACTCTATGTACGGCTGGTTTCTATATTCGATCAATATTTGGCTACTAGAGACCCATATTTGACATAATTTACATACATACATAGACTCACGCCCGTTTCCCGGAGGGGTAGACAGAGACTAAGGAACGCCATTTGCAACGATCCTGACATATCTCTCTTGCTTCATTCACTCCCATCAGATTCCTCATGCATGCTCTTCTGTTCAGGGTGCTTCAAACCTGTCCTGTTTTTTAGGATATCTCCAATCTGGTCAGAGAACGTCCGCCTAGGTCTTCCCCTTCGTCCAGTCCCTTCCACACTTGCCTTATATATCTGCTTGGTCAGTCTTTCGTCATCCATCCTCTCCACGTGCCCAAACCATCGTAGCATACGTTTCTCGATGCTTGTCACTACATCTTCTTTTACCCCACAACACTCTCTTATCACACAATTCTTTACTCTGTCAGTCAAAGAAACACGACACATACTTCTCAGTGCTCTCATTTCTACAGCATTTATTCTACTTTCATGACTCTTCTGCCATACCCAACTATCACTACCATTCATAAAAGTAGGTACTAACACCCCTCTATGCACATAAGTTAATTATCTCTAATATGCATCTCTAATAGTCTAATGCATGGATTGATCGAATATTGAAACCATTCGTTAGACAGACAGACGAAGCAAACGGACCGTTTGTTTTCTAAGAGCCTGTTTTCACTAAGGCCGCATTCCTACTAAAACGTGGCCTTAGTGATAACAGGCTCTTAGGTACATGCTTACCATTTTTATCAAACAAAATAATAACAACGAGTTTCAACAGTTTATTGTGACGAGCTGTTAGTATCGGTAACGTTTATAGAGACGTTATCCCGGGCGACTTGGAAGGCGGCAATAAGCGCGGCAAGTTCAATACGTTCGCTGCAGCCCGACGCTAGGCGCGCCTCGGCGTCCGCCATCTTGATTAGAAGAGACACCAATACGTCTGGCGGGAGTTTCGCTGTAATGCAAAAAATCTTATTTAACACACACACAGTTTACTTATCCCAAATTCTTTTAAAGGGATATTCACAGAACTATAACTGCGGACCTAGTAAGGTTGTTATTGTTATTATAAAGGTTGTTGATATTTTTAGAGGGGTAAAGGTAGAGTCTTTAGATTATTTTTTCAAAGTTTTTAGTTTTTAATCTGCAGTGGCCTATATGGAGATTCCTGAATCGTTTACGAAGCCAGGTTGGCCGTTGCAGACACAACCTAGTCTCGGCCTACACGCAGTGCGACTGTGGCGCTTCCGAACAGACCATGAGTCATCTGCTAGAGTGTCCTAAGTGTCCGCACAGACGTTCGACGGCCGATTTATGCCAAGCCCCGACAATGCCGTTGCTGGTTGCTGTGACCACATACTGGGCTGGTGCCATTTGAAAACTGTACCAACGATTCGAAAAGAAGAAGAATGTTTTTAGAATCGGTTCTCTCACTCCCAGTGGCGGATTTACCAGCAGGCTGTGCAGGCTTGAGACTACGGCAGCATATTTTTGGCGCGGCAAATTTGGAGACATTTATTTTTGGTGCCTCATAGTAATCAAAAAGATTTTTGCATGACGATTTTCCAGTTTTCCTATGTCTTAAAGATAGTATTCAACAAATGTTGCCGATGACTCTGCTCTCTCACTTAAACTATTAGTCAATGGAATAAAGATTATTTATTCATGTTTACCAAATGAACATTATTGTGTGAGTTACACATTACCCTGCTCGTACATGATTGAGCTGTAATTTCAACGCAATTTTTGGATTAAAAACGTAATGTAGGACATGACAATTATTGTAGGGGCAAGGGCGGCAAAAACTGTACAGCCTATACCTTAAAAAATGTAAATCCGCCACTGCTCACTATTTTGGTTTGGACAGGGGAGAGCTTGCGCTCTTAGCTCCCCTTTCACCCTAGAACCTCTCCTGAGTAAGATTTACTGGCCCACTTAAACAAAGCCACAATACGAATATAAAGATCATTAAAAAGGCTGGGCACATCTGATATCCATCACACTTTCTACAGTGAATCAATGTTGACAGCATCACGAAATTACTTGAATGACTGGTAGATGCCCGCCGCCGTACCGCTTCGTATTATAAAATATAGTAAGAATAATGTGACGGCCTACAGGTTCAAGGTACGTATACTCACCTCTTTGTATAATTGTGTGTACTTCGGTAAGAATGTCGCCCAGAGCCAAACCTTTTGCTATTTTAAGGTCTTGGATATCTGTGTAAATTCTGTAAGGAAATCTTTTAGTCTCTTAGAGTTTGGTGCTTGCGGAGGAGGTGTGGAGAGACGCTTCCCTAATGATGTGGTTTGGCACCTACTCACTAAATCCACTGTAGTGTCTTCTACTTCCCTTGATGGCGGGGCCCACAATCAGTTAACATACTTTACTGCGACTCCGTCAGGGTTTTCGGCCGGTCGTTTCATTTTGAAGGGTTCCGTCACTGATACTCAGAACTTCTGAGTCAGCATGGCTGCGAGTACTGCCACTCAGGAGACGGCGGCGTTCCAAGAGCTTTCGCTCCGGATCATGGACAGAACCAAAGCGATTAGGTCACGGCGCTGTGATGTCCAAGCGTAGCACTGCGAAGTTTTGACTGCGGTTTACAGAGCTGAACAACAACTAATTACTAATCTAATGAGTATATTAAATTGTTAATTATCGCTTGCCCCGTGCCTCGGAGAGCACGTTAAGCCGCGGACCTCGGACTCCTAGGCGTGTAAGTCTTGTATGCAACCGGGATAACGCTAGAACGACGATGAGGGGTTTAATGAGCATTGTAAAAGATACGTTTGAAGCAGACAGCGAAATCATTCTCGTTAAGGAGCCAGTTGAGTATGTTGGTGATGTCTGATCGCAGCGGGTGTCCCACACACGTGTATACGTTGTCCTCGGTGACGTCACGGTACGCCAGCCACGTGCTCTGCAACGTGTTCAGCACCTTGCGCATGTCGCCGCCAGAAAGCGCTAGTAGCGCCTTCACGCCGTCCTCTGACATCTTTACTCTGGACAGAAAAATACGTTAGTTTAGGGCAAACTTGTTAGAGAGTGATTGTAGCCGTTATTATCGCGTCAATAAGTCTTTTGTTACATACAAAATTGAGCTTTGTCTTCTACAAAATATACGAAACATCTGATTTATTGCGCGAAGGGGATCAAGCACCACCCACCTTCCACTCCTTTAGCATCTTTAGGTATATACGTGGAGTCACAAATTGGTTTTAAGTGTTTTCTTTGACAGAACCTGCCTTCGAATAGAGTCAAGACATGATTGATATCGATTCCGGGTGGATTATATTGGTTCGGGGGGCAGAACTAATATAATCCACCCAGGAACCACATTCTGGATCAGCCAAAAACGCACATAGGTATACGTAGTGCCCGTCTACGTATACGCGGCGTTCACTTCGTAAATTGGTGATTGGAACTACATACATACCCCTCAGCGTTCGCGACTTCTTTGAGCCTGGGCACTATCTGTGACTGTTGCAGCGGCGCAAAACGGAACCTTGTGCATCTCGACTGCAGCGCGGGGATTATCTTGCCCAAGTAGTTGCATATTATGCAGAACCTCACGTTCTCTGTGTATTTCTCTATTACTGAAATACGTAAAATATAAATTAATTTAACACTGCCTCAGATTGGGCGTGCGCCCGGTGTCCGTCCAGCGTCCGTCCAGCATCCGTCCGGCGTACGCCCGGCGTTTACTTTGTACTACAGAGTGAACATAAAAATAAGCTACGCTTACCGCAGATTAAATAAGAGGTCCTTAAGAAAAATTATTATTGTATGTCCATTATAATTTTTAATAAGTTACCAGAAAATGTTAGTACCTTACCATAACGTCATTTAAAAAAACATTAGGTACGTAAAATTCTTGCAAACAAAAATTATTACTGTATAAAAGATTACCTAGAAGATAAGAATATAAGTATAATTATATTAATACCCAAATAACACCAGCTTAAGAAGCTGTATTTGTACGCCAGTCTTGGCAGAATATGCAGAAAATCATTGACATAACACCTTTGTAACTACCATATTCTTGCAAATAAATGATTATTGATTGATTGATATTGAACACCGAGCGCACGCCGGCCATACGCCAGGCGAATGTTCAAGACACTCGCACTCCCAATCTGAGGGTGGCTTTAATGTTATTTCAGATAAGAGATAAAAACATGATCCCACACGACTGAATATTATTTGATTCACGAATAGTTGTTCTGTAATGCAACTTAGCTAAACTATTTCAACTACAGTCCATACATACCTTTTATAAAACCGCCGCTTTTTTCTATTCGCGTTCAAACCAATAACTAGTGAACGTATTTTGATGCGGTTTACAGTTTTCACCATTAGAAAGTGCGTGAAAAGCAAGGTTTAGCCGCGGCCGAAGATTGGATTGTATAATAAAAACAAAAATATAAAATTAAACCATTTATTATTGTACACAGCACACGGTCGAGCTAGCTTTCCTTTGGACTTTTCTGAGCGCTTTCCTCGTCATTATAAGTGACTGCGTGGATTCTCCCTGTATGGAGTGCTTATGTCCATTTTGGTCCGGTGTGCCTATCTTCGGGTGGGGCGACCGTCCGTTTGTGTTGAGACGCGGCAGACGACATACTTTGATGCCCAGTACACGAGCTACTAGGTTCGTGAATGCGGTGTTTACCTGAAAACGAAAATGATGCACATTTATTACAAAAATAAACAACATCATCGTCTTAGCGTTATCCCAGTTATATCCAATGCTTCTCCTTTGTTAATACTAATGCGACTTCGAGCCTAGGTGCGCTTACTAGTCTGAGCAGATAATATGACAGAATATCAGCTACAAAGAGAAACTTTTTTTATTATTAATATAGACTCACGCCTGTATCCCCGAAGAGGAGGCAGAGGTGTAATATTACACCCACATTTCGCCATTGCCGCTACCGGGCACATCACCAGACTCCGAGCTGCTACTGAGAATTCGGCAAAACCCAGTAACACTTTTGCCCGACCCGGGAATCGAACCCGGGACCTGCGATCAGCAGTCGCATACGCTATTCACTGGACCACGGAGGCAGTCAGAGAAACATATCTATATACGACTAGCCGTTTCCCGCGGTTTTACCCCCGTCCTGAGGGAACTACTTCGCGTACTCGAAAAACCCAAATATCTTACGGACCCCTATTTTTTCTAAAATAAAATATAACCTATGTTACTTGCAGATAATGTAGCTTTCTAATGGTGAAATAATTTTTAAAATCGGTCCAGTAGTTTTTGACTTTATCCATTACAAACAAACAAAAACAGAATTTTTCCTCTTTATAATATTATATAGTGTAGATCGAAATGAAAAACCTTTTTTGAAGTTTGTTAAAAATGGACCAAATATACCTAGTACCAAACCAGTGCAGTCGTGACGCGTTAATATCGCCGATTTTTTATACACGACAGGGAAAGATGGAGAGGAGTCGTGGACGAGCCCAGATCTAGTCAAGACTCGCTCGGTTGATACGCCATTGTGAATGAACGAAATAATAATAATAACGTACGAGGAGTCGAGGACACCGCAGTAGTTTTAGTGCGTAAGCTGAACCTCTTCCTGGCGTTTTAAATAACAAAAAGATAATAAACTACATCTACATGTAGGTACAATCAAACAACTTAGAGGTAGTTTGAAAAAAAAACCGTTGGCTCGCTCATATAGTCGAGGCACACTAGAAACTGGTTTTGTATACGAGTGTCAATGTGGGTGTAAAGCAGCACTGGAAGCGACGATTTCTTGCTGAGCGATTCTCGCCCTTATGGTGGTTTAGCGGGAACTTGTTCGATTGTACATATTGTTATTTTAAGCTTTATTAATTACTATGTGAACTAGGGTTGATTATAAAGGAATATGATTAATCTCAGCTCAAGTTTACTTGGTTAACTTGAGTTATATTGGTGCAATGGTTTAGGCTTGAAAAGATAAACAAAGATAAATTTGCGATTATAATTGCAACATAGTATAATTTAGATAGCTATGAGGAAACTGATAATTATAAATAAACATAATGAAAAAAATACCAATATGTCTAAAATACCAATAAGGCTGGTTTCAGAGGGACGCGCGCGGCACGCGCCGTCGGCCAGCGCGTTTGGCGCGCGGACCACTGTGAAACGAGTTCGCGTTTCTCATTGCAATGTATGAAGCTTCGGCAGCGCGGCCGGCGCGCGCGTCTCACACGCGGCGCGTTTGAACTGCGTGACTATGAAACGCTACTACTAATCTAGTGTAATTGTAAGCGCGCGCGTGTGGCCGGCGCCGGTCAAACGCGTGACTCTGTAACCAGCCTAAAACGTTTCATGTACAGTAGGTACATGGTGTTCCGTAGTATCTGCCTACCCCTCCGAGAAACAGGCGTGAGTCTATGTATGTCTGTACAGTACATATCAGCGACAAATAATATAGGAACTTTTGCACTCCAAAATAACTGCTGTTCTGGACATGTTATATAGATATATAAAATAACAATATGTGTGAACATGGATGTTTGTCGTGGTCAGTTGTGTATTTTCAGTGTTTCGTTTTATAATATGCATATATCTATTAAAAAAATAACTGCTTATTCATGTCTAGCAGATACCAATATGATCTATATGGTGTTGTGTGTATTTGATAGAATATTACTATTATTAAAGAAGAAATCTTAGGGCTGTTCCAGATTAGCGTATTTTTCTGTGCGTATACGGTCGCTTCGGCAAACGCGCTTACACGCACGCTGCATTACGCGCTTCAAAAAACCGGACTCGCGTAAACGGGCGTAAAAATATTTTAGCGTGTTCGCTCGAAACCCGGGGAGGTGTCTCTCGCGGCTCGCGCTTATACGAGCTTGGAAGCGCGTCAACGCTAATACGAGTTGCGCGTGTGCCAAAGGGTGCGCCTATACGCGCCTACATTCGCTTCCAAAAACGAGCTTATACGCGCGTATAAAACGCTAGTCTGTAACCGCCCTTATACAGTGCACTTACGTCACTGACTGTACAGGAAATAATATTATTGATAACATCACTGATAGCAAAATACTTGGACGTACAGTCATGATGACGAACAACGAAGTTCCTGTATCAGATTGATATCGAATCGTTGCATCAGTATTGATTCAAATCCGTAATCTTTTAATCGCATTGTTGATGATATTGCTACAGAGCTATCCCTGATTCAACAATAATAAAGCATTGTTTAGATTATTATAACTTTAATCATTTATCGTGTTGTTTCCTGTTGGAATAAAAATAGACCTTCGGTGTATAATAATGACTTAATATTTCCATAGATCTATGAAACCAGTCTTACTTTCTTACACGATAGCCCAGTGGTGTACGTAACGGACTGCCGAGACGATGGTCTCAGGTTCGATCCCCAGGTACCCCGGACCTGTGCCCGGACACACACCTCTTTTCGAAGTTATGTGTGCGTTATAAATGTCATTATCGCTCGCTTAATAATGTGCGCCCGTTAGATGGCAATAGGCTCGCCCCCTATTACATTGGGACTGAAACATAACTGGCGAAGTGTGAGTGTGTAATACAGCTCTGCCTACCTCTTCAGGGATAAAGGCGTTAAGTTATGTACTTTCTTACAAATTTGAAATTACTATTATAAATGCGAAAGTTGATGAGGATATATGGATGCTTGCTACTCTCCTACGCATAAGCTAAAAATAGACTTTGCGTTAATATTTCTTATACTACAGTACTTTCGTCCCAAAAGCCAACCCTAATGCGAGTAAACGCCAGTAAATTAAAATCTCAAACTAGGCAGAGCGTGGACTATAGTAACCAGATATAATTGGAAATTGTTTCTTACAATTAGACCCTCCTTTATCAGGTTCAAGATACCTTTTCCTCCCTTCAAACCAAAAGAAAATCCAAACAAATCCTGAATCCGCCATTGATACATAGGTATCACAGATAATTATATTTCACCAAACATTTGTCCTGGATAGGAATCGAAACCACGTTCTTCGGCTTAATAGTCAGGTCCCTAACCAACCGACGATGAGGACAATCTTCTGTATATTATAAAATTCTTGCATTACTGATAGCCAAAACTACTAGGCACAATAGGTACCAAAGCTGAAATTTTGCATGTCTGTTCCTCGGGGACCGTAGGAGTACACTAAGCAGGGATTTTCCAAAATCCCACGTGATCGGTCAGAAAAGTTTACGCTACACTACAATAAAATATGCGGGCGTAGCTGTGACATCCTCTAGTCATGTATACGACTATAAAAAATCTGCTTATTACAAAATGGCTGAGAAACGAAACAATTGTATAGGTCACACGTACAACATTCAAGGTAGTAGAGCCTTGCTGATTTCAGCATGAATCGACCGGGGAAGTACTACCCTCTCACAAAAAATCGACGTAAAGTAACAGTACCTAAACTGTTGCGTTTCGTCCGTTGAGTGAGAGTGCCCCGGAAGCCCTATCCCCTATTCCTTCTCCCTCATCCCTCTCCTCATCCTATCCCTTTTCTCAACCCCAAGGGGCGGCAACGCACTTGTGACTCCTATGGCGTTGCTTGTGTCCATGGGCGGCGGTAATTGCTTACCATCAGGCGATTCGTCTGCTCGTTTGCCGCCTATTAACATAAAAAAAAAACAACAAGTTTAATACAATTACCATTTCGCCAGTCCTTGCAGAGCCCTTGAACGATTCTAGCAAATGCTCGGAAGCAAACTTCTGTACGCAGGACAATCTGACAGCTCTCTGGTGTTCTAAGTCAGATTTATTGCCAAACAATGCCATCAAAGGCTTCTTTACTTCCTCTTCAAATATCTGTTTTACTTTTGTGAGCCATACAGTCAACTTTTCAAAACTTTGTAGATTTGTAAGGTCATATACTAAAATAATTATCTGAAAATAAAAAAAGAGTTATTAGATAAATAGGGTAGTTTCCAGGGTCAAAATAATTACATTTTATTTAGTCCGTATTTATGATTATAAAAAAATATTGGACACGTATTTTTTCTTTTTTCTATTAAATAAAAAATAACAAAGATATAGCCCATTAAAGTTACGTGTGACGTCATCTAGTGCGAAAAAATGCAGCACGGTGTGACGTTATACGTAACTTTAATGAGCTATATCTTGGTCATTTTTGGTTTAATTTACAAATAAAAAAATGCGTATCGCTTATTTTTGAATAATCTAAAGGACGGACTTATAAAATTTTTTTCGTCAACTAGCCTATTATTATTTATAACTATGTATCAATAATGCTGATAAAGTTATCGTAATGTAGGTATTTAGATCAAGTAGAAAAGGTACATGATTCTCTGAATAGTTAAAATGAAAGGGACTTTTTTGTACGTCATGTAAAAATAATTGAAGTGCCGTATTGAGCGCATTATTTACTGGCAATCTACGAACTGTTAGTCAATAGGACGATTTGGCATAAGTACTATACACACCCTGTCCTCAGCGCCAAAAAAGCAGAGATAGCTGAGTGGAGAGACCGACAGACTGCTATGGGGTCTCGGGTTCGAATCCACGGTACGCCCCAATGACTTTTCGGAGTCAAGTGCGTATTAAATTGTTATGCTTGCTAATCGGTGAAGGAAAACATTGTGAGGAAACCTGCATGCCTGAGAGTTCTCTATAATGTTCTCGAAAGACATGTGAAGGCTGCCAACCCGCACTTGGCTAGCGTGGTGGACTATGGCCTTACCCTTCTCATGATGAGAAGAGGCGTACCCAGCAGTGGGACAGTATCAAGAGCTGATGATGTTGACGATACCACGCTGGGAAGGTAGCTGTCACAGGATTCGATATCGAGTTTTCCGTATTTTCACAACGATCCTGTTTGCTCCCTGTGTGACCCTCTTAATACTTCCACGGAATGAAATGGGCATTCTGTGGGTCAGAATACACCTACAACTGCGATCAAATTTGTTATTGTTACTTGGTCGAAGACCTACAAAATGGAACTACCTACGTAGGTAATACCTAACCGAAGAGTACTTACATCAGAAGCATAGAGATAGTTAGCGAGCATCCTGGTGGCTATGGCGTTGCCGGCGACGTCGCAGAGCTGCAGCGGCGCGGCGGGGCGCAGGCCGAGGCACTGCGCCGCCATCACCTCGGCGCCCTGCGTGCAGCCCGCGCCGGGGCCCAGCCCACTGCCGCCCACGTACCGGTGGCAAAGGCTCGTCTACGATATACACTGCCATATCATCATCGTCATACAGACTTTCAAAGTCTACTGCTGGATGCCTCGCCTAAATTAAGTTACAATCACATTTGATGCCACTGCCTACCACTCGGTGGCACAGGCTTGTCTATGATATACAATGTCCCATCAACATCGTCATACAGCTTTTAGCAATCCTCTGGATATCCGCTGGATATATGTCTCCCCTATTTTAAGTCATTACACTGCATTTTGACTCGATAGACAGATTTGGATTACTAAGGGTTGAGCTACTTCTGTCAGCACGGAATCGCATTTGTTCCGCCTGTGCTTCAGCACGCTATAGCGTGCTGACGTGTGCTGCAGCACTCTATAGCGTGCGATCGTATTTGTGTGCTGCGGTATACGAACGCACGCGTCAGCGTGCTATAGCGTACTGAAGCATTCCGCCGGGTTCATTTGACATTTGTTTTGGTCACAGTATAGTTTCAAGTTCGAAATGGATAACAGAGCTGAGGAGAGAGCAGTACCTAGTAATAGCGTGAATTTTGCAAGAAGTGCAAAATAACAAGAGTAAAAAGAAAAGAATTCGAAAAATTATACGAATCGGCACCAGCACGCGGCAGCACACCGCCGCGTGCGCCAGCGTGCGTTCGCACGCGATCGGCGACGAAAGGATGCTATAGTATGTGATGCGTAAGCGTTCTGACGCGCTCGTCAGCGTTCCGTCGCCTCTCAGCATGCTATCGCATTTTTTCCGTGTTGCTGATCGCCTTTTCGATGCCGCGGCGTGCTGATGCGTTCCCTCTCTCTTTCTCGCTCTAGTAAATAACGGTGCTAAGTGACAGAAAAGGATAGAAGCATAGGAAAGTGCGATGCGGTGCTGATAGGTGTAGCTCAACCCTTATACTACGCTGGTCAGAAAGGTTGGTTTAGAGTTTGATGAAGAGTTTTCCATCTCTTCCCATTAAAAAAAAAAAAGTTTTATTAATCCGTCACCGCACGGACAAACTATCACATAGATACATAATACGCAGTTCCACCTCCAGTAAGTACGACTAATCGAAAAAATAAATAGCTGAATGCAACATTGGACATTAGGTATTACGGTCTGCCTGCTTGTGATTATATCGGCTGCACGTAACCAAACTTTGAATACAAATCTACAAATAAATATCAATGCAGTTTCTTTAATTTATGGAACTAATCCCACCCTCATTCCCACTACTATATTACCTGCGTAGCCAGGTTCAGCAGCGGTGACCATAGAAAAAGATGCCGAGTTTTTAGACTTGTGAAGTCTCGGGAACAGTTAAACTGTCCTGCGAGCCGCTACGAATTCAATCAACGTATTTTGGAGGAGTTGGCAAACAATTATTTCGACATATCAATGCAAGGTGCAGATGTATAGGAATTTCAAGGAATCTAATAATAAAATAATACCTGACGTTAATTAGAACTCGCCTTAATGTAGCACCATTATTAATCAACTTGAAAAAGAATCATAAAGTTTTCGTAGTTGTTTGAAACAGCAAACCACAACCAGAGTATGCAACTAGAGTCAGAGATCAATGCAGCAACCGGAGTACACTCATTGGTCAAAAATCATAGCCCCAAATAATATAGGCCAAAACTTACAAGTATTACAAAATAAATGTACTTACTTTGCCCGTAGATGGTTCTCCGACAATCGTAATTTTAATAGTTGTAGACTGCACCTCCTCATCTTCACTGTCAGACATTTTAACCGACCGATATTTATAGAACTCATTTAATACGAAACTTAATCACACTTGAAAATCACAGTGTATTCAACACTAAGTACTTACTTTCTATAAATAAACATACCGGGTATAAGGTAACATAGTATTATATTTGTTTGTGTTCGAATCGATATCCATGGCAACTATGAGTAATTAGGAATGGATTCCTTCCATAAATGTGATTGTAGGGACAGCTAAACTGCTGTAAGTTATTAATCACTCTGATAGACTCGAACCAAGGTGAACCCTTGGTTAATCAATAATGTTGAGTGATTGGTTTTGAAGGTTTTTAAAACATATAAACGTAACAAGAAATGTGCAATAGGTTTCGTTTGTTTTTAGTACGAGTTCAGTATTAGCTAAACCGATAATAGAAATTATAACGTAAACGGAAGCGTGATTTACAATATAGTATTTTCACTGCAGATGTTTTTTACTCGCATGCAAACCTCGCGATAAGAAGTGCAGAGCGCGTAACAGTTTTGTGTCCATGGGTTTTTTTGGCGGGATCTATAGATTTGATATATCATAATCTTAAGGGAGATCCTCCAGATCTGACGAAGGAGAATGCGCCGCGGAGTGTGCGCGTATTATTTTCGTATGAAATCAGTTGCAGTTTGTAGTGGAAACGCGCGAGAGACGCGCAAGCTGCGCATTCGACAGATCTGGACACACCCTAGGCAGATTTTCACTGGTTAACTCTGTTGTAATACCGCATGCGAGAAGCATGATGAATGCAACGATATTGCAATTGATTTTCGGCACGCCGGCATTCCCTGCATGCGGCTTAGCAAAAAATTTAATTTGTCGATTGGTTTAAAGCAAGCAGGGATAGAATCAAGCATAGAATCAGTTTAAATGAATGATCCCTATTGTAACTAAAACTGCCTTGAACCAAATGCAAGAATATTATTGAATGTGAACAACCAATGAAAATGAGCCATTTACTACGACCAATCATTGCAGTTTAAGGTGGTATCAAAAAAGCAGGTAGGCAAAAATTCCTCACCTTCTAGGAGAAGGTACTAAACTTTGTGAGTAGAGGCATGGTTCACAAACCTTAAGACAAGATACTATAATTTAACTTTGTGAGTGTGAGCAGAGGAATTGTTCATGAACATTAACCTTCCTTCCACTCGACACCACCAAAACGACACCATCCGTGGTGTCGTATGGAATCTCTAGTCCATACGACACCACCCTAGTGATGTCCAGAAACGCGTGTTTTTGACTAACAGCTCCCAGTTCATTAAAATAAATAAATAAATATCAGACAACATCACATACATTGATCCAACCTCAAAGTTATTATTTCAAGTTATCTATAGTTAAACGATAATTAATAAAACAGAGTTTATGAAATATTATTTTTTTATTTCAGTGAAGAAAAATATAAACTTTATCAAATGACATACCTCATTAATGAAACTGCTTGAGCTTAATTGGAGTTTTCATATCAACAACTTTGTATGTAGGTAACCTCACTATTAGTTGGTGGTGTCGTATGGACTAGTGATTCCATACGACACCACCGATGGTGTCGTTTTGGTGGTGTCGAGTGGAAGGAAGGAACATTAATACAAGAGACCAGCACACCTAGATACAGAACAACTATTGGTGAATCACAGAATATTTTATCCCTTCTGCAATTAAATTAGCTAGGCAGAAAATCTATTCAAACACTATCAAAAAGGCTACATTCTTCACATAAGTAGTAATAGTTTAAACTAATTATAAATTGACTTACTTCTCCGAAGTGAATTCTGTGCATCATTAGTCATGGCATCAGCCTCATCCAAGATGATAAGCTTAGGGCCAGCCTTAAATATAGTTCTAGTGGAAGCAAAGCTGAGAATCTGCCCTCTCACTATACCAATGCCTCTGTCATCTGATGCATTTAACTCTAACACCTGGAAAATAACATCAAATGTTACTACATATCAGTTTGAAGGGCTTATTAAAAATAATATAAAAAATAATACTTTTAAACTATTGCAATTTGTATACCTTTCTATGTAAGTAATATTTGAATTATAGGTATCATAACATAACATAACTTCACGCCTTTTATCCCCGAAGGGGTAGGCAGAGGTGTACTATACACCCACTTTTCGCCAGTTATGTTTAGGTCCCAATGTAATAGGGGGCGAGCCTATTGCCATCTACCGGGCACATTGTTAAGCGAGCGATAATTAACCTCTTTTTTTTTTTTAAACACAAATAACTTCGAAAAGTCAGAGGTGTGTGCCCGGGGTACCTGGAGATCGAACCCGAGACCATCGTCTCAGCAGTCCGTTACGTACACCACTAGGCTACCGCCGCTTATTTATATCTTTATAGGTATCAACCACAGAGTATCATCCATTACATAATTATGGCTGTAATCTTATGACAAAATTTTGTGGCATATAAGTTACTCTCTCTTTATTTTTTTTAATAGTTATGTGGTTGAGATGAGACCCATCATATAAATACTAGTGTCAGGAAATTAAATTTTATTGTGAGCATTCTTTATGGCAGTAATTTTAAATGAAATGAAGGCTCATCTCCCATATTAGGAATAAACCATATCTTGGTTAACTTTACAAGGTACACTCAGACGATAAACAACAATTTGTACAATTTAGTAGCATTTAATTTGTATGTTGTAGTAGAAGTCACACTTCGTTGTTGTAACCAAACAGCGCTCTGCATAAACCATTATGCTGTCCATGCAGTCAGTCAATAAAATATTTGTCACTAGATCAATTCAAATTATTATTCTAATTAATTTTACACCATAATACATCATACATACCATTGAATTAAACTGTTGTGGAGTGTACATTTGTTTAGCACAGGCCAAAATGGTTGATGTCTTGCCTGTGCCTGGTGGCCCATAAAATAATAGATGTGGCAGTTGGTTCTCCTTCATGAAATGGTTTACTGTAAAACAATATAATAAATATACAGACAATATTCCTTAATAATATAGTTTGATCAGCTACTAAATTGATTCCAACTTACCTATTCTCTATTTGGTTAGGTACTTAACTAAAGGTAAACAATCTTGATGTGACTTTATATATTATCACATGTTAAACAAATATACTACTGCTTAAAATAATGGTTCAATTGATTTAGTAATCATTATTGTTGTATTTACCTTGATCTTTAGCAGCATTGTGATTTTAAACACATTTTAGATAAAAAAAAACACATCAAGATTGTTTACCTTTAGTTAAGTACCTAACCAAATGGAATATAGTACCTGCTTTCAAACTGAATACCTGCCTACTAGAAGAGTAATGGTAGTAAGGAGGTAGGTAGAGAAGGGGTGTACATAATAATAAGAAAAGCTTTTTTGTTGAAAGCTGTGATTGTGTTATGATCATGATTTATAGTCGGTTAAACTCTAGCATGTAAGTACTAGCTAGCATAAAATAGTTTTCATGATGCAAAATCAAGTTACAAAGAAAAACAAATAGTGTCTAACCTATATACGAAACAAAATAATAAACAGTTCTCTTACTTGTCTTAATAATATCATCATGTGATATTAGGTCTTCTAGCTTTGATGGACGATATTTTTCGACCCTAAAATACAAATATAATACAGTAATTTAAAGACAAGAAACGGTAACATGATTGTTGATGTATGTATGTTTAAGTTCTACTCACCATGGTAAATTTTTGCTTACTTCGCCGACCGTCATTATTACACCGTGATAAGACACCTCGTTACAAATTCACACAACAAAAACAAATATATTTCAAATATTAATTACAATTCCACTTTAAAGTAAAATTCTCAGCCGGTTGACAAATTATTGACACAACCAAATATTTTTAACCGCGAAAATTATTTACTTTTAAAATCTTGACAGTTGACACTGACATTTGTCCATGTATTTGGGTATCGACCTTTCTACATATCAACGAGTAATGATCTGTGATGTCAACCTCGACACTTTGACCTTTGTACCGTTCCTTCTTATGGCCTAGGAAATAAGTATTAAAATCGTACTGCACTACTGTATTTGACTTGTTGTGTATATTCATCGTTGACTGAGTATTTCAACCTTGATTTCAACTATTTTGAAACTCATAATAGAAGTTATAGTCTGTTCTGCCTTAAAACTGCTAGCTTTTATATTTGCGTGTCATCTGAGATTTGCGCAATAAGAGCAATGAAATTATTTTGTTGGAATTCTTAGATGGAAGAGCAGTATTCCACATTTTCCAGAACCTGCATTATCAAAAGCATAAGCGTTGTCAGTATTTTATGTCTGTTTAATCTACCCTTGTTTGGGATAGCTCTCTTTATGCTGGTGTAACTACCTAGGTACAGTCAGCATCAAAAGTTGATGACCACATTTAGATTTTCAATATCGCTGTACACCATAATACACCTAAATTGCTCAACATGACAAGCGCCAGAAATGAATGATTATCATAAAAGGGCATAAGTAGGTGACCATGACTTTTCAAAAGTAGCTAAACAAAGTTATGGTAAAAAAAGCATAACACCACGTCACCAGTCATTCGGCCAGTACGGCCAGTGACGTCCGAGAACTAAATAAAGGAGGTCGTTACATTTGATAAACTAATGTGATTAAATAAATTATTATTAAAGTATTATGAAGTAAATATTTTTTTTATAATACTATAGTCTTTTAAGCTAATACAATATTTTATAGATGATAAATATTTGCAACCGCAATGGTCTATTCGATACAAAGTGATAATTAAGTAGTTACATTCAAGGGTAAACAGTTTTACAAAGAATAGAATTAAAACAGAATTTGTGTGAATTTTGAAAATGAGTCTTATATGTAGGTATATAGGGGGTCTACCAAGAGTTTATTTTTCAAACAAACCACGAGTTTTGCACGCGATCGTCACGGAAGTTTCCTGCATGTGAAATAAATTAAACAAGTATTTTTATATAGTGAAACATGTCAAAATAATAGTAGTTTCATACATCAATTAATGTTAAAACTTAATTTAACATTTTTTTATCGTCAATTTATTGATAATAAGCATTCTACTTGACAGCAAAACACTATGACGTCACTATATCATATTTCATACAAAACCCTTGACAAAGGTCGTTTTTGACATTTAATTAAAAGTGCTTGATTTGACTAGTTGGAAACAACCCTATTTCCATAGATTTTCTAAAAGCGCCCTTACCGGATAGTAGCGATCGATAGAGGGCGCATTAAGGACATGTATGAAAATTGTTCCCGTCAAAAGGCAGCGATAGCCGAGTGGAGATACCTACAGACTGCCATGCAGAGGGTTTCGGGTTCGAATCCACGGCGCGCACCAATGACTTTTCGGAGTTATGTGCGTATTGAATTGTTAATTATCGCTTGTCCCGTGCCTCGGAGAGCACGTTAAGCCGTCGGTCCCGGTTGTCATGAAGATCTTTGACAGCCGTTACAGGGCGTCAGTACCTTCTACATAAACTGACACTGGTCTAAACCATGGAATATCGCTATCCCTTCGGGTTGCGGAGGTCAGACAGGCAGTCGCTCTGTGGAAAAGCCAATATTCAGCCAAATCCGGTTAGACTAGTAAGCGGACCCCAGATTGAATCTGGGATAAAGCTAAGAGAATGATGATGAAAATTGTTCCCGTCGACTAGCCTATCATCACCGTGTAAATTTCGTACTAGACCCTCGGATTGGGTTCTAATTCAATCGTAACTATAAAAATCATAAACTAAGTCGACGGTATGAATTCGAACGGAATCTGCGTGATTTTTGAAAATAAGTCTTATATTGCTTTACGAATAAGGTTACAATTCAATCGAACTAAAAAATCTATAATTACGTCGATGGTATAAATTCAAACTGATGATTCTAAATGTTTTCGGATATTATAACGATCAGCAATTTTTGACAAAATGGTGTTCAGTGACCTTTGACAAGTAGGTAGTGTTCAGTTAATTTTGAACTTTAATGATGTTCATTCAATACTGGCGCCCTTCTTGTTGAGCGATTTATGGGTGATATTATGTTCATTGATTTTGAAAATCTGAATGTGGTCATCGACTTTTGATGCTGACTGTACTACAAAATTTTACCTTGCTCGTCATTTATAGGGTAACAACCTCTTTGGAACCAAACTGCTATGATGAGAGGGTCTTTCTTTGCAGAACATCACAGATGTTCATAGAAAAGTGCGCACCTGTATGCAATTGTTTTCATCTTAATTTCATTTTTATTTTTTAAGTACACTATTCCTGCACTACGAATAAATCATAAATCCTGGGTCGGCGTATTATTATCCGTCTAAGCAACATTCACACGGCTACTAGCTAAACACTTTAACCTTTGTACTTACCTTTCTTATGGCGCAGGAAATAAGTATTAAAATCGTACTGCAACTGTTTAGCTTGACTTGGCATCAATGTGCAGTCTATTATGAATAGACCCAAACATTATATGAACCCGTATCACGTATTCA
Source organism: Euclidia mi (assembly GCA_944739405.2). Classification (NCBI taxonomy): domain Eukaryota; kingdom Metazoa; phylum Arthropoda; class Insecta; order Lepidoptera; family Erebidae; genus Euclidia; species Euclidia mi. The sequence continues at coordinate 17,605,697 of OX123190.2, read as the reverse complement.
CTGGTGCTAAGCTATACGAATCAATGAATATGATTGGTGGCTATCAAATGCATCCATAGCAACATAGTAGCATTTTTCTTATGGAAAAGTGAATAGAAGGAGAAGTAGGTCATCATAGCATCTAATTGCATAGTAAATACACATCCAAAAAGATAAAGTAATAGAGAGGAATAAAAATAAAACAATATTTTATAATACAACATCACCAATAAATATTGATTTATTTGATGAAACTTATGCCTAAAAGGAATATAATCATTCTTGTTATGTGAATTAACTTCATTCGTTGGTAAATTCTGGAACATTCTTCATGCTAGCACGTTACACTAATTACATATTTTTCTACTTCGGCCCGTGATACTCCTTCTTGGTTATGATTGTCATATATGGCGGTGGCGGAAGGTTCCCATGGCCACATAACTCGTCGCGTGAAAGAACTAAGCATATCCATTCTGGCTTCTGACGGAATGTGATATAAACTATGTCGCTGCCCATCTCTGCCGACGCTGAAGTAATATTTGTGTCCACTGCTTTTTGATATTTGTGCAATCCATGGTTCTGGTAAATAATAAAGACACATTCTTTAAAAATGTTTTCATTGAGCAATTAACTAGAGTTTATCAAATGTATTAATATTTTGCACATAACAGGAGAGAATGGAAGAGATTCTGCGCCGACCCCAAGTAATTTGGGAACAGGGTAGGCAGAAGAAGATATTCTGCTGTTGAAACACGGCAATTTTATATCTTAAAATAACCCTCCTTGACTAGCTGATAGGTTCAGAGCTTTTTGGCCAAGCATAAATGTGTAAACCCAACAGCTAAAAGTCTCATTAAATGTCTGCAATTGTCTCGTTAATGTAGCTGAATAACCATGTTTGGCTAGCATATATTTTTACAAGTTGGATTACTATCGTATCTGTATACTTTATCGTAAGAAATATATCTTGTCTAGACACTCAATCAGACAGACAAGGTATTTACTTAATCTGCCGTGCCAATCCAAGAGACTGTAAGTCGACTTACAGTGTTTTTGCTTAACAGGGCCCAATCAATTCCCTTAAGTCTGTTTAGAACCCGTGATCAATCATTGTTTCATTTCAATGGTTATTTTGCAAGATATAGCATACAAATAAACACTGTATTACGTTTAAAATGAGGTGTAATCACGTAAAAAAACTGTATTGAATAATACAGTATTTTGCCTAAACAAACTACGTGCGTATGCGCGTTGCAAGATGAATACAGTGTTTTGAACTACGCAACCAGCGTAAGCCGAGTCAAACACAGTATTGCTATCTTTCTCTTTCCTGCGCCCTTATTACTTGTGTTCCTTGTTTATCGCGTTGAAGACAGTTCAGTTTATTGTAGTCGTGTGCTGCGCAAAATATAAATGGGACCACAGAAACCCGCCACTGTTGGGAACAGGGACCAAGCCACCGGTGCACATACAGGTATTTGCACGATCTACGGGGCCAAAAGTCCAAAATGTCAAAATAACAATATCATTCTTAAACCGCGTTTCACGAATGGACTACGAACCCGGGAACAATATCCAAGATTTATCTACCTGCTAGCCCACACCCCGCACCCGTGGGGTCAGTCGGAAGTTGACCGTGTTGCCTAGTGTACGTATCTATTCTCGGCGCTTTTCTAAACATTAAACTTACCAAGTGATTTTTTATGTTATCAAGTTCTTTTTACGAACTGAAAGTAATGGATTCTGATGGACAAGGTAATAGACTTACATATTACATAAATAAAGTCATGATCAACTATCAAACTACATATTTTTTTTAATTTATAAAAAACCCATTTTAATACTGTGATTTTCTGCAATATTTTTTATTTGCTAGTGTTTTTGTTTATGTATCGGGGTAGATCGGGCTATTCTTTTTAATATAGGTTATTATTTACTCCTTTTCCTTATAAGTACTATCAAAATCTTGTCCGCATATGTCCGGTTAGATACATTTTTGAGGGATCAAAGATATTTAGCGATATTTCGTCTAAAATTGAAAATGTTTTTAGCGACTTTTAACATAGTTTATGTTTGATTAAGGTTCACAGGAAGCATCAGGAGTAAGGATTGTGACACAACAATACTTATTTCACATCATGACGAACGAAAATTTGCCGAATTTAGATGCCAAATTATAATATATATAAAAGATCATCTTTTGTCATGTGAAGGTTACAATGAAGACCAAATTGTTACAAGTTGTACAAAGGTGGACGAAAGCTCATTATAAAAAGATAATTGATAAAAAACAAGCAGTGTTGGCTGGATGGTACTTTTGAAATACCTGTCGTTGATACACAAAAACGGCCAGGGCGACCATCCAAGTTGTTCGAAGATGCAAGTGAAAGGAGCAAGAGGCGAAAGACTGACGAACTTCGTTCTAATTTTGAATCTGGTAAAAAGGGTGCATCAAATGTCCTAAAAGATATTACTAGTTCTCCAAGACGAGCAACTAAATATAAAAAGGCATTTTATCATTTGAAATCAGAAAAAGGGCAGCCCTCCTTGACACCAAAGCAAGCTTTGGAAATGTTTGTAGATGCCGATTTAACACAAGGACAGTACGAAATTATAAGAAAGAGTAATAAGAAGTTTTTTCCGTGCTGTAGTGCATTACAGAAAGCCAAGAAGAAATGTTACCCACTTACGAATGACGACGAACGACAATGACGAAGAAAGCCAAAAAACTTAGAATTATTATATTTTTTATGTTTATATTTTTTTTTGTTTTTGAAAATAATAGTAAAAAGTAAAAAAAAACAGCTTGTTTGTTTATTTACAGTGTTTAGATACCAATTAAGCATTAAAATAATTTTGGCCGCGTAGATCGTGAAAATACCTGTATGTGCGGTGGTTAGGGCCTCAGAGAGAGGAACTTCTACACGATGCGCGCCGTGTCGAGAAGAACCGCCTTCTGAATCAAAGACTTGATCCAGCTGCAAAGTGCGAGCCTCTTTAGATGTTGGTCGACGCTCTTGGCGATTTATAATTCATTTACCGATACAACTATCGGCACAATAATCGCCGAATTCACATCCCACATGTTAACAATCTCGTGAGCTAAGCCCAAATATTTGATCTCGTTCTCTTTTCTGCTCTCACCAGATTGTCGTCATGCGGTATGGTGATATCGACTATCATTGCGAGTCGCTCTGCTCGGTGAATCACTACAATATCAGGCTTATTGGCTACAATAGTCCTGTCTGTAATGATAGGCCGATCCCAGTACAACAATGCACGAGTTGTGCCTGAATGGTCCCCGGGTTGGTGACATGCCCGACACATTTCAATCGTCCCATCCCTCAGAATATACATACTTCCGGTAGTTGTTTGTCATGACAACTTCGTCCATAATTGCAAAGACAAAACTTTCGGCTTCTCCAAAGAGTTCACCAAATCGTAGCCAGCTTTAAAATTTACATCTTCTCCATATAAGGCTCTGTAAAATCGTCCATGCAGCTCCTTGCCCCTCCATACTTCCCGTCGGTCCTCAGTACTAAGTACTTCAGATTTGTGCCAGTTCTCTTTAGTCAGAGTGCGGGGGTAGTTAGCGGAGTAAGTCCGGTATCAACTGCGACTACATCGCGATTCACATCCACACTCATCTGCAAAAATATCCTCTGAGGTTGCACAGCTCGCGGTTATTGCACATAAAGGGCCTCGACCCCCATATTTCCGCGGGATGTACAGCCTCATCACCGACGAGCGTGGATGATGATACAAGATGCAGTCAGCATTGAACGGACTTTTCTATCCAGGGCATTTAGTCAGTTTGGGTCCACCTGAGTATGCCGAAGGAATACATTAAGACTGGTATGGCCCATCCATCGCAGGCCCGCACCTTGTTGCCACCTGATAAAAGACTGTTGAGTTCTTTTTTCAGGCGGCCAAAGAAACGAACCTGCAACTTCTGTTTCATGTCAGTCTCCGAAATATTCAAAGACCATACCTAGGTATTTCTAGGTTTCGGTCAGGGAGAAGGATCTAAGTTGTATGGAATCTGAGACTTGTATCCCTGCAGATTCCATAATCCTGCTTCTCCTCATATGCATGACCGCACATTTATCCACACCAAATTCCATTCTGATAGAATTACTAAAGGTTTCGGTCACCTCAAGTAACGCAGTCACTTAGAAATTGTTGGGGCAAATAATTTCAGGTCATCCATGAAAAGGATGTAACATGACCTCCTCTCCTTAAGCGATAGCCCAGCTCTGAAGCCTCTAACAAGGTACTTATGGAGTTCAGGGTCAAGCAAACCACAAAGGATTCAGGCTGTGGCCCTGGAATATAGCTCGCTCGATCCTTATTGGAGCACCGCAACCCAAGTCGATCGACACCCTGAATAGCGCAATACGGTCCTCCATTGCCCCATACACGCCCTTAAGAAGGTGCATACGTACAAAAATCATACCAATATGAAAGATATACTCTTAGCAAATATATTTTTGAAAAACTACATATATGCTTTATACAGTGATATGGCATATTGAGAGACAAGAGATTAGACAAGGACAAACACTGTATTATTTTTTACAGTGTTTTACCTTGTTAGGAATATATAAAAGTTCAATAAATTGTCTTGTTCATACAAGTTAGTGGCAATATCCTATTTCTATAATAAAATTAATAAAAAAATATTACTTGGCTATATACTAGACGTGTACACCTAATTAATAAATGCATAACATTGCAAAATATTGACAAATTACCTGAAAAACAGGCTAATATCAATAAAAACATAATTTGTCAAATATCTCAAAACCGGTTTTTGAAAGTTACAGTGTGTTGGCTTGGTAGGGCAACTTTGTTTGCCTAACTGAGTGAACAGGCAAAGGCTTTTGGCAAAAACAGTATAAAGGATATTTTATTACCTTTTATTTGTTTTAAAAATAAAACAGATCCAACAACATAGAACAGGCCGTCTCTGTTTCTGTCTGGCGTTTCAATGGTGATTGCTTTCTTCACCCGCTTCATAGCTCGGTACTCTAAGTTGCTGATGGCTGCATCAAATTGTTCCATATTGTACAGCCTTTTACATCTAATTGGAAGAGCTTGATTATCAAACGGTTTGTTTAGCGCTGTGCAAAATAAGTTGCACTGAATTATCCTGGAAAATAAATATAATAAGATCAATGCCCATTTCGCGGCGGGTGGTGGACCCATAAGTCGTCATCGTCCTAGCGTTACCCAGGTTTCATCTAATAGTAGAGGAGACGTGGAACATCGACCTTCACCGATCTGATAACCAGACGAGACATATTTTTATGTAATATAATTTATAAACAAATATGCCTATAATAACTTGCCTCTCAAAAAAGTGCTCATAGCTATTTTAAATTTAAGTAATTTTAATCAACCGCAAATAGAACTTTGTCGTTCATTCAAATACTATGGAAAAAACTGGCAACACCGGCCGAGTAACTTTCAAATTCGTTACAGTCCGTATTTTTAATTAATTTTATTGTTAAATATTAGTGGTAAATATACAAAGTAACTGTTAAATAACACGAATAGTGACTACAAATGTTCGCAGCTTGTAAAAAATACAAACAGCGCTAAAAACGAAGTTTTACGATCAAAACAGCTGTTTGACAGCTACAACGGACCGTTTATAGAACTTTTTGTAAACTCCAGGGAGTATATTAATTTATATTATACACACAAACATTACACACTTTTCATTAAGCACAATATAGAATACTTTTATTTACTAATCTACTTAGCATCAACGTTATTTTCAATAGTAAATGTTTACCTTCCTATTCCCCAATATAAAATTCGTGAAGTGATATTATAAAGAAAAACAAACCATCACTTACCATAATACACGAGATAAGAACAAGTTTATGTAATTACATTAATTTAGAAACAAATAAGTAACTTATTGTTTTAAAATACATAATATATTAGATTTTTTGTTTTTTGTTTACCTACCTACATTCCTAAATAGTTCATTTTAAAAATAGGTACACTTCCACACTAATTCTAGAATATTAAGTCAAATAACATCTTTAAATTACTTATTTTCTGTATCTTCTCTATTTTTTTCTACATTCTTACTCCTTTTGTATAGGTACATTTTACACATTAGGTACTGATCAGTCTGTCTCCTGTCATCTTGTTTCTTTCTGTCCTTAGGTGTTTGGTGTACCCTTTGCTGCAACAATGAGCACTTATATGATGACCCGTAAGGCCACAGCAAAGGACATGGAAAATAAGCTCAAAATAGCCTTGATGGAATTAAGAAAGTGCCAGGAGGAAAATAATCACCTACTGAAAGAGCGTTCTGATTGTGAAGAGGATATCAAGATTGTTAATGACAAGGTCTCAAACTTAAAAGCACAACTCGCTGAACTTCACATTGAGTACATGGACACTCTTGCGCAGCGAGACAGGTTGCAGGAAGAGATCAATACATTAACAACTTGCAATGACACCTATTCCTGGTCTGTAAGTCGGATCACTGAGCTTGAAAGCAATTTAGAACAGGCTTTGTTAAAGGTAAAATCGTTAGAGGACAATTACAAATAATTACTCAAATTGTTCAAAATCATGCTTGTTAGGTAATGAATCTCTAATTATAGGTGATAGTGATTCAGGTTCAAGATCTAGTTCTAGTACAACCAATAGTCCAAAGGATAAGACACCCTTAGTTGATAACTCTGGCACAAAAAAAGTTTACATGTTTTCAGATAGGTTAGGTGTAGGTTTAGGTAGCTTAATGAGTAGTCATTTACAGCAACAGAAAATCATTAATTATTGTTATCCAGGGTCATCTTTTTCACACTTAATAGATAGTTTAAAACAAACAACATTAGATAGACATTCAACAATAATTATTATATATGGTGACAGCCAAATTGTAAACAAAAAAGATATTTACAATTTAACAGAAGTAATGTTATCACTTCATAAAAACCTAGGATGTCAATTTATTACTTGTGCTTTACCTTATTCAAGTGTATTAGATGAAAAGGTAAATCAACATATATTTGACCTAAATTTGTGTTTATACAATATGACATGGCAGTATAAAGATATTATTTTATATTTTGACATAAATAAATTCATTAATAAATATAATTACACATTGACCAAAGATACTATGTATCTTTCACTATTTTATAAACGACAAATTGCTAAATTATTAGCATATAATATACAATATGACACAGGTACATGCAGGGTATCCAAGAAAATGGTTTCTGTAAATAATTCTGTCTTTACCATTCCTTCTATTTTAAATACAGACACGAGTTCTTTAAACTTAAGAATAGGACAAAGGATAGACATTGTCAATTGAATGTAGCACATCAAAATATACAGGGTCTATCTGGCAAACATTTAGAATTAAGTTTATACTTAGAAAGCCACAATATTAAAATTATGTGCATAACGGAGCATTGGTTAAAGGATTATCAAATTAAATTTTTAAATAACATGCATTACACTGTGCAAAGTGCTTTCACTAGGAGTCAAGCTATCCATGGTGGATCCTTGATACTAGTTTCAAATACCATACCATGTAAGGAGCGAAAGGACATAAGCACCTTGTCTGTAGAACGAACTATAGAAATGTCCTGCATTGAGCTGGAACAGTATATTGTTATATGTGTGTATCGCCCTCCTTTAAGTAACTTTAATGTGTTTGAGTCTACTATGGAAGACGCAATTGGTAAAATTAGGACCAATAAAAAAGGTATCATAGTTTGTGGTGATTTTAACATTAATTTATTAGATAGTTCACCAATGACTAGTAGGCTTTTAAACCTTTTTAAATCATTTAATTTGACAAATTTATTTTTTGAACCTACTAGAATAACAGCATCATCTTCCACTTGCCTTGACAATATATTTAGTAATCATACAGTATTACATAAATTAGTTACTACTGACTTAACTTCGGATCACTGTGGTCAATTGGCAGGTTTTTCATATATTCATGAAAAAGTCGTACATAAGGTGACAGTTAGGCCATTACCTAGGCGTAAATTTATTGAATTTAGGAACAAAATTTTAGTAGGTATTAATCCTGATATGATGGAGCTTAAATCACCTAATAAGATTTATGATACTATGTTTAATATAGTGCAAAACGAATTTAGAAGTACTTTTAAGACCAAGGAAAAAGTAATCAAGGAGTCTAGAGCATTTAGTGAGTGGGCTACTGTAGGTATTCACAAAAGCAGAGCAAGGATGTATGAGTTGTATGGTATGAAGAAATACAATTTTAATGCGAGCTTCACTGAGTATGTCAGAAATTATTCAAAAATATTTAAAAAGGTATGCAGTATAGCTAAGGCAGTATTCATTAGTGACAAAATTAGGAAGTCTTCTAATAAAGTTAAGGCCACCTGGCAAGCTATTAACGAAGCAACGGGCAAGACAACCTTAAGGAACACCAATGTTAACTTGCTAGATAATAATAAAATTATTAACAATAAAGAAGAAGTTGCACACACATTCAATAATTTTTTTGCTAGCATACCTATTACTACTACTAGAGGTCTAAACTCATCAGCTTCAGGTGCAGAAAATTTATTAGAATCAAGTGTACAAAAATGTGATGTAATATTTAAATTCAGCCCTATTAGTTCTACTGACATTATAAACACCTTTCAATCTCTAGAGTCTAAGAATACAGGTGATCTCTGGGGAATATCTGTTAAGATATTGAAAAGTATAATAGATATAGTAGCTCCTTATCTTAGTAACTTGTTTAATAAGTGTATAGAATCAGGCGATTTTCCAGATTTAATGAAACATAGTAAGATAATACCTCTGTTTAAATCCGGCAGTAAGACTGATCCTAGTAATTATAGGCCAATTTCAATACTACCTACTTTTAGTAAAATCTTTGAAAAGATCATACTCAAGCAACTTCTGAAACACTTTAATTTAAACAGCCTCCTTCATACTGAGCAATATGGTTTTACTAAGGGTCACTCGACGACGGATGCAGGAGTAGCGTTACTCAAACACATCTACAATGCATGGGAGAAATCTCAGAATGCTATTGGTGTGTTTTGCGACCTTTCGAAAGCCTTCGATTGTGTCTGCCATGATACGCTCTTGTGCAAACTTAAACATTACGGCGTCCAGACTAAAGCATTGGATGTTATTAAGGCATATTTAAATAACAGAATCCAATGTGTCGAAATAAATGGCTCAAAATCCAGTGGTTTACCAGTACAATTGGGAGTGCCGCAGGGTAGTATCCTAGGGCCTTTCTTGTTTCTTGTGTACATTAATGATTTGCCATTTTACCTGAGAAACATTTGTGACGTGGTATTGTTTGCTGACGATACTTCATTGATATTTGAAGTAGATAGAAATAAGGAAAACTTTACCGAAATAAACAGTGCTCTTACTCAGGTGACTAAATGGTTTACTGTAAACAACTTAGTACTGAACGCCAAAAAAACCAAATGTGTTAAGTTTGCTTTGCCAAACGTCAGAAACCTTGGTACTAACATCGTTTTAAATGGTGATGTACTGGAAACAACTGAATCTACGTTGTTTCTAGGAATAACACTTGATTCAAAGTTGCAATGGGGCGCACACATTACATATCTGTCAGCGAAACTTAGTTCGGCTGCTTATGCCATTAAGAAGGTGCGTAGTTTAACAGATGTCGATACGGCTAGGCTGGTATATTTTGGCTATTTTCATAGTGTTATGTCATATAGCATATTACTATGGGGTAGAGCTGCTGATATCGAAAGTATTTTTATATTGCAAAAAAGAGCAGTTCGGGCCATTTACCAATTACGAACAAGAGTTTCGCTCAAGGAAAGATTTAAGGACATCGGTATTTTAACTGTAGCGTCTCAGTATATTTATGCCAGTGTTTTGCATGTGCGTAGGAATATAAATTCATATTCAAAGAATAGTGATATTCACTCTATTAATACAAGAAATAGACATAAATTATATGTTCCGTATTTCCGTTTGTGTAAAACTCATAATTCTTTTATAGGACAAAGTTTACGCATCTACAACAAGATACCGATATGTATTTTAGACTTGCCGTTTAGCGCATTTAAGACAACGATTAAAAATAACCTAATGCAAAAGGCTTATTACAATTTAAATGATTACCTTAATGACAAATGCGCTTGGCAATAATCTGTTTTAGTATTCACATAATGATTGGGTAAGTAGGTAGATAATATTAAAATTTTCATGACATGTAATTAAATATGATTCTATTCCCAATAAAATTATATAAGTAAATGATGTTTTTTGGAATCGCCATCACATCATTAGATGTCTTTCATGTCGTTAGATACTATTTATTTATTATGTTTAATTTTATTGTCTTGTACTCAATCAGTTGGATCGGTGGTTGTATTTCAAAAGGTATCACGTCAATTAAATATGGGTACTACATTTGCATTTCTTCACACGTTTTCACAAATTTATGCTATACTTAATGATCTGGAAAATGGAGGTAGTTCGCGTTCATGGTCAGTATACCAACAGATTGTTAATTTTATTACTGCTGGTTCGTATACCGTTGTCGTCATGCTCACTAAAATGTCATTTCTTGTGGTGGCGTCGTGTGTCGGGTCATCCCTGTCCCTCTAATATGGCGAGAGGGATGATGGCTGGCACATGCGTCATACTCGTGAACGGGTGCTACTTGCGATGACTGGTCGATGGCGGTCTTATGGGCTGGTATAATTTTTTATTTATATTTAACTTCATCATTTCCATCATGGTTCTGAACATTTGCGCGGATTGCCTGCATTGTTAGGTGTATAATGTAAGTGGATGCTCCTGCTTCACCATGTCTATGTTCAGGAGGCTAACTAAATGAACATCAAAATTTAACTTGATTATGCTTGAGTATCATGTAAAGTAAATATATACAAGTAACATAGAAGGTATAACAGTTGCAGCACCTTACAAAAGTTTAATTGTTATGTATTATTAAAAACCTGGCGATAAAAAAGAGTGACCGTGAGTTTTATTGCCCGTTCTTTCTCATGGTTCTACCTATTGCATTGCGAACGTGGCAGTAAATGTAAATGTAGAAGCATACAGTAATAATGTTTAAATTTGACGTTCATAAGTGTCACTTTGTGATCTAAATGAATAAAGGATTTTGAGTTTGAGTTTGAGTTTGAACAAAGTTATTTTTGTTGATGAAAAAGTGATAGTGATATTTGGATAGGTGAAGATAAAGATATAGGGTTAAGTGCTAAGGCTGATGCTAGTAATTAATAAACAAACAATCTTGGAGTGGAAGCAATAAAGCAATAAAGATCAAATAATTAGATTAAGTGTGGGTCCCATAAGGGTCCCGTAGTTTAGGTATCCACTTAACATACCCTTTTTCTTCACTTGACCAAATATCACGATTACTTTTTCATCACCAAAAATAACTTGGTTTTCCATATGGTTCGTATGAACGACAAAGTTATTTTTGCGGTTGATTAAAATTACTTAAATTTAAACTAGCTATGAGCACTTTTTTGAGAGGCAAGTTATTATAGGCATATTTAGGTATCCACTTAACATACCCTTTTTCTTCACTTGACCAAATATCACGATCACTTTTTCATCACCAAAAATAACTTGGTTTTCCATAGGGTTTGTATGAACGACAAAGTTATATTTGCGGTTGATTAAAATTACTTAAATTTAAACTAGCTATGAGCACTTTTTTGAGAGACAAGTTATTATAGGCATATTTGTTTATAAATTATATTACATAAAAAATACGTCTCATCTGATTATCAGATCGGGTTGTCGATGTTCCACGTCTCCTCTACTATAAACCTTCGCCCCGGAGCCCTGGCGGCAACTTTTAAACCAGGTATGACACAATAACAGATACAAAAAATATTCAGACTCGGTACGAGAAATCGTGCATGTAAAGTATGCACGCTGGAATTGATTTTAATTTAATATCAAACCCATACCTATTGGCGCATTCACAGTGCCAACTTAAATCAAGGAACTCGCAAGATCCGTAACACAACATAGCAGATTTAGCAACAATTTAAACGTAAAATCTCTCTAAGTAGAAGCTAGTCAAAACAAGTGTTAAATCAATTCAATAATCAGAATTTTTATACATATAATTCAAATATTATAATAATTTCACAAACCTGTCGCTCAATGAGTAGTCAGAAATATCAACACCACCCAACATCAAAGCGTCTATTATGTGCAACGATTTGCTGTAGATCTGTGTGTTACCTTGGCCCCGGTATTCTTTCACAACCTTGAAAAAGTCAATAAAAAGTAATTAAATTTAAAACCTTAAATAAACATCTGCGACTATGACTGTTGCAAGGCGGTCAAAACGTCGAAAAAAGAGGCATTAATACCTGAAATTAGTTCATTTACGCGGTAACATAAACTTGCAGGCCCACTTTTGTTAATGACGTCATGTTCTAAAGAAAGTTTAGTATTGGATGGCAAAACACAGCATCCTGCTCGCATCATATAAATCAATAAATCTTGTGTTAGTTCAAAAGTTTCAATATTTGTTTAAATAGAAATGTTTAATAGCAATTCGAAATAAAATTAAATAATGAATTCTATCATTAATGAAACAAAAACGATACATACCTCACCATATATTAATGTCTTAGCAGGTAAAGTGACATGTAAATCTACTACTGTTCTCCACCCATTTGGCTCCAATTGAAATACTTGTTTGCCTCCACAGCCTAAAAACAGTTATAAGAATAACAACCCATTTTTTAATACATGAATAACCAATGTTTGTCTTTCGTATAAAAAAAATTGAAATTGTTTGTGTAGTAAAATACAAATACATGTAATGAACAAATGTTTTACCTATAAATATCTTCAAATCCGAGCTACTTTTACCACTACTCAGGAACATAAGGTGCCAATCATACACATTCTTAAAATAATTCCTTAGTTGAGCACTAGCATTCAGGTAATCAGGTGGTTTATTCAATACATTTGATTTTAATGTGTACAACTTATGGGAATCGGCGGGTGGCTTCTTCATTCGCGCTATAATAGCTGATAATGTGTCATCGGGACTTAGTCGCTCAGGTTGCGTCCTTACTGCATCAGGTAACTAAAAAGTACAAAAATCGCTATAACATTATGACAAAAATATGAAATATAAACAATAATTTTGTATTATTGTTTACGAACTTTCCACAAAGCCAAGCACTGCTCTTTCATTTCTGCTTGACTTGTATCCTTTAGGTTCCTATCCTTACTATATCTGGCTATCTTTAGTAAATTTTGTATCTGTCTCTCGCCAAGCCTAAAAAACACAAACATTTTATAGTAAAAGATGCATTGCGCTAATAATCTTGAAAATAACGATCCTTATTATTTATTTCAATAAATAAGCCTTTAATATTTTATGGAGATCTACTTGTATATTTTGATGTATTGCATATGTCACCGGAAAATAATAAGAACCGTAAATTTATACATAAATTTCCTAGGAAATTTATAAACTTTCGTAGGATTCTAAACGAGAGATAAATTGTATTACTTTACGCAAACATTTCCGTAAATTTATCAATTTGCGAGGTCTCGTTGTAAATGTATAAACTGACGAAAATTCATTCGTTAATTAGAATCTTTTCCACACGGTTCGACCAATCACAGAAGAGCTTTTAATTTTACGCTTCTTTAAAATAAGGCAAATCACACACTACTTGATTGGTCCGTCGGTGATAATGAAGGTTGGCATTAGTTCAACTTAATAGCTTACTAGTCGACCAAGCCAACTAGACGAATGTCAACGTGACAAAATTCAACATAATTCAACAATTATAATCCAGAAATTATTTATCGTAACGTGCGAACGCGGCGTGTGAACGTACAATGCGCCTGCAATCGGTACTAGGAATTTCTGGATTATAATTATTGAATTTTGTCACGTTGACATTCGTCTAGTTGGCTTGGTCGACTAGTATGTTAGGTTTTCTTATGACCCTGAACACAAAAACAGGAGCCCTGCGAAGCAGGACTCCGTCAACTTAGCCTCATTAACATCGCTAAAGTTCCGGTTTATTCGTAAACGCGGCGAAGAATGGCGGTTGCGAGGAAGAAAACGGAAGACGTGACTTATTCAACCAATAAGAGCGCACATGGCATTCGGTTATTGCTTACGTATTATTTTACGAATGAATTCGGTAAGTTTATCATGTCGCACGGGTGATCGATTTTCACGGGATAGCCGGGATCGATCACTCGCCGAGCAATAAAAAGAGATGCTTAGGTTGTCTTACGGGAAATAAATAAAAATATCACCAGGACAGATTAAACTCGCGTTATATTCCAGATTCACAATTTTGATTAATAAAAGAACTGACACTTGAGGTTAACCGGCTAGATAGTTATCCAGGGCGTAGGTCGTAAGTTGACACTCCACAGGTCCACGGATGGATACTCAGCTTAGACGTGTCCCAGCAGAAGAAAAAGGAAGCCAACCACGTGTGTCGCTGGTATATATATCGTCGGCAAGCGGGTGAGGGTCCCCACTCCAGTGCGTCATCGTAGTGGGGCTCGCAAGCGCGGAGGCACGACGTCACAATCAATTTACGAAAATATGGGCGTAAAATAATACGATTTATCCCTCATTTAGAATCCTACGAAAGTTTATAAATTTCCTAGGAAATTTATAAAGTTACGGTTCTTGTTATTTTCCGGTGACACATATATACGGAATATTTTTCAGGATCCTACGAAATTGAATGATAGAATCGCAATTTTAAAAATGGCAGATTTTAAAAATTGCGGTTCTATCATAATTATACAATCTATTCTACATTAATATTTTTTTATTGAACTGTATTTCACGTGCGTATACGCACACGTCACACTTATTACAAAAGAAGGACTATAATTATGCCGATACAAGGTAAATTCGTATTTGTCAAATTTTAAAGAAGACTTTCTAATTTAAAATTTGCTTCGAGGAATTTTAGAGAGGATAGTTTTACAAAAAATATCCACAGCGCATTTGTACGTCTGATTATTGTATGAGCTAGATTGACCTGAATAACAGATTGAGTCCTTCTCATGTTTTGAATTGCATTAAATCTGCCATATAAATATTCACATAAAACCCTAACATACAAATAACATGTAAGCCTCTACATACACACAATTACTTTTGTAGATGTACTCGTAGAAGTTCTTGTCCTGCTCTATGACGTCGAGCGGCACAAGTTGTGTGACGTCACCGCCGCGCTCGGTGCCCTTCCACAACATGCGGTTGACGGCGGCCAGGTGTTGCTCTGCCGGCTCTGTGCCCAGGCGCTTCCATAGACATATGAGGTAGCGCTCTGAGTTAGCTGGCCTTGAGGTCACCGGCTTGTGTATGCAGACTAAAAAGAAAATATGAGGCCTGAGAAAACTTCTTATTGTAATTTTTTGTTGCAGTGTGAAATGTTGTCGGAAATGCTATATTTGAAAAGAATTGTTTTTTTTTTTTTATATTTTGTAAAATAAATAAATGCTATCGAAAGCTTCTATATGCCATGCCTTTTTCACCTTTTTTAAACATTCAATTAAAATACACGGTTTTTATAAGCCGTGTATTGTGTGTATAGTGGACTTGAAAATAATGGCAGTACCTTTATCGAAGCACCTATACATGATGTATATAAGCCCTACGCTGAACAGCGTGAACACGTCGAACAGCTTGACGACGAAGTGTCCGCCGGTCCTCACGAGCATGAGCGCGGCCAGGCACTGGCACAGGTACAGCTGCTTCGACAAGATCTCCTGGATGTTCTCCTGGCCTTCCACTGAGAAACCCTACCAACAAACAATTACATCATTATATCGTTTGGATTATTTCATGAGAATGAATGAAGCAAGAGAGATATGTCAAGATCGTTACAAATGGCGTTCCGTAGTCTCTGCCTACCCCTCCGGGAAACAGGCGTGAGTCTATGTATGTATAATTTGGATTAAGGACGCGTTTACAAAATTAGTAGGTACAAAATCGCGTCACTACAGCGACACGGCGGCAACAGTACGTACTACGTACGGTAATTTGCGGAAATGTAGTTCAACTAAATAACTTTGAGACTTAGAATTTTTTGTGATATGTATCTACGTGTTATAGGCCTGGCTGTGCAAATTACGTACAAATAAGTTTCTTATTTTTATATACCTAAATGGATATTATTACTTTATTTTTTCCATTATGTGGATTCAGGATATATTTCGGTATTTAGATATTATTTTGTTTCTTGCGTTGAAGTCTGGTAAGATTATGTGGACTGATGGTATACCATCCCATTCAAGTGTTGCGACTGGAACTCATAAAAGAGTAGACCTAGTTATGCCAGGTTGGGACTCATTTTATTTGTTTTAGTGAGACCCTACCACTGGTACTAGTGAAGTAACCTTCCAAGGTTATTCGATGAGTCTTACTGGTACTCTTATGTGAGTAGAGCTAGGCATGCCGAGTTTGGGCTCATTTTGTTTGTACATAAGAGACCCTACCACTGGAACTTATGAAGTAACCTTCCAGGGTTATTCGATGACTCTTGCTGGTTCTTATATGTGAGTAGAGCTAGGCATGCCGAGTTTGGGCTCATTTTGTTTGTACATAAGAGACCCAAACACTGCAACTTATGAAGTAACCTTCCAGGGTTATTCAATGACTCTTGCTGGTACTCATATGTGAGTAGAGCTAGGCATGCCGAGTTTGGGCTAATTTTGTTTATACATAAGAGACCCTACCACTGAAACTTATGAAGTAAACTTCCAGGGTTATTAGATGACACTTGCTGGTACTCATATGTGAGTAGAGCTCGGCATGCCGAGTTTGGGCTCATTTTGTTTATACATGAGAGACCCTACCACTAAAACTTATGAAGTAACCTTCCAGGGTTATTCGATGACTATTGCTGGTTCTTATATGTGAGTAGAGCTAGGCATGCCGAGTTTGGGCTCATTTTGTTTGTACATAAGAGACCCAACCACTGAAACTTATGAAGTAACCTTCCAGGGTTATTCGATGACTATTGCTGGTTCTTATATGTGAGTAGAGCTCGGCATGCCGAGTTTGGGTTCATTTTGTTTGTACATAAGAGATCCAACCACTGCAACTTATGAAGTAACCTTTCAGGGTTATTCAATGACTCTTGCTGGTTCTCATATGTGAGTAGAGCTAGGCATGCCGAGTTTGGGCTCATTTTGTTTGTACATAAGTGACCCTACCACTGGAACTTATGAAGTAACCTTCCAGGGTTATTCGATGACTCTTGCTGGTACTCATATGGAAGTAAAGCTAGGCATGCCGAGTTTGGGCTCATTTTGTTTGTACATAAGAGACCCTACCACTGGAACTTATGAAGTAACCTTCCAGGGTTATTCGATCACTCTTGCTGGTACTCATATGTGAGTAGAGCTAGGCATACCGAGTTTGGGCTCATTTTGTATGAACATCAGTGGTAGGGTCTCTTATGTACAAACAAAATGAGCCCAAACTCGGCATGCCTAGCTTTACTTCCATATGAGTACCACCAAGAGTCATCGAATAACCCTGGAAGGTTACTTCATGAGTTCCAGTGGTAGGGTCACTTATGTACAAACAAAATGAGCCCAAACTCGGCATGCCTAGCTCTACTCACATATGAGAACCAGCAAGAGTCATTGAATAACCCTGAAAGGTTACTTCATAACTTGCAGTGGTTCGGTTTCTTATGTACAAACAAAATTAGCCCAAACTCGGCATGCCTAGCTCTACTCACATATAAGAACCAGCAATAGTCATCGAATAACCCTGGAAGGTTACTTCATAAGTTGCAGTGGTTGGGTCTCTTATGTACAAACAAAATGAGCCCAAACTCGGCATGCCTAGCTCTACTCACATATGAGTACCAGCAAGAGTAATCGAATAACCCTGGAAGGTTACTTCATAAGTTCCAGTGGTAGGGTCACTTATGTACAAACAAAATGAACCCAAACTCGGCATGCCTAGCTCTACTCACATATGAGTACCAGCAAGAGTCATTGAATAACCCTGGAAGGTTACTTCATAAGTTTCAGTGGTAGGGTCACTTATGTACAAACAAAATGAACCCAAACTCGGCATGCCTAGCTCTACTCACATATGAGAACCAGCAAGAGTCATTGAATAACCCTGAAAGGTTACTTCATAAGTTGCAGTGGTTGGGTTTCTTATGTACAAACAAAATGAGCCCAAACTCGGCATGCCTAGCTCTACTCACATATAAGAACCAGCAATAGTCATCGAATAACCCTGGAAGGTTACTTCATAAGTTGCAGTGGTTGGGTCTCTTATGTACAAACAAAATGAGCCCAAACTCGGCATGCCTAGCTCTACTCACATATGAGTACCAGCAAGAGTAATCGAATAACCCTGGAAGGTTACTTCATAAGTTCCAGTGGTAGGGTCACTTATGTACAAACAAAATGAACCCAAACTCGGCATGCCTAGCTCTACTCACATATGAGTACCAGCAAGAGTCATTGAATAACCCTGGAAGGTTACTTCATAAGTTCCAGTGGTAGGGTCTCTTATGTACAAACAAAATGAGCCCAAACTCGGCATGCCTAGCTCTACTCACATATGAGTACCAGCAAGAGTCATCGAATAACCCTGGAAGGTTACTTCATAAGTTTCAGTGGTAGGGTCATTTATGTACAAACAAAATGAACCCAAACTCGGCATGCCTATTTCTACTGACATATGAGTACCAGTAAGAGTCATTGAATAACCCTGGAAGGTTACTTCATAAAATGCAGTTGTAGGGTCTCTTATGTACAAACAAAATGAGCCCAAACTCGTCATGAGTAGCTTTACTCACACATGAGTACCAGCAAGAGTCATTGAATAACCCTGGAAGGTTACTTCATAAGTTCCAGTGGTAGGGTCTCTTATGTACAAACAAAATGAGCCCAAACTCGGCATGCCTAACTCTACTCACATATGAGTACCAGCAAGAGTCATCGAATAACCCTGGAAGGTTACTTCATAAGTTCCAGTGGTAGGGTCACTTATGTACAAACAAAATGAACCCAAACTCGGCATGCCTAGCTGTACTGACATATGAGTACCAGTAAGAGTCATTGAATAACCCTGGAAGGTTACTTCATAAAATGCAGTGGTAGGGTCTCTTATGTACAAACAAAATGAGCCCAAACTCGGCATGCCTAGCTCTACTCACACATGA
This sequence comes from Euclidia mi, assembly GCA_944739405.2. Classification (NCBI taxonomy): domain Eukaryota; kingdom Metazoa; phylum Arthropoda; class Insecta; order Lepidoptera; family Erebidae; genus Euclidia; species Euclidia mi. Next base: position 17,586,501 of record OX123190.2, on the reverse strand, counting down.
GTACCAGCAAGAGTCATTGAATAACCCTGGAAGGTTACTTCATAATTTCCAGTGGTAGGGTCTTTTATGTACAAACAAAATAAGCCCAAACTCGGCATGCCTAGCTCTACTCACATATGAGTACCAGCACGACTCATCGAATAACCTAGGAAGGTTACTTCACTAGTACCAGTGATAGGGTCTCACCAAAACAAATAAAATGAGCCCCAACCTGGCATAACTAGGTCTACTCTTTTATGAGTTCCAGTCGCAACACTTGAACGGGATGGTATACCATCAGTCCAGATAATCTTACCAGATTTCAACGCAAGAAACAAAATAATATCTAAATATCGAAATACATATATCCTGACTCAACATAACGGAGAAAATAAAGTAATAATGTCCATTTATACAAAAGAAATTTACTTGTACGTAATTCGCACAGAATACGAGAAGTATCAAATTGATTTTAGCGAATATTTTGTATTCGTATATTGCTTTTTTCGTCTTCGGGCTGCAGCGACAAGCGACATAGAGTCCACTCCCGACGGCGCTCAAGCGCAGACTGAGATCTCATTGCAGAATTTGGATATATAAATCAAGAAAGTGGCTAAATAAAACGAACCTTATTGCCACATATTAAGACACACGTATGCGAGCAAAATAGAAGAAAAATGTAAGATGATTTTTTGCTTTTTTTGAGTCAATTTACAATATTTTGAAAAAAAAAAACAAATTGTTTTTGAGTTGACTATATTTACTACCCTACTCTATCTTTGAAAATCTAAATAAATGTAAAAATAGAGAGAAAATTGTATCCAAAAATAGCAGTATATGCCTATTTTTGATTTAAGAGGCCGTTTCGAATCGATTTTACATTAATATTAATTAAATATTTTTTATTTAGTTTCAAATTGATTTATAGATAAAAAAGTAATCAATTTATCGTAATCATTAGTTTTATTAGTTATTATCTAAAATTGTCGTAAAATGTACCGGAAATATGTGGTTTTTTGATACAAGCGTAAACGCGTCCTTAAGTCACCCTTAGTAACATACAACCTTTGGGCAGGTGAAATGGCAGTCACTTTATGAAAACTCTTTCGCTCTCAAAATCTGTCTTTGGGTTATCCCAAATGCATTCAAGACTTTGCCTTGCATCCTTACATCTGCTTTCTATCACTCAGATTTAACAGAATATTCGTTTTTCCTGAGAGTGGATGCTGTGACTCCTGGAACCCAAAATCATAGCGATATTCCATGGCTAAGACCCATATCAATATACTTAAGGGTACTGACTGCCCAAATGACCGCTGCGACGGCGGTTATGAACATCTTTTACCGTGCTCTCTGAGACACGCCATAATTACTAGTTTAATAACTTGGAAAAATCAACGGTGCGCGCCCTAAGTTAGAACTCGATTCTCCTCTGTATAGTACTCCGTTTGGTCGTCACTAAGCTATTGCTGCCACCACCCATGGTCCAAACATGCGGTTATAACGGACCCAAAGTCGGGAGGTCCACGCCCTACTTCCTTCGACCATTTAATTGGTGAGATGTTTTTAGTGGAATTAAATAAAAATAGAGCAATATAACGTAACAACACTTACGCCATCGCCCATTAGGAAATGTACACCCTTATCATCAGTTTGTTTCAATACATGTTCCTTCAAGGATGTCAGATTAGCAGGGTCGAATATGTTGCCATCCTCATTTACACCATAATATGGATTGAATGTCTCCGGTGAGCCGGCGTGGAAGTCGCATAGTTTGAAATCATTAGAACTTTTTAAAGTGAAGCCAAATCCTAAAAATAGAATGACAACTTTAGAAAAGTTTCACGTAGATTAAAATATAAAAGATCAGTTCTTGTACAAACCCCAAGAGTCGATAAATTCATTTTCAAAGTGACGAGTTACCACACATTTAAAAATGTATTTTCCTATTTTACTTTGAACTATTTATGTATAATTATCTACTACAGAAAGCTTTCAAGTTATGTATATGACAAAAAATATTTTGCTGAGCTCACCTTTCGCTCTCCACCCTTTCCTATACAAAACATATTCTGAGAAGCCACCGGGGCCGGCACACACATCGGCAAAGTAAAGTATTTCCTTAGAATCCACGGCATCTTCACCAGTTTGTTTCTTAGGATTGGTGAAGTTAAAGTCGAACACTGCGTCAATGTTGGCCATCTTAACAGCAGCTCTGTTTAAAAATATCACCGCGCCAATAGTCTCGTAGGGGTTACTACGGAAGCGAGCGTTCCTTAAGTCTTCATCATCTAAACTGTCAAAGATCGTCTGAAATAAGATAATAAACAAGCTAGGCTGAAATCAGAGCACTTTAGGCTATCAGGTAAGCAAGAAAAATCTTAAACACAAAAACACAACAGAATTTTGTATGCCTGGGCTAATCTCTCCACAGGCAAACTGATCTAGCACGCTATAGCATGATTTATTGCCCTTTCTACAATCACCAGCGCAATAGACACAGAACAATATCGAAAACAGTTACGCGTTTTTAATCAGAATACGCCGGTTTTGAATCGGCTACAAGTACGGCATTTTATATAAACGAACCTTAGAATCTAATACGCCTTTCAGAATTGCTGGATCTACAAAGTCGGTCTCATCATCAATGGTCAATTTCTTGGGACCTCTCTTCAACCATTTTTCTAAGAGATCCCCAGGCGGAGGTTCTTCTGGCGCGGGGTCGAGCCATAACTGCAAACAGATTATATATATGTATTTATACCTTTCATTAATGATAATATTGATAATGTCGTGCATGTTTCCCTTGAATGATATAACTACAATTACACGAAAGTAGTTCCATTCTACCTCGGAAAGTTTAAATGGAATTAGTACATGAATTCATAACCATGTTAATAACTTACCACTTCCTCTTTTGCTTCGGGTTTTGCTTCTTCAGTAGATGGCTTCAGATCTTGAGGCAGTTCACCCACAACCGAAGGTTTGGCACCCAAACCCCTTCGTCCCTTCTGCGTAGAGGCTTCGACTGGCTGAGTCCTACCATGTTCAAATTTACCTAAACCTTTCCCTGGCTTGAAACCCATGTTCTTCATCATGCGTTTCGAACTTTCTGAGTAGCCTGTATATTCTGCTTGGTCAGCAGAGCTTTTGTTGTAGAATGTTTCACCGTGATTTTGGAAACTGGGCCGCATCGATCCCTCTCCATCCTCATTCTCATCAAACAATGGTCTATAATCATCATACTGATCATTGGGTGAGGAACAGTTCTCACTTAAACTACTTCTGCTAAGTCTAATATTCTCTTCGGGACTTTGGTCACCGTAACATCGGCGCATTTTGGCAGGACGCTGGAAGTCTCGATAGTTATCAGCAGACGGCGTCTCAGGTGCCTCTTTATCTGATTCTTGTAGAGCTAAAACGTGAAATATAAATAACAGTGGTCACCAGTTGCTATGCCAAATAATATTAAGTTAAAGAAATATGAAAGTTTTGATTGAATTGAAACCTAAAGCTATGGTGATTCAGCTTAGTTCTCTACATACTACGTTATCTTGGATAATGTGTCTGCTGAATGAAGGGTACACAATATTATCTTAAGTGCGATACTAATAGGAAGCCATTAAGTAAGATACGACGACTTTACACATCATTTGACGTGACTGCAAACCAAATAGTAGAGGAGACGTGGAAGATCGACCGTCACCGATCTGATAACCAGATGAGAGATGAGACATATTATTTATGTAATATAATTTATAAACAAACATGCCTATAATAACTTGCCTATCAAAAAAGTGCTCCTAGCTATTTTAAATTTAAGTAATTTTAATCAACTGCAAATATAACTTTGTCGTTTATACAAACACTATGGAAAAAAAGTTATTTTTGGTGATGAAAAAGTGATAGTGATATTTGGATAGGTGAAGATAAAGGGTATATTAAGTGTTAAGTATTAATGCTAGTAATTAATAAACAAACAATCTTGGAGTGGAAGCAATAGAACAACAAAGATCAAATAATTAGATAAAGTGCGAGTCCCATAGTTTAGGTATCCACTTAACATACCCTTTATCTTCACTTAACCAAATATCACGATCACTTTTTCATCACCAAAAATAACTTTGTTTTCCATAGTGTTTGTATAAACGACAAAGTTATATTCATTAATGGACAAGTTAGTCATTAATGGACAAACAGACAAAGTGCAATATTATTTAACTAAGTGGACGGGCGGGAGAAGCTGCTGGTTTCTAGTAATCTTAGTCTAGACGTTTTAAGTCTAAACTAGCAATAAAATAACGTTAAAATATGGTTGCAACTAGGGACTTCGCAATACGGGGAATCCCCTAGACATAACGCAGACACACTAACTAACAAATGCATTTATAATTATAGTAGTTGTGATATCAATTAATATGATATTTATTATGCCACTTTGTAGTCTTTCCACTGCCTCCGTGGTCGGGTACGCGTCTCTTGCTCGGGAGGTTCTGGTTTCGATTCCCGGGTTGGGCAAAAGGGTTACTGGGTTTTTCCGAATTCTCAGTAGCAGCATCAAGTCTGGCAATGTGCCCGGTAACAGCAATAAGCTCACCCCTGTTACCTAAAAATTCATAACATGGCGAAATGTGGATGTAAATATTACACCTCTACTTTCCCTTCGGGGATACAGACATGAGCATATAAAACAAGTGCGAGTCGGACTCGCGCACGAAGGGTTCCGTACCATCATCTATAAAAGAAAATCACGTTTGTTGTATGTATACTTAAATATTTTTTAAGTTTCTACCTGTTTATTAAGATCGAGTAACAAAAATGCTTAAAAATTACGTTTGTTGTATGGGAGCCCCGCTTTTATTATTAACTTTTTTTATTTAATTATTTATTTTGAAAGGTAATATACAACTACATATTCTGTAAAAATTTCAAGCGTCTACCTGTAACCGTTAGTAATTTTGACCAAAAAATACGAAAAAAAACACGTTTATTGTATGGGATGGGATAAAGGGGGGCCTTTATAATTTCATTTTTAGTATTTGTTGTTATAGCGGCAACCGAAATACATAATTTGTGAAAATTTCAGCTTTCTAGCTATCACGCTTTATGAGATACAGCCTGGTGACAGACAGACAGCGGAGGATTAGTAATAGGGTCCCGTTTTTTATCTTTTAGGTACAGAGCCCTAAAAAGGCTTGCCAAGGTCACAGCATCGCATAAAACTATAAAGTGCCTCATAGGTTGCTTGATATATTCTGGTTGTGACCACTGTGATTGCATTGAATACTTATAGAACTGTCATATTAGCCTCTATTTGTTTCGTGAAATTAGTTGGATAGCCTAGCTTAAAAAAAAATGAAGAAAGCAAAGTCGAGTGACAATGAAGCAAAGTGACATATGAAAATGTATTGATGCACACATTTAGTTGTTGATGCATAAGGTTAGTCATCTAATACAAAGTTGGCTCTAATTTGGCTCAAAAGTGAGTTTGATCATTTGGCAGAAATACTACTCTAAAGCTTGCTTTCCATTAGACCGCATGTATGGCATAGGTTGTTTAGGACTGCGCAAAGTATTTTGGGTACTATCCATATCTATAGTGTGGGTATTGCGTAGACTGTCCTGTGAGTACTATCATGTGAGTTGAAGAAGTTTCGCCACACACCCACTAGCATTAGCTTGCTCTCACCAGCCACTTATTTATATATGTTTAATTATTTAGCACAGGTTATTCATATTCATTTATTGAGGCATAAAATATTATAAACCCTGAGCACCAGGGCGAGGGTAGGCTGATAACTCACCCAGCAGCCTTAGATAAACAACTGTTGAAATATGTAATATAAATAAAGATTAATGAATATATTTAGCCATATGGGTACAAATTACATACTATGTAATGTATTTATCTGCAAATGTTTGAGCTGGTAGCAAAACATGTTTCTAGTATGCATTAAGAGGTTTTATTTATAGTTTAATGTGATAGACTTTGGTAAGGACTACTTTGTACTGTACAAAGTACCTATAGTAGATTGTTATCTGCAGATGACAGTTGTAATGCAGCCGTACCTGAGCCATGTGATGTAGTAGATGAGGCACCATATGTGTCAGCTCTGTTACGTTTTGCTGGCCTAGTGCTCTCATCGCTACTGCTGTCTTCATCTGATGGATCTGGAAACCAATGATAATGGTTAGCTTACTACTCACACCCAATGTTGACACTATGCCAAAAGCTTCTCAGACCTATCCTCAAGATCTAAAAAAGGCAATTGATAAGTACCAAAAGAATGAAATTAAATGAAAATGAAAGAAGAAAATTGTTATAACCACATAGTGAGCAGTTCTGGAACGTTATAAAATAAGTAAATTTAATATTTGAGGTTAAGTTCAGAAGAAGACCGATTCCAAAATTTTTAAAAGGTAGGCGTGAAAATTGTAATGCCAATTATTATTACCGGCAGCGCCAATTTGTGAATTTAATTAAATACACATAATATTACTTACCAGAAAGATTCATAGCGTATTTGTAGCTCTTACACTTTATCTGAAAAAAGTAGGTAAAATTATAATTTTTGCCGGATTGTGTTTTTCTGCGAAATGTTGTGTATCATTTTAGAAACAAAATTTATAATTTATATATACCACCACGGACACTTTATGAACTTGAAAACAATAATGTATATTAACAAGGTGATGTAATTACCGCGTAAACAACTAATAAAGAAATAACATACACACAGACCGTCTCTACAATGCTCTTATTGACAACACAGATTGACAAATTGAATTGACGTTTTTTTGACATTCAAGTCTTCAAGTGTACTTATATAGTCCGTTCACAGTTATTTTACCTCTAGCTGTTAGATTGGCCAACCTGGGCGTTGTGTTGCTATATTTAGTATCTAATACTCCCATCTTAAATATACAGTATTGCTAAAAACGTACTTTTTTTTATTGCCTACGCGATCGTATTAAATATTTGGAAGTACCTAATGTTTGTAACAAAACCTCTTGATATCGGCTTTGGCTATACGCATGTACATTTATTTTCTTACAAAATAACTAATTTCCTATGAAGATAAATAGTTATAATAAATATTTTGTCTATTTACGTCAATGTGAGGTTTAAATTATCAAATACTAAAACTGCAAATTTAATTATCACATTTATTTTGAATAAGAATGATCCATGTGGACTGCCAATGACGATTCGTAGCTGCTGTCAGATTCTCGGACTGCCAATGCTGATTCGTAACTGCTGTCAGATTCTGTATCAGACTCATATCATTCTATTATGAACCTGTCCATCGCAGCATCCATAGACCCATTTGTTTCACGAAGCTTGTCTTCAATGTGGCGCACATGTTCGCATTGTTTTTGCCACATGCCAGTCTTCTGCAGTGATAGATTGAAAAGCTTCTTCAGCTAAATTGACAATGTTGTTTGCCTCTTGTCCTATTTCACATAGGTACCTGTCATAGCTTTTATCTGATCCTAAAAAGATTCTCGGCACCTCAGATTCCTGTCAGTTTTTTGACTGAGCGAAAACTTCTTTTCTTACACTTTGTATAGCCTATACATTCTATCTGCATCCCGAATCCCTCATTCAGTCACTCTTGCCTCAAATTTTGGCATTTTTAAGTCTGTCTGCAAAAATCATATAGACTACAATTACTTTCCTTATCATAAAAACCTATTTAATACAAAAAACGCGATAGACGTATTTAAATAAGGATTTTCTCTCCATTCAAAAAATGTCTATAGGTAAGTATAGATAAGACTGACATTACATAATCATGGTGGTTACAGATGGACATTCTAGTTTCCACTAAAATTGGGTAAAATCTTATGCACTGGTAACATACCTGTCATCACAGAGTACCATACCAACATAAAGCAAACAAACACCGACATTTGTCAGAGGTAAAATAACTGTGAATGGACTTTACAACAACAGTTATATTTGTATTTATTTTTCGCCGGAATTATTAGAGTTGCCATGATTTACCTTTCAAATGGTCGAAATAATATCCATCGCAGTCTGCGGAACAATACTCTGAAAATGTAAATGCGGTAAAATTTCTTAAAGGATTTAATTCCCTTTCCAGAATGTCTTTATGTAGGAATTTTTATAAAAAATCAAATGAAATTTCAGATTTAAAAGAATTTGGTAGATAACATAAACCCATGCAGTAATATTCAACAATGGAATTTGCTCAGCTAGGTAGGTATCTTTATATTATTGTTTAATCAACATTATGCTATTATAATTAGGACTGTATTGTCGACCCTATATCGATTTGCGTTGCGGAAATAATTCGAAAGGACATGGATTTCTAAAGCACTTGCAATACCAGTAAAGACGACGATGTCGCAATTTGCTGATGCATTTCCAATATTTTTATACCTATCACTACGAAAAGGTTAAATAGTTTTTTTTATTTCATATTAATATTAAGTTTTACGTTTCAAGTTTGCCTTCAGTTCACTTTGTAGTAGAACGACCAAATCAGTAGAAATGTCAAAAAGATCTATTTGGTATAACACTGTACAGCAGGACTTGCCCTGAATGTGTCGTAAATATAGTTTACTTTAAAAAGTATTTGAACATAAAACACGGGGATGAACGGGGGAACCTAGAATTATAAATATATTATATCGTCCTTAATGTAACAAGCGATACTCATAGATGAGAGAATTAGTATCAGATGGAACGCACGGCACAGTTGCGTGCGGCCACTAAAGCAAATACAAAATTGAAAAGCGAATACAAACTCGTCTCAGTGCGCTACGACGCATCGTACAGTTCACGCGTCACGATCACTTCAACTTTTAAATTCTCAAAATGCCGTCTTGCGTTCTTAAACACTGTAAAAGTTGTTCCTAAAAACAAAAACAGGAAAATGGAATATCTTTTCACAGGTAACTATTGATAATTTGACTGTTTCCTAATTTAATTTCGATAAAATTCGTATTTGTGCAAGAAATATGTAAGTGTTGCCAGTTTTTGTCGACGCCGTTCTGCCTGAATTAGGGAAAATGCACTTGTCAATTGATTATGTGATAATGATTGTCATGTTAATGAAAAATACATTACCGTATTATAAAAGTATATTATAGATATATCTTCTTTCTCATAAATATAGTAATAGAATTTCAATTTCCATTAGTATATACCTTACATAATATTGTTTTGAGTTCGATCCCCAAACGATCCAAATATTCGTGTACACCCTGCTACTCGTCAAGCTTATACACTTTGACCTTTGCACCTTTCTTATGGCGTAAAGAATAAGTATCAAAATCGTACAGCAAATGTTTAGCTTGACTTGGCGCCGTGTGTACATACATACTTATGGCGTAGGGAATAAGTATCAAAATCGTACAGCAACTGTTTAGCTTGACTTGGCGCCCTGTATACATACATACTAATGGCGTAGGGAATAAGTAACAAAATCGTACAGCAACTGTTTAGCTTGACTTGGTGCCGTGTGTACATACATACTTATGGCTTAGGGAATAAGTATCAAAATCGTACAGCAACTGTGTAGCTTGACTTGGCGCCGTGTGTACATACATACTTATGGCGTAGGGAATAAGTATCAAAATCGTACAGCAACTGTTTAGCTTGACTTGGCGCCGTGTGTACATACATACTTATGGCGTAGGGAATAAGTATCAAAATCGTACAGCAACTGTTTAGCTCGACTTGGCGCCGTGTGTACATACATACTTATGGCGTAGGGAATAAGTATCAAAATCGTACAACAACTGTTTAGCTTGACTTGGTGCCGTGTGTACATACATACTATTTATTTCTCAACTAATCGACGCCAGCGGCTTCGCCCGCACATATTTTCGTATTTCTCGTTTTGCCCGATCCCGTGGGAATTTCGAGAAATCCCGTCTTAGTGCACCCCTACGGTTCCCAAGAAACATACATACTAAATTTCAGCTTCATGCGCCGAGTAGTTTCGGCTGTAGCTTATCTGTCAGTCAGTCAGAAACGCAAGGATTTTATACATATATACAGATTTAAGATTTACGAAGTAGTTAAAACTGAACTCGGTACCTACATTTAAGAAATGTATTTATAAAAGCATTAATTAAATCCATGGTAAATTCTTCAAAACCGCAAATGAATATAAGAATATTACATAACTATATGCAAAATACTGGGAGATTATTCATAATCTGGCAACTTTACACACACATAGACGCGCGTGTCCGTACAGTGCCAGTCGCCAAAGGTCACGCACACATAGCTGTCAACGTGCCACACTTAGTTGGACGAATGCGCTCTATCTGAGAAATTCTCTCATCTGTGGCGATACTAAATAGAAGTGTTCTATGATAGAGGCAAGTGACAGGTTCAATTACCCATATGACTAGCTGTCTCCCTGGAGAGGAGCTGCTGGGTTTTCCAACCAATTTATTTTTATCGCTTAGGAATAGGATCGCCTGATAGTAAGTGCCCGCCACCATAGTTGTTGTGTTGACAGTCAACCCACACCTACACCCATAGAAATTACTATATCTATGCCTACACCGCAATACAAAGTGGCGAAAAATTATACTGTTTGACCTCTGAACCGTTTATAAGTCCTAAGAAATAAGTGTTAAAATCATACGGTAACTGATTAGCTTCACTTGTAGCCTTGTGTACTTACTGTACTTACATAGTTTCCATGGCTGGTCGTTGCTATAATGTCGTTGTAACTTGTAAGACTAAAGGCGCACGCAAACTGTTCGGACGCGACTTACTGTCGCGACAGTAAGTCGCGACACATAGTGTGCACACCCTTTCGGACGCGACTTAAGTCGCGTCCGCGTCCGATACAACCATAGACACGCCATGCTGTCTATGCGATACACTATGGCTAGGTAGGAGCTTATTTTCTTAATTCAGGGCACTAGCAGTTAGCACTATTAGATTATATTATTGGTAGATCTTGAAGTAAAGCAGAACTGTTGAATTGAAAGTGAATTTAACATTTTTTGACTATATTCTGTATAAAATCAATATTAAGGCCGTACCATGGACAATATACGGATGACAGTAAACGTCCGCGGACGTTTGTAAACGTCCGCGGACGTTTGCTGTCATTTTCCCAGATTGCTTTCGGACGTCTGAACGCTCAAGGTCACGTCCGCGACAGACGTCCGATAGTGTGCACACTTGAATGGATTTTCCTTGTCCAGATACCCTTCTGTCGCGACCGTAAGTCGCGACAGTAAGTCGCGACAGATAGTTTGTGCGGGCCTTAAGAACCCTTAAATGCATGGCGTATCAAAAATGATACAGTAATTTTGAGCGTGTCCGTTTATAGAGTAGGTAACGCGCGATTAGAAATGTCATTTTCAAAATACTGAAGCATTGCCACGAACTACCGTTTACCCAAAGAGAAAAATATGCGTTTACCCAAATTTGCAGTTTGCGATTAAAATTACATTGAGTGGACTTTTTTCGTGCAAAAAATAAACCATATTGGTAAGTTTATATATATTATATGTAGTAAAACTCCAGTTATATTAAAATATAGTTTATATATTTATATTTCAGATATACTTTTTTCACTGTACAGATATTATAATATTTCCCGAAGAGCCACCGTCCGTTCGGTTCCTAGGATTTCGGTACCGTCGCGCGTCGCCAGGAATCCTGGCGACGCGCGACGGTACCGAAATCCTGGTCCAGGAATAGAATGCCCGCTCTCGCCAACCGCCATTTTGAATTATTTCGATACTGATATGACTCGGACGAGTCAATCGACTACAAATTATTAAATTTCAATCGATATCAATTTTAAAAAACCGGCCAAGTGCGTGTCGGGCCACGCACAATGTAGGGTTCCGTAGTTGCCCATAATGACTTGCTGCAAAGGGTATTAATGTACAACAAATACGACTGTTTATTTTGCTGAAAAAATAATTTTAATAACAATATTATAAGAACCTAAGTTTTGTTTAGAAAAATACTAGGTATGTATCCAGTTATGTATTGTACACATAAAATGTGGTTTCCAAGATATACTACTACTATACATACGTAGTACCGTAGTACATTACATACCAAAGTACGTAATATATCTTTAAGATTAAGCCAGCGCGCCCAATGTAAAGTCACAGAAATAGGTATTTATAAGTTAACCGACGATTACTCGTAAACTAGTGATATCTACTTAGCCGTGATAGTTTTCCTTTTAAATTCGTTATATGTACTACATTTGTGATTTTTTCACCTCTTAGAAATTAATAGTTTAGCCGGCAGATTTATTTATCACTTGATCAAAGATGATTTGAGCAAACTAATAATATTTTTTTAAAACCTATCCAATGATACCCCACATGATGGCCTAATGGGGTACTCAACCAAAAAATAATTTAACCCACTAAGTATATATGTAGGGGAGATACCCTAAAAAAATATATTTTCCTAAATTTTATTCTTCAGTTTTGTTGCAATATCGTATGTCTATATTCATGTCAAATATCAGCTTTCTAGCACCAGGCGTCTTTGAGCTAGGCTGCGGACGGACAGACGGACGGACATGACGAAACTATAAGGGTTCCTTGTGGACTACGGAACCCTAATAAAAATGGGGACCTTACATATATTATATTATTATAATATTATATGACTTTTCTTAAAAAATGTACCGTTTCAAAATGATACAGTATGCAGTAACGGCATGATAATTTGTGTGCTATTGTATGCAATCGTTTTGGTGGTGGTTGAATGTTTATGCCTGTTTATGCATGGTTTTATTTGTTTTTTACAGCGATGGCTTCGAAAGCATACTCGGATGACCAAATAGCTATACTTCGAAGATTGGAAACAGGTGACATATCAGAGGATGACTGTGAGTGTGAAGGAGATGATTTAGACTTCTACCCCTCGAGACAAGAGTTACTTCAGGTATATGATGATATATATGATATATATATATATGATGATGAGACTGGTACCTAATGATGTAAGCAAATCAGATCCTGATAATGATGAGAATATTCATGTCTCTCTTCTGCCATAGGCCAACGCATCGCAATCAGGCAAATGATCTGGAAAAGGCACAGCTTTCCATTCGATGAAAATAGGATAAAATTTGAGAGCAACGCTCATTATTCTTCAGGCGTTGGTAATCTAGACACACCTTTTCAATTTTTTTTTCGTCATTCTTACTTTCAACGTATCAGACTAGGAAAAAGCTGCAAATTACCTTGAAAAGCTAAAGGTAATGAAAAGTAATGTACTAAGGAGGTGATTACGTTGAAAACGTCTCCAGTTACGAAGGAATACCAGTTACCGCCGCAAGCTGGAAAGATAATAAACAAGTAATACTCCTCTCTACGATGTTGAAGCAGATCCCTTTAAGACAATCGAGAGATACGACAAAAAAGAGAAAAAAGTGGTGACCATTCCTTGCCCAAGACTGATAGAGGAATATAATTCGCATATGATTGGGATAGACCTGATGGACAGTTTTTTAGGTCGATACCGCATACATATGAAAACAAGGAAATGGTGTTTTGTGGGTATTTGCGAATATTTTATCACCTTTTAGATATTACCATTTATTTTGCAAACAAAATCAACTATTACATAAAAAGCAACTTAATTATGTCTTAAAATTAAAATAAGCCTAAAATAAATTAAAAATTAAATTTAGAATTCTTTCATTTATGAAAGTCATCCGCATCGCAGTCAATCGGCAGCGTGCCCAGAAGACTGGCGGCATTGCCTCGTTGTATAGCAATGCTTATCTTTTGTGCTAAATACGTGCCATCCCTCTGGTCACCCGAGGCGTCGATCAGTCTATTTGCGAGATCCCTAAAAAGGGATCTCGCATTTGGACCCCATGGCCCCAAGGTTTCGACCCCAAACGGCTCAAATACATAATCTCCTACAAGATTTACGTATTTGCGCCGTTTGAGGGTCTCTGCTGAAGCAGCAGCAGTGCCCGCACAACCTGCTGTGCTGGAAAGATGAGATGGCGCAAGGGTATCGACACATGTCGCGTCCCATACCAAAGGCCTACCCAGCTTCTACGGCAGTAAAGACATCCCGTCCGGTCTCTTGCCATCGTCGCGTGCCAAGCCCTGAAGTTCTAGTTGGCCTGGAACGCCAGCGGTGACAAGAGCACGGCGCAGAATGTCGTTGAGGTTGGCGTGTCGTGAAATACGACCTGCGCTCCTGCTGCATGACAGACCATGGTGACCAAGGCTATCGATAGCCTCTCCGCAGTGACAGCGATGCGGAGAGACACATGACGTGCCTAAACGGAGGCAAGTAGCGAAGCGGAAGGTCGTATCGTCCAACATGGTACCTATATTGGACGATGGCAGTGCCTGAAGCCAGAGGCCCGATTCCCACTCTTCCACAGCCAGCAGGCGAGCACGCTCCGCAGCGTTGGCCAATGAATTGAGGAGTTTTTCTCGTACCACGCTGCAAAGCGGCCCATCCCATTGCCTCTGGGAGAACAATTTTCGGGGTACCTCAGTTCCTGGACAAGCCTTTCTCCAAGCGTTCATGGCATCGGCCTTACACGGGACCTCAGAATCAACCAGTGTAGGTGCTAAGATTTTCTTGGTCAATTCTGCAGTGCTGTGGACCGATGACAAGAACGCTGGCAGTATTACGTCAGAAATTTTGCGAACGCCGAGGCCGCCCAAGCGCACAGGTAAGGACGCCTGTTGCCACACTCGATCGTTTAGAGCCACATTCAAAATTTTACTCAGGGTATTCTGTATAATTTTGTCAATCTGAATGTGTGGAGTCGGATTTTTCCAAAAAGGTGAAGACCGTAACGCGTATGTAAATTTAGGGACAAAAAGACAATATCGAATAATAGTAAAAATGTATATTAATTTTGAGTAGCCTGTCTGAAACATCATAGGCGGGTCCACACAGACCGAGCAACCTCGCGCGGAAAATGCTTCGCGAGGCTGCTCGGTCTGTGTGGACGTGACTCGGTCGAGGAAAACGCATGTGCCGCCGCGGCCGAGCTTACCGTGCGCCCGAGCTACCGAATTAGACACGTCCACACAGAGCGCGAAGCCTCGCGAGGAATTGGCGCGCGAGGCTGCGCGCTCTGTGTGGACGTGCCCCGGCCGAGGCAAGCGTGTGTACAGCCGCGGGCGAGCGACCGAGCGGCCGAGCCATCGAGTTCGGTTTTTTGTTTTGCCGCGGTCTGGACGCTGTTTCGTGCCTCGCTCGAACATAGTTACGAATTGAAAATAACGCCATCTATCAGTGAATGGGAGAACTACATGAGATTAGATGTATCGGTTGTTTAGGCTGTTTCATCTATCCTCTAATAGATGGCGTTGCTGTAAATAGAACAAACTAGAATGACCGCAAGCTACCAGAAATTTCGTGAGTCGTCTCGAAAAGGCTAGTTATGTGTTCCGGCCGGCATAAATACAGCGTAAGCGCGCGAGTCGAGCAGTAACAATTGAATATCGAAGCGATAAACAAGAAGCGAAGGGAAGTAATTCGGAAGTGTTTAGTGGTGTCTTTATTAGTGTTGAGAATTAAGTGTGAAATAAGTGTGTTTTTACTAGTTGTGTAAATAAGTGTGTATAGTGTTTGTGTATAAATAAAGTTCAGTTTAAGTGGCATAGTGAGTTATAATTTATCGTCGAACCCCAGCTCGTAACAAATTGGTGTCAGAAGAAAGGAATAAATTATGCCGGTTATGCCGAAGGAAGAAACTGACGGAGTGCGTACCAGGAACCAGCGCCAGCAAGACCTGAACCAGAGACGCTCCGGAGACGTTCCTTCTCCATCTTCTGGTGGATCAGGCGACTCCGCGGCTGCAGTGGAGCCTGCAAGCGCACACTCCATGGCGGTGCCCGACATCGCGGCTCTGATGGCGTTCATGCAGGAGCAGGCCCGCCGTCAAGAGGAGCACGCGCGCCGCATGGAAGAACAGCGACAGCGGGACAAGGAGGAGCAGGCCCGCCGTCTGGAGGAATAGCTGGTGCTCATGAAAGACCTCAGCGCCGCAGTGGGGAAGGACTTGAAGGCGGTCAAGGAGGGACTTCAGCAGCATGAGGCCCGTATCAGCGACGTAGAGATGCTCGTGCACGACAAGCTTGAGACTCGCGTCGCCTCTATAGAGAAGCGTGTACATGACCACCACGAGACCTGTGTTGCTGAAGTGGAGAAGAAATTGCGTGGGCTCGAAGTAACACCAGCGGCTGTAGCGCCCTCACCTCGTGGATTTAAGGTTCCACCATTTGATGGCTCGTCATCATGGTCTGCATACAAGATCCAGTTCGAGGCTGTGATGCGATCGAATGGGTGGACCAAAGCACAGGCCTTAACCACCCTAACCTTGGGCCTTCGCGACCGGGCCTTGACAGTGTTGGAGGCACTCGGGCAAGACGTCATCTACGAAAAGCTCCTGGAGGCGCTGGAGGCGAATTACGGTGACGCGCACCTTGAACACGTTTATCGTGCTCAGCTGAAGGACAGGACACAACGCACTGGAGAAACTCTGCAGCAGTGGGCTCTAGAGGTGGAAAAGCTGGTCAGGAAGGCATACCAGTCGTCGCCTGCGCTTATTGACGGGAACCTCGTACAGGCGTTTACGGATGGGATCCGGGACATGGAGGTAAGAGCAGCAGTGAGGCTTGGGCACTTCAAGGACCTCAAGGACGCCTTAGCCCACGCTCTGGAGGTGGAAGCCGTGCGACGCGACGACCGAGGTCACCGCATCAGGGAAGTTGTGTCGTCACCTCGGTGCTACAACTGCGGAGAAAGAGGCCATATCCGCTTGAGCTGCCCAAAGCGTAGGCAGCCTGGTGACACCCTGTCTCCACCAAAGGGGTCACCTGATGTGCCTGCCAGGCAGCGAGAGCAGGGAAACGAGTAGAAGCCAGGACTGCGGGGCGGGTGCTGGCTGGTAATGGAAGAGCCCCAAGTATCTCGATCTCGCAATCATGTGACGGGAACAGCCTGATCATCGAAGGCGAAATTAACAGAACACCATGCAAGCTGACATTGGACACGGGTGCTTCTCGGACAATCGTCGGTTTCCATCTGGCAAGACGGGTTCTTCGGGGCTGCTTCAGGAACAATGAATGTGTGAATCTGAGAACAGCTACCGGTCAGCACATAACCGTCCGAGGTGAAATGGAGGTGGATCTGAAGCTAGGCAACAAAGTTTACCGTCACAAAGTCATCGTGGCCGATATAGTGGACGACTGCATCTTAGGCCTAGACTTCATGCGGAAGTATCGCTGCGAGATCGATGTTAACCAGGGAGTCTTGAAGTGTGGCTCTGAAGAAATCTTCATGGAAGGTGCAACTTCAGGAAAAGTGTACTGCCTGAAGAATGTCATTCTTCAACCGCGGTCGGAAACGGTTGTACCAGTTTGTTTACCAGGGAATTCTGGTCGAGGGAACCGCTGCGTATTAATCGAAGGCCTAGAGAAAGAGGACTCGTGGAAGATTGCACGAACCTTGGTAAGGGGTACCAAAGTTTCATCAGTACGCGCACTGAATGCAAGTGACCAGGAAGTGGTGCTCAAGAAAGGGATGGAATTGGGCACCTATGAAGGAGCAGCTTGGATGCGTAGATGTCAAGAGCAACCTATCAGTGCCAAGGTTCAAGGTGCACGATTCGACGTGTCTTCACTTTTAGCGGACTGCCAAAGTACCCTGTCGGAGGAAGAGAAGACCGAGGCTCAGAAGATGTTGAACCGGTTCGCCGATACTTTCTCGACCAGTGATGACAGCACTAGTCCAGCACAAAATAAACACGGGAACTGAAGCACCGATTCGCCAGCGACCAAGACGTGTGCCAGTGGCACGGGAACGTGAAGTGGAAACTATGATCGACGGTATGGTGAAGAAAGGCGTAATCGAGCCTTCGTCCAGCCCGTGGTGCTCTCCGGTTGTCCTAGTTAAGAAGAAGGATGGCAGCCTGCGCTTCTGTGTAGACTACCGCCGATTAAATGACATCACGAAGAAGGACAGCTACCCGCTGCCAAGGATCGATGACACACTAGATACGCTGACGGGGATGAAGTGGTTTTCTACCTTAGACCTAAAAAAAGGCTACTGGCAGGTGGAAATAGATCCTCGAGACAAGGAGAAGACGGCATTCTCCACAGGGAAAGGATGATGGACAATTTAACGTCATGCCCTTTGGATTGTGCAACGCTCCGGCTACTTTTGAGAGACTGATGGAGCGAGTGCTTATGGGACTGATTGGAGACGCCTGCCTGGTCTACTTGGATGACATCATCATCGTGGGGCGCACCTTTCAGGATCACCTTCGAAACTTGAAGCAAGTGCTGTCAGAGATACGAGGAGCTAATTTGAAGCTGAGTCCGAAGAAATGCGCCTTATTCAGACGGCAAGTGAACTTTCTAGGACATGTGGTCTCGGAGTACGGTATTCAAACTGACCCGGATAAGATCATGGCCGTGAAGGAATGGCCAGTTCCAGAGAACAAAACGCAGGTCAGAGCATTCCTCGGATTATGCTCCTACTACCGACGGTTTGTGAAGAACTTTGCTGACATTGCTCGACCACTTCATAAGCTCACCGAAGACAGAGTACAGTTCTGTTGGAATGAGAGCTGTGACGTTGCATTCCAGAAGCTCAAGGAACATCTGTGCACTGCACCTATCCTAGGCTACCCTGACAATGAGCATGAATTCATAGTTGACACAGATGCCAGTAACACTGGAATTGGCGGCGTGCTGTCACAGAGGAAGGGTGATCAAGAAGTTGTTATAGCGTACTTCAGCAAGGTCTTATCCAAACCCGAAAGAAACTACTGCGTCACCAGGCGGGAACTCTTGGCTGTAGTAAAGACATTGCAGCATTTCAACAAATATTTGTTGGGGCGTAAATTCCACCTGCGAACCGACCACGCTGCGCTGAAATGGCTACTTCAATTTAAGGACCCAGAAGGACAAGTAGCCAGATGGATTGAACTACTGCAAGAGTTTGATTTTGTAATACAACATCGCAGCGGTAAGTCCCATGGTAACGCAGATGCCCTATCGCGTAGGCCGTGTCCCGACCAGTGCAAGCACTGTACCCGACAGGAAGCAAAGCAGGCAGCATTAGTGAGGATGTTGAAGACAGATCTGAGCGACGAATGGAAAGAAGCTTTGCAGAGTGCTCAGCAAGACGACAAGGACATACAGCCGATTCTCGAATGGAAGAAATCAGACGCTCCTAGGCCCAAATGGAGTGATATCGCAGCAATGAGCCCTATCACCAAGAGTTATTGGGCACAGTGGGAAAGCTTGGTCGTCCAGGATGGAGTTCTGTGCCGCAAATGGAAAATGTTCGCGGTAACCAGTGCCATTTGCAAATGGTAGTGCCTAAAACTAAGGTGCCGGAAGTCTTGCAGCTCTATCACAATGGTGCTTCGGGAGGTCACATGGGAGTTAAGAAGACGCTTACTAAGATCCGAGAGCGGTTTTATTGGCTCCACTGTCGGGATGACGTCGAGGATTGGTGCCGCAAATGCACAAGTTGTGCGGCTGTGAAGGGGCCACACACTCGTAGCAGAGGTGCATTAAAGGTGTACAATGTAGGAGCTCCATGGGAGCGCATAGCGTTGGATGTCGCTGGGCCGTTTCCTGAGAGCCAGGAAACGGCCCAGCGACGTCCAACGCTATGCGCAGAAACAAATACTTCTTGGTTGTGATGGATTACTTCACGAAGTGGCCTGAAGTGTTTGCAATCCCAAATCAAGAAGCTACCACAGTGGCCGATAAGCTGGTGCATGAAGTCTTTTGTCGGTTCGGGGTGCCCTTGGAAATCCACAGCGATCAAGGCCGGAACTTCGAATCTGAGGTGTTCAAGGAGACTTGTCGCGTAATGGGTGCACATAAAATCAGGACCACGGCTTATCATCCGAAATCAGATGGCATGGTTGAACGGTTTAACCAATCACTGGAAAGGTACCTGGCGAAGGTCGTGGAGAGCAAACAAAGAGATTGGGACAAGCACATCCAACCATTTCTCCTGTCATATCGCAGTGCGGTCCACGAAACTACAGGAATAACACCAGCTTTTGCCAATTTCGGTAGAGAACTCCGTTTACCTGCAGACCTTATCACCGGTATTCCACCAGAATCTCCACGCAATATAAAGGATTACGCAACCGAGCTACGCAACAGGATGAACGACGTATACGAGCACATCAGGGAATCTGGACAACAGATGTCTGAGAAGATGAAGACTCGCTACGACCGGAAGGCAACTAACAAAGGCTTCGATGAGGGATCATTGGTGTGGCTTCATAACCCAGTACGAAGCAAAGGAAAATCGCCTAAGTTACAAGCCAGATGGGACGGGCCATATCGCATAATTACCAGGATGAACGACGTCACCTATCCAATCCAGAAGGGGTCGCGAGGTGCTCCGAAGATAGTTCATGTGGACCGGTTGGCTCGGTACTATGGGTCCAACGATGTTCGAGACGAACACGTTTAAGAGGGAGGCCGTGTTACGAATTGAAAATAACGCCATCTATCAGTGAATGGGAGAACTACATGAGATTAGATGTACCTATCGGTTGTTTAAGGCTGTTTCATCTATCCTCTAATAGATGGCGTTGCTGTAAATAGAACAAACTAGAATGACCGCAAGCTACCAGAAATTTCGTGAGTCATCTCGAAAAGGCTAGTTATGTGTTCCGGCCGGAATAAATACAGCTTATACAGCGTAAGCGCGCGAGTCGAGCAGTAACAATCGAATATCGAAGCGATAAACAAGAAGCGAAGGGAAGTAATTCGGAAGTGTTTAGTGGTGTTTTTATTAGTGTTGAGAATTAAGTGTGAAATAAGTGTGTTTTACTAGTTGTGTAAATAAGTGTGTATAGTGTTTGTGTATAGGTAAATAAAGTTCAGTTTAAGTGGCATAGTGAGTTATAATTTATCGTCGAACCCCAGCTCGTAACAAGAGTAATCCCTACTAATAATATAAATTCAAAAGTGTGTTTGTATGTTGGACATTTTTTTCATAGACTCACGTCTGTATCCCCGAAGGGATAGGCAGAGGTGTAATATTATTACATCCACATTTCGCCATGAAATGTTCAGGTCCCACGAAACAAGGGACGAGCCTATCGCCGTTACCGGGCACATCAGCACACTCCGTGCTGCTTCTGAGAATAGGGAACATTACGCAAAGCTCGACGCAGATGGCAGCACAAGCAACTACAGAAAACAAACTTGCGTAGCGCGCTTTTCAAATATTGTCATCAACAAAACAACAATATATCTATACTTATTTACATACCCAAAACATTTCTCATATATGTACCTAATTATCAATAACAATAAAAATGGTACAATGTTTCTGTTTTAGTGACTTGTTTGAGATGAGATAGTGAGATCGCGCATCCTAAGTTTGAAGTCTTTACGAGTTGTCAAGTTGTCACTCAAAAAATGTCATACTTGCCAAAATTCATTGTTTACTGTAGTCGGTGATACCGCCATCTGGTGGTTTAACTTGGCAGTAATCTTCCCTATTCGGGAAAACTCAGGAACACTTTTGCCCGACCCGGGAATCGAACCCGAGACCTCCAATCAGCAGTCGCATACGCTATCCACTGGTCACCGGATCACGGAGGATATCTACATCCATCATAACATTCTCATCTTTGACGCAATTTATTGTAACAATAATAATCCTTCAGTCTGTGCTTCGGTTACAGTATCCTTGCCTACAGACATTAATTTCCTATAATTCATTCTATATTTTTTCCATGTCTACCTATTCCTCATCCTTTAGGTATAACAATAATCGACGACCGGTTGGCAAAGCGGGAGTGTAAGCGACTGCAACGCCGAAGGTCGCGAGTTCGATTCCCGCTCAAGTCAAACATTTGTGTGCATGAATATGAATGTTTGTCTTGGTCAGGGTGTTTCTATGTATTTAAGTATATATTTACAAAAAAAGTAAGTATAAGTAATTAGGTAGGTATGTATGTTTAACCATTGTCTAGTACCCAAAGTAGGTACAGCAATTGGCGTCAGTCAGGCAGCCGGCTAGTAAAAACACATGCCACAACACAACCCTATTGCAGTATGACCATTTCCAAGTACTATATTTATAAACAAAATTAAAAAATAAGAGAGAGAGAGAGACCAAAGATCTCACATTGATACGTAGACTGATAGATGGCAAATGTACTATTTCACTCTAATTCACATGTCGACAATTTGATACATGCGCAATTAATAGGTACATAATAGATTTTCAACTATATTTTCATGTTCTGAATTCAAACTTTATGACAACTACAATTTTGTTTTTTCCTACGAATATTTATAAACAGATGTTGCCGAGGCTGCCGCGCTTTAGGCCGCGTTCACATTTATCTGACGTGATCTGTCATGACGCGACAGAGAGCAATCGGTTTCATACATTTTATATGAGAGCGTGCACATTTACCTGATATAATCTATCGTCTGTCGTGTCGCAACAGACGATATCCCGGTCTGCGACAAAGAGAGTGGGATGCGGGGCGGTACAGCGCGTGACAGGACTCGTCAGTGCACGCGCCACTGTCTGTCGTAAAGCGTCAGACGCGCGTATGCAATTGTGCGCTATGGACGACGAACTAATTGACTTAATTTTTATAATATTATTCTTATACAGTATCTATAGATGAGCTAATTGAATACGAAAAAATATAATCCTATGTAAATAATTTATGGATATAATTGGATATCTACTTAATCTGAATCGGATAATTCATCAAAAACATTGCGAAATTGCGGACTCCTCGATAGTCAAGACAGAACTGATTCAAAATTGCGTAAGATCGCGACAGACGGCAACAGACAAATGTGAACGGTACCTAAGTAATTACGACAGAGACGTTCACGAGAGATCACGTCAGATAAATGTGAACGCAGCTTTATTCTATGGCCGCGCTCGTTCGGGGGCCGTTTTCTCGCGCGGCAAATGCCTCGCGAGGCTGCTCGCTCTGTGTGGACCCGGTTGTTGACTTTTGTTGGCATACCCTTGTCTCAGTTGTAATAGTTTTGTTTGTGTTATAGTTCGAAGCAGCTGTACGAGATAATATACAACCGCATCAACTCGGACCTGCTGCTGTGGGAGCCGCAGCTCACGGACCAGTTCGACATCAGCCCGCTCGTGTGTCCGCCGCTCAACCCCGCCTTTGGCATGTGTAAGGGTTAAAATTTTGAATATTTTTCTGTATGAAGGAATCAAAACCGTCGTCTAAAATTGGGGACCCCAGGAGGCGAAGGGAATTTTTTTCAACTTGGGTGATATTGGGTGCTAGATATTGGAATTTTGAAAGAATAGAGGATTTATCTAAATTGTCATTAATGAAAATTTCGCATTTGCTTGTATTCAACTCTAAGCGTATGGATAAAAATTTCGATTTCAGGAATGCCAGATCTTGATATACAGTGTTTACGTCACCTCCCAGGGTTCCATCATCTAGGTACCAGATGTTCAATTTTGAATTTAGTTGGTTTATGAATGGATGGCCAAACTAAAAATTTGTGGTCCAAGAGGGTCACCTTGTTGACAACCGACGGCAGATTCTAAAAGATGTTCCTTGTATATTAATTTAGAAATTCAAATCGTTTATTTGCGAATATAGGTGTAGCTAACCTATACCTAGCAGTCCCTACAGTGACTTTTGTGATATGTAAATAGAAACATGGATACACACAGCCCTGAAAAAGACTTAAGTGTTTAAATAGAAACAGTGATAATAGTCCTGACAAGGACTATTCAAGGACTTTTGTTCTGAAAAGAACAGTTTTATAGACTTTTGCAACGTTTAATAGAAAAAAGAAGAGTTATCTTGCGAACTCGCAGATACATACGCTGACGACAACTTCAAGAAATCTTCGCTCTGCAAATATTATTACGTCGACGTCCGCCCTACCAGCTGACGCGTGACCTCGTCGTTCGTCGTCCGACCGCCGCTCGGCAAATGACTTCAAATGAGCCGCCGCGCTTATGCCGCCAGTATAAGTAGGTTCTCGTTTGCGCGGGAAAAGTCTTGCGCGACGTATGTACCACCTGGCGGATTACTTGCGTAAACTCA
Source organism: Euclidia mi (assembly GCA_944739405.2). NCBI lineage: Eukaryota > Metazoa > Arthropoda > Insecta > Lepidoptera > Erebidae > Euclidia > Euclidia mi. Next base: position 17,562,448 of record OX123190.2, on the reverse strand, counting down.
ACTCAAATATTATTGGCCGATTGTGCTCTAAATTTATTGGCTAATTGTTTTAAACAATTTTACATTTTATTTATCTGTGTTTAGATTGGCTATGAAGCCACCGACAAACCGCAATATTCTTCATTCAACCATAGTACCAGCATAGTCAAAGAATCCCTGCTCCACAACTCTCATCATGTCTCAACATCAAGAAAATTCTGTCCCGGCCAGCACATTCCACGCTTCCACATCAATCAACATCGTCACTCAAGCTGACATTGGTGGCATATCGCTAACCATGCGTATCCCACTATTCTGGTGTGATCGACCACGTCTGTGGTTTATCAGCTTCGAAGCCGCCACCAACGACCTGAAGAAAAGCCAAGCCCAGCTCGCTCAGATGGTAATCGCACAGCTGGAACGCCAAGACATTGAGCAGATCACCGACCCAACAATTACATGCCAACCCAATTACAACAATTACATGAGATCAAGAAAAGACAGTTCACATAAATATAAATTAGTAAAAGATGGACAAGTACTATCAGGCCAAGAATCTGCTGAGGAATACGCGCGGTTCTTTCACTCGGTTTATAACGTACAACCCGGCACACTGAACGCCGAGGCGGCCTGTGAGGCGGCGGCCCCGGGCGGCGCTTGCGCGCACCTCACGCCACTTGAGCTGGCAGCCGTGCGCCGCGCGCTGGGTCGCTTGCCGCCTAAACACTCTGTAGGACCGGATGGTATTCCTCCCTTTATTATTACCCAGATAGCAGACAAACTTGCGGCAAGTTTGTTTTTTCTTTGATTCTTACTTGCCGCGTCAAATATGACGAGGCAAGTTTGCGATAATATTGCTCAAATATTGTTATGACAAATACTTCAAGTTTGAGGCAAGCTTGATGCAAACTTCACCGCTACTATGACGCGCGCGCGAGACTCGCGCCACCTATTTGCTTGATCCGTTCGGTAAAGTTCGGTTAACTTCGGCTCGGATTTTGGTTGACTGTTGAGTGACCGTTTGCTTGTTGTTAAAATAATTTTCTTCTGCTGAAGCTTCTTACTAGTATATCTAATGAATAATTTTTAGTTCGTAATTAGCAACTATATACAAAGGTACTCTGTGATTGATTACCAAATCTGTAGCTGTGCTGTGTGGCTGTGCAAAGTTCAACTTACACCCGATCAGTTTGTGCTTGTGAATTATCCTTTTTGTTTTGGCGGAATTGAGGTAAGTCTCTTTTATATTTTTGTAGCTTCTAGCTGTATTCACATACATCGTCGTCGATGTTTAATGTTATTTACAGCCTCACAGCGTTTTAGATGATATATCTAGTTGGTTAACCTCAAAACATTACTGTCTTAGTGATATTGCACACATGGGTACCTATTATTTTAGTCTAAAATTCAATTCAATTATTGCCACTCTGTCTTTTCTTCATATTTCATTAACACGATTTAGGCTATATAGCGCTAAGTGGCGCTAAGTAAGCCAAAACAATGAACTGAACTTCAGGGTCACAAGGGACCTAACACAACCTATTAAGTTTCCGAGTGGACGAGATTCATAAATCAGCCGATCGTAATATGCGATATGAAGGTCGGCGTCAGTTATTTCGTCAACTTATTAGGTTATGTTAGGTTTCCTTGTGACCCTGTATCCAAAAATAGGTGCCCGGTGCGTCGCAGGGCTCCGTCAACTTAACTTAAAAGACGTCGCTGTCCTATCTACTTGGTACCTAGTCCTACTTAGTACTTAGTAAGCGACGACAGACGACTATGATTTGAGGCTGAATCCTTGGTCGCAGGAAAAAAACATCAGGACAAAAAGCTTTTATTTTTAGTTGTTCTATACTTACAATAATAGCATATAAATCACATATCAATAGATTTCGAAATTGTTCTTCAGAATTTTTTAAGTGTTGAACACTACCAATAGTAACGCGCCGATCTTCTTCAAGACGATTTTGACGGGTAACCCTTGATTGGAGAAAAAAAATGTCAAGAGCAAAAAGACTTTAGTATTAGTCGTTATATACAATTCAAACAAAAAAAAAAATATGTTGACTTTTGAATCTTTTCATAAAAAAAATTCTAAGTCCAAAACAAAGAATTATATTGTTTTTAATGATTTTCTAACAATTCTGAATGCAATCATGTCATAGCTTCAGTTTTTAGTAATATTTATGTAGGTTTTTAATTTATTTTCTTCAGGAAGGAGTAAACATGGCTCGAATACCCTTTTTACTAATGTCCAAACAAGGAAGACTAAAAAGAATTAAGAGAGAAATGGTTCTCACTCATACAAATATCAATGCTGGTAGTATTCATTCTAAACAAGGAATTTCATTTTGTCATGAAGAAACTGTATGGCCTAATATTGAGAATGAATTTGAAAATGATAACCTAGATTCCTGTTGAATGTAGGTACGCACAGAGGAGATCGTAAACAAATTTTTAAGGAATAGGAGGGACCCCGACGAATCATGGTCACAACACCAAATAAAAGTTCTTAAAAGATATGGTATGTCCTTTATTTTTCTGTATAAGTTATTTAAGAACTATATAAACTTTTTATTTGGTTTCACTATGTACTTCTTTTAAACTTAATTATTTTTTTTAAACCAGTTAAAAAATGCATTATAATTTCAGAAACTTATAATGAGGCACTTCTCCGCTTGAAAAAAGCAGAAGAAATCTCCAATTAAGAGTGATGATAAAGTCCTCATACGAAAAAGAAAGTTTAGGATAGTATATTTGCCTAAAGATTCAGATTCTCCGGATGATTATCCCACTAATTGTCCTTCTGGTAAAGATTTTAACGATTTTTTTTTTGTATTTTCCTTTACATGGGCCATTCAGATGTAACTTGCTTTTTATTACAGGCAGTATTCTTGAAATGAAATGAAATTGTTTTTTATTTGCAACTCCAATGCAGTAGTGACAACAATATAGTGAGAAATGGAAAAAAGAAAAACAGTATTTGGATAGCAAATAAGGGATCTGCATCAGTATAAGTTGCAGAATCAGGTGAGACTGCAACACTGATCTTCCTGCAGGACCTACATAACTTACATACATACAATCTCTTAAAACTAGTTATAATTAATTATAAATAGTACATACATTATGAATAAATAGTACATACATTATAACTATCAAATAAATAAATAAATATACATACATAGATTAAATAATCATAATAAAAACAATACAGAATATTTTTTTTAAATAATGCTCAGATACCTATCACTATAAATAGATAACATTTTTATGCATTTCCGAACGCTTTACAATCACGTCTTGTCACACTTGACAGATGGGTGTGGGTGTGGTGTGTTTGTGTTCGGTCGGCCATTGCTTTCCGTAGTATATATTTTACTCTTTGGCCATTGCTAAACGTTGTAATTTTATTGTTATCATTGTGCCAATATTAAAAACGAATTTATCAGATACATTCTGCTTACATAGTGTACTACAGATGATTAAAATGTCATATACTACACGTGTTTAATATCGAATAAAATATGTAAGTTACCGCTTCACTGTACAATACCTATGATAATGTTTGTCGTTGTAATACTTAATATTTGCTTCAATTTAGTTTGGAATGTGTGTACTGTGTTATTTTGAGTAAGCCGTTTTCAATACAACTAACAACTCAATTATGCCGGAAAAACAGCCGGCTGTCTCGCCAAAATAAGTTTGTTATTATGTGACTGATTGCGAAGTGATTTGTCATTGTTGTGAAGTTTGAATCTGTAAAAACAATATAAATATTTGACTAAACACTTTATTTTGATGCCTGACAGAAAGAAAATTTAATAATGATTACAATATAGGTTATTGAATTAAAAAAATATGGTTTGGTCGTAGAGTTATTACATAATATATTTTGTACAACGCAATTTTTTCGACGCCATCACATCTAAGGCGCAGGGGCGCAGGGGCTGTCAAAATCGTATCAAAAAATTTTAACTGGGCTGAAAACCAATTAACTGCTGACAGAGTGTGAGCACTTAAAAACAGTGCTGACTTCCACTTTCTTTTCATAAATTACTAAGTTATGTAATATATATATTATTATAATATTTTTCTTAATAAAGTTAATTCTTATCACATTTTAGGTGAAATTCTTGGCTGGGATTGGTGGCAGAAATGCTCATAGCCTTACGAACATTCTTAGACGAATATTGCTTGATGAAGTAGCAGAATTATATTCATTGACAGGAAAACTAATGAAAAGTTAAAACAAAAAGTCATTTCTGACAATAGAAACATGTAAAATAATCTTTTGTAAGTATTTTTATATTGTATGACTTTATAAAAAACCAAATTGTGAGATAATAAGCATATAAAGCATTGTCACTTGAAAAAAGCAGAAGAAATCTCCAATTTATACTCTGATGATAAAGTCCTCATACGAAAAAGAAAGATGAAGAGAGTGTATTTGCCTGAAGATTCAGATTCTCCGGATGATTATCCCACTATGAAAACCAAAAACAACTCAGCCAAGTGTTCCATACCCCATTCCTCCTAAACGTCGGTCAACAGGCACAAGAAAAACGAGTGTAATGAAAACTTGACAGAAGTGGTTGCAAGAAACAGCACAGTCAAGATGGTTCCAAATCATGTAGTAAATCATACAAGTTCTTAGCTTATTTTTTATGATAATACTTAATATCAGCTGTAGAGACTTAGACCTGTATTATAGGACTACACTCAAGTCAAGATCTCTTCTGAAGTACAGTTAAAAAGGGATGCAAATAAATTGAACAGATACGTACATCCCTTTCCAACTATGCCTCAGCAGAGATCTCCGGTTGAGTATCATTCTATAATACGGGACTTATTTTTTCTTATTACAGGTCGTATTCAAAGCAAATCTCAGCCAAATTTAAGAAACAAAGCTTCTAAATATACTTACTTTAAGAAACACCTTAGTTACTGCTGAAGTTGAAGATGCTATTGAAATTTCTCATGTAACAAACAGCACCAATACTGGCACAAATCCTACAATAAATTGTCCTTCTGGTAAAGATTTTAACTACTTTTTTTAAATATTTTCTTTTACATGGGCCATTCCAATGTAACTTGCTTTTTATTACAGACAGTCTTCTTAGCAAGCCGTTTTCAATACAACAAAGCCATCTTATCCAGGTGGTCACAGACTTATCTGTACAGATGAATGAAGTTAATAGAAAATTGGACTTACTATTAGCACGGGCATCTTTACCACAAATAAATAATCGAGAAGATACTTTTACAGTTCCTGACTTTATGGCAAAACTTCCAGTAAAGGATGACACAAGTTTTTGTAATTTGAATGAGTAGTTGAAGAATAGCCACAACAAACAGTCTCTTGTAAGTTTATAAGGCAATTTAATTACTTTCTTTGGGCTTGCACAAACATTCTAGTAAGAACACAAAGCTTAGTTGACAAAATTATAAATAATGTTCTCGAATTAACAATTAACTACTGACAGAGTGTGAGCAATTAAAAACAGTGCTGACTTCCGCTTTCTTCTTTATTTTTTTTTTTTTTTTTTTTCTTAATTAAGTTCATGATTTATCACATTTCAGATAAAATTCTTGGCTGGGATTGGCTCGTAGCCTTACTACAAACATTCTTAGACGAATATTGCTTGATGAAGTAGCAGAATTCTATTCATTAGCAGGAAAACAAATGAAAAATTCAAACAAAAAATCATTTCTGTCAACAGAAACATGTAAAATAATCTTTCGTAAGTATTTATCATTAATAAATTCAAACATCATGATTGTATGACTTTATAAAAAACCATATTGTGAGATAATAAGCATATAAAACATTGTCTGATCCCATACTGGGCCAGTACCTTACAACCTCGCAATGAAAATAAAACTAACCCAGCTGTAGGGGTCACCCCTTCTCTTTGTATTACCTGCTTACCTGTTAAACTGAATGGTTATGATTAATTTATAATTATTATTTTTCTTTTTTCAGAAATCTGCAAAAAAATCTATAATGATGTAACGGATGAACATCTTAAGGAAATTATTAGTGACTGGCTGAATCAAGCAAAAGTTAGAATAAGAAGGAGGTAAGGTTCTGAAATATAATAAACATTATTTTCTATTATTCTAGGTGGACATGGATTTTTTAATTTGAATCACATATCAAATTGAGTCCTATGACTTTCCATGTCCATGCACCATGTGTACATGACTACATAGTTTTAGGTTTCATTGCTAGATTGTTAATTTAACATGTTTTTACCCATTTTAATAGCAGTTGAATCCTGTTCGTACAATAAGAGTTTATAACAATTTCTTTTATTTGTTTCAGGGCTGCTAGACAAACTAAAGCATGGGAATCTGAAGCTAGCGGGTATAAACTAAATGTAATGAATAGTTTTAGACAATGATTTTAAATAGTGAATTTTGTGTGTGATGTTTTTCTTTAAAAAATATAACATTTGTTATTTTCTATAGACCATAAAGACTAAAACTAGGTAGACTGGAAAACCTACTCTAGGCTGATGATGATGAATGTTGTTAGCTAGATATAGTCTATACAGGGCTATTTGTAAAACATCGTTATCCTCTTAAGGGGTGGTTATATATTTCATCGTTATGAACAACTTTTGTTCTAGAACTTCTGCGAAATCGCGATAAAATATCAGCTGTTTCATACAAAGTCGAACTTTGACCCCGACAAAATGTATGGAACAGCTGATATTTTTTCGCGATTTCGCAAAAGTTCCAGAACAAAAGTTGTTCATAATGATGAATATAACCACCCCCTAAGAGGTTAACGGTGTTATACAAATAACTCTGTATATCCTGTTTAGTACAAATATTTCTGTGATTTAGATATAATATCAAACCTGAGAGATTTGTGTTTTGTTTGTAATATGTCCAGTAACTGAAATTTTTACTGGTGAAGAAAAAAAATAGTTGAAAGGCTATAGGTAACTGTAACACAGTACTTTTGGTCCAGTGAGAATGTACAAAACACACATTTGTATGGAACATTTTAGCTGATTAGTTCAGCTAAAATGTTCCATACAAATGTGTGTTTTGTACAGTTTTAAGAAACACTTTAAATTTAAGTTTGTGATTTTTTTATTACGATAAAGACAAAGTAAGTCTATACTATGTTGTGGCATTTTCGATGGCCCCTGGGAATACGTCTTAGGCCGGCGCGCACTGACGTCGCGGCATGGCAAAGGATTTTATTACTGATCAAGTCATTTTTATTCTTATTTCTATGAGTTTAGAATTCATTGATCAAGTCATTTTTATTCTTATATCTATGAGTTTAGAAATTATATTACTTTATTTCGATACAATCGTACCGCGGCCCGCCATGGCACGTCATGGCATACCGCGGGACGTCGCGGCATACTTCGGGACGCCACGGTATGCCACGGCGTCCTGCAGTATGCCACGACGTAGTAAATCTTGTTCTCCATAAATAATGTATCCAGAATTGTTTTCTCTTCGACCTATCAGTTTGTATTTGTTGTCCTTCATCTTCAGCAAGAAGTGCTATTGATACTAAATGCCAGTCATTTGGACGCCTCGGTATGCCGCGGCACGTCGCGCCATGCCGCGTCATGCCGAAGCGTCCTTCGGGCTATCGAAACATGCCGTGCCGTCAGTCGGCGCCGGCCTTTATGAAGCTATGTATATTTTAATGTCATATTTTTACCACGTACATACATTATGTCAATTTATTATAATTAGAAATTATTGACCGATTTAAAAAATAAATAGTCATGGTAAAAAAATTGTGTATTTTTATTCACGTTGTTGTATTCACGAAGTCACAGCAATAATATTTTATGTGAAGATTAATCTGTGGTCGCAGGATGTCTATTTGACCACATACTAGTACCCAAATCGTCAGGTTTCATTAAAATCTACAATTCTAATTCTAATACAGTTTTGTTACGACAAACTTGCCCTATATGTGCTACGGCAGTAATAATAAATTTCCTAGGTTAAAATTTCCAAAATGAAACCTTTAACATTTTGGAAATTTTAACCTAGGAAAATTATTATTACTGCCGTAGCACATGTAGGGCAAGTTTGTCGTAACAAAATTGTAGGTAGTATGACAAAACAAACCTTAAGCAAGTTTGTTATATCAAGTTTGCACAACCTTTGCAAAAACAAACTTCATGCAAGTTTGTTATATCAAGTTTGCACAACCTTTGCAAAAACAAACTTCATGCAAGTTTGTTATATCAAGTTTGCACAACCATTGCAAAAACAAACTTCATGCAAGTTTGTTATATCAAGTTTGCACAACCTTTGCAAAAACAAACTTCATGCAAGTTTGTCACCGTGAAACTAGCAAGTTTGATTTAAACTTGTTGCAAGTTTGCAAACTTGCCATGTCAAACTTGATGCAAGCTTGCTTTTTTGATGTATCAAACTTGTTGCAAGTTTGAAACAAGTTTATATTGCTATCTGGGTAGGGATTGCCGAGAGGTATTGGCTGAACCACTACAACATATATTTAATGCCTGTATAACTGCCGCAGTTTCCTGATATATGGAAACTCACTCGAGTAGTGCCGGTACCAAAAGTTCAAGGAGGTACGAATGCCAGTGACTATAGACCCATAGCGGTACTGAGTGCTACAGTCAAGGTATTCGAGATGGCTATCCACGACAGCATATTTTCGCAAATAAGTGCCTATTTATCTGACGCACAGCACGGTTTCCGACCGGGGTGCGGTACGACAGGCAATTTGTTACAGCTGATGTCACAACTAGTGCCAGCAGTTGACGCCGGATTGCAGGTGGATGTGGCTTACCTCGACTTCCGAAAGGCATTCGACACAGTCGACCACGACGTTCTTCTCTCGAAACTGGCGAGTATAGGCTGCACGCTTCATGCGCTGAAATTTTTCGCTAGCTACCTACGAGACAGACGTCAGTACGTCGATTGTGGAGGACACTATTCTGAGCCCTACTATACGAGGTCAGGTGTCAATCAGGGCAGTAACTTGGGACCTTTATTGTTCATCCTTATGGTGAATGACTTACCACAAGTAGTTAGGTCAACTTGCCTACTATTTGCCGACGACCTCAAACTGTCTGTTGTCGTGAAGGATATTGCAGCCTGCGAAATACTGCAGCAGGATTTACACAGTGTTGTTCAATGGAGCCAGAATAATAAATTATATTTTAACATAGCTAAATGCTCGGTGGCATCATTCACTCGTTCGCGGAGCTCGCAACACTACCAGTACAACATGGAAGGTTTACCGCTGCAGCGTGTCACAGAGGTGAAGGATTTAGGCATACGTTTCACTACTGACTTATACTTTCGGCAACATATCGTAGATATTTGTAAAAAGTCCTTTCGAAATTTGGGATTTCTTTTACGTCAGGCAAATAAGTTTACAAATATTTCAGCATTAAAGGCTTTATACGAGACCCTTGTGAAGAGCCATTTAGAACACAATGCAGTAATCTGGAGTCCAAGCGAATCGAAATATAAACTTATGCTGGAAAGAATACAAAATAAATTTATCAGATTTATGTATATGAAGATGTATGGAATATATCCTGGATATCCACTACTGTATCCAACTTTGTTTATCATAGGTATGGTAGGATATTACAAATTAGAGGTAAGGCGTGAGGTAGCACTAGCTACATATCTGTTTAAAGTCCTACGTGGTAGAACACAACACGCGGCCATGTTATCCCAGATAGCAATATAAACTTGTTTCAAACTTGCAACAAGTTTGATACATCAAAAAAGCAAGCTTGCATCAAGTTTGACATGGCAAGTTTGCAAACTTGCAACAAGTTTAAATCAAACTTGCTAGTTTCACGGTGACAAACTTGCATGAAGTTTGTTTTTGCAAAGGTTGTGCAAACTTGATGTAACAAACTTGCATGAAGTTTGTTTTTGCAAAGGTTGTGCAAACTTGATATAACAAACTTGCATGAAGTTTGTTTTTGCAAAGGTTGTGTAAACTTGATATAACAAACTTGCATGAAGTTTGTTTTTGCAAAGGTTGTGCAAACTTGATATAACAAACTTGCTTAAGGTTTGTTTTGTCATACTACGTACAATTTTGTTACGACAAACTTGCCCTACATGTGCTACGGCAGTAATAATAATTTTCCTAGGTTAAAATTTCCAAAATGTTAAAGGTTTCATTTTGGCAATTTTAACCTAGGAAAATTATTATTACTGCCGTAGCACATGTAGGGCAAGTTTGTCGTAACAAAATTGTATTAGAATTAGAATTGTAGATTTTAATGAAACCTGACGATTTGGGTACTAGTATGTGGTCAAATAGACATCCTGCGACCACAGATTAATCTTCACATAAAATATTATTGCTGTGACTTCGTGAATACAACAACGTGAATAAAAATACACAATTTTTTTACCATGACTATTTATTTTTTAAATCGGTCAATAATTTCTAATTATAATAAATTGACATAATGTATGTGGTAAAAATATGACATTAAAATATACATAGCTTCATAAAGGCCGGCGGCGACTGACGGCACGGCATGTTTCGGTAGCCCGAAGGACGCTTCGGCATGACGCGGCATGGCGCGACGTGCCGCGGCATACCGAGGCGTCCAAATGACTGGCATTTAGTATCAATAGCACTTCTTGCTGAAGATGAAGGACGACAAATACAAACTGATAGGTCGAAGAGAAAACAATTCTGGATACATTATTTATGGAGAACAAGATTTACTACGTCGTGGCACACTGCAGGACGCCGTGGCATACCGTGGCGTCCCGAAGTATGCCGCGACGTGCCGCGACGTCCCGCGGTATGCCATGACGTGCCATGGCGGGCCGCGGTACGATTGTATCGAAATAAAGTAATATAATTTCTAAACTCATAGATATAAGAATAAAAATGACTTGATCAGTAATAAAATCCTTTGCCATGCCACGACGTCAGTGCGCGCCGGCCTTAAGACGTATTCCCAGGGGCCATCGAAAATGCCACAACATAGTATAGACTTACTTTGTCTTTATCGTAATAAAAAAATCACAAACTTAAATTTAAAGTGTTTCTCAAAACTGTACAAAACACACATTTGTATGGAACATTTTAGCTGAACTAATCAGCTAAAATGTTCCATACAAATGTGTGTTTTGTACATTCTCACTGGACCAAAAGTACTGTGTTACAGTTACCTATAGCCTTTCAACTATTTTTGTCTTCACCAGTAAAAATTTAAGTTACTGGACATATTACAAACAAAACACAAATCTCTCAGGTTTGATATTATATCTAAATCACAGAAATATTTGTACTAAACAGGATATACAGGGTTATTTGTAAAACACCGTCAACCTCTTAGGGGGTGGTTATATTCATCATTATGAACAACTTTTGTTCTGGAACTTTTGCGAAATCGCGAAAAAATATCAGCTGTTCCATACATTTTGTCGGGGTCAAAGTTCGACTTTGTATGAAACAGCTGATATTTTATCGCGATTTCGCAGAAGTTCTAGAACAAAAGTTGTTCATAACGATGAAATATATAACCACCCCTTAAGAGGATAACGATGTTTTACAAATAGCCCTGTATAGACTATATCTAGCTAACAAAATTCATCATCATCAGCCTAGAGTAGGTTTTCCAGTCTACCTAGTTTTAGTCTTTCTGGTCTATAGAAAATAACAAATGTTATATTTTTTAAAGAAAAACATCACACACAAAATTCACTATTTAAAATCATTGTCTAAAACTATTCATTACATTTAGATTATACCCGCTAGCTTCAGATTCCCATGCTTTAGTTTGTCTAGCAGCCCTGAAACAAATAAAAGAAATTGTTATAAACTCTTATTGTACGAACAGGATTCAACTGCTATTAAAATGGGTAAAAACATGTTAAATTAACAATCTAGCAATGAAACCTAAAACTATGTAGTCATGTACACATGGTGCATGGACATGGAAAGTCATAGGACTCAATTTGATATGTGATTCAAATTAAAAAATCCATGCCCACCTAGAATAATAGAAAATAATGTTTATTATATTTCAGAACCTTACCTCCTTCTTATTCTAACTTTTGCTTGATTCAGCCAGTCACTAATAATTTCCTTAAGATGTTCATCCGTTACATCATTATAGATTTTTTTGCAGATTTCTGAAAAAAGAAAAATAATAATTATAAATTAATCATAACCATTCAGTTTAACAGGTAAGTAGGTAATACAAAGAAAAGGGGTGACCCCTACAGCTGGGTTATTTTATTTTCATTGCGAGCTTGTAAGGTACTGGCCCAGTATGGGATCAGACAATGTTTTATATGCTTATTATCTCACAATATGTTTTTTTATAAAGTCATACAATCATGATGTTTGAATTTATAAATGATAAATACTTACGAAAGAATTTTAACATGTTTCTGTTGACAGAAATGATTTTTGTTTGAATTTTTCATTTGTTTTCCTGCTAATGAATATAATTCTGCTACTTCATCAAGCAATATTCGTCTAAGAATGTTTGTAGAAAGGCTACGAGCCAATCCCAGCCAAGAATTTCATCTGAAATGTGATAAATCATGAACTTAATTAAGAAAAAATATATATATATTAAATAAAGAAGAAAGCGGAAGTCAGCACTGTTTTTAATTGCTCACACTCTGTCAGTAGTTGTTAATTCGAGAACATTATTTATAATTTTGTCAACTAAGCTTTGTGTTCTTACTAGAATGTTTGTGCAAGCCCAAAGAAAGTAATTAAATTGCCTTATAAACTTACAAGAGACTGTTTGTTGTGGCTATTCTTCAACTGCTCATTCAAATTACAAAAACTTGTGTCATCCTTTACTGGAAGTTTCGCCATAAAGTCAGGAACTGTAAAAGTATCTTCTCGATGATTTATTTGTGGTAAAGATGCCCGTGCTAATAGTAAGTCCAATTTTCTATTAACTTCATTCATCTGTACAGATAAGTCTGTGACCACCTTGATAAGATGGCTTTGTTGTATTGAAAACGGCTTGCTAAGAAGACTGTCTGTAATAAAAAGCAAGTTACATCGGAATGGCCCATGTAAAAGAAAATATTTAAAAAAAATAGTTAAAATCTTTACCAGAAGGGCAATTTATTGTAGGATTTGTGCCAGTATTGGTGCTGTTTGTTACATGAGAAATTTCAATAGCATCTTCAACTTCAGCAGTAACTAAGGTGTTTCTTAAAGTAAGTATATTTAGGAGCTTTGTTTCTTAAATTTGGCTGAGATTTGCTTTGAATACGACCTGTAATAAGAAAAAATAAGTCCCGTATTATAGAATGATACTCAACCGGAGATCTCTGCTGAGGCATAGTTGGAAAGGGATGTACGTATCTGTTCAATTTATTTGCATCCCTTTTTAACTGTACTTCAGAAGAGATCTTGACTTGAGTGTAGTCCTATAATACAGGTCTAAGTCTCTACAGCTGATATTAAGTATTATCATAAAAAATAAGCTAAGAACTTTACCAGGTGTATGATTTACTACATTATTTGGAACCATCTTGACTGTGCTCTTTCTTGCAACCACTTCTGTCAAGTTTTCATTACACTCGTTTTTCTTGTGCCTGTTGACCGACGTTTAGGAGGAATGGGGTATTTAACACTTGGCTGAGTTGTTTTTGGTTTTCATAGTGGGATAATCATCCGGAGAATCTGAATCTTCAGGCAAATACACTCTCTTCATCTTTCTTTTTCGTATGAGGACTTTATCATCAGAGTATAAATTGGAGATTTCTTCTGCTTTTTTCAAGTGGAGAAGTGCTTCATTATAAGTTTCTGAAATTATAATGCATTTCTTTAACTGGTTTAAAGAAAATAAATAAATTTGGAAGAAGTAGTGAAACCCAAAAGTTTATATAATTCTTAAATATCTTATGTAGAAAAATAAAGTCTGTTTTTCATCTCCTCTGTGCGTACATTCGGGTAGTAGCAAGTATTGCCATGTGTTACAGCTGCTACCTAGAGCCTTAACATCTAATATTTATATCTGTACTTTTTTCTGAGTTAAATTTATTTGACAACTTAAAAATACTTATTCATCAAAGATATAATAGCTTAAATAAAGATATATCTGTAGTTATGTATATTGTGACATCTTCACCAGTAAAAATTACAGTTACTAAACATATTACAAACAAGAAAACAAAACACAAATCTCTCAGAAAAGATATATCTAAATCACATAAATATTTGTTCTTAACAAACTATATCTAGCTAACAACATTAATCATCAGCCTGGAGGACAGAGTATTAGCTTTTAGAACCTTATTCATAGTAATACTGACAGTCAGCACTCACAACATAACAATATTTAAATATTCGGACTGACCACTCATATTCTTAAATCTATTTCACATATAAATGCAATTATATTTCAGAACCTTACCTCCTTCTTATTCTAACTTTTGCTTGATTCAGCCAGTCACTAATAATTTCCTTAAGATGTTCATCCGTTACATCATCATAGACTTTTTTGCAGATTTCTGAAAAAAGAAAAATAATCATTATAAATTAATCATATGTAACCGTTCAGTTTAACATAGTTTTATTTTCATTGCGAGGTTGTAAGGCACTGACCCAGTATGGGAACAGACAATGCTTTATATGCTTATTATCTCACAATTTGGTTTTTTATAAAGTCATACAATATAAAAATACTTACGAAAGATTATTTTACGTTTCTATTGTCAGAAATGACTTTTTGTTTTAACTTTTCATTAGTTTTCCTGTCAATGAATATAATTCTGCTACTTCATCAAGCAATATTCGTCTAAGAATGTTCGTAAGGCTACGAGCATTTCTGCCACCAATCCCAGCCAAGAATTTCACCTAAAATGTGATAAGAATTAACTTTATTAAGAAAAATATTATAATAATATATATATTACATAACTTAGTAATTTATGAAAAGAAAGTGGAAGTCAGCACTGTTTTTAAGTGCTCACACTCTGTCAGCAGTTAATTGGTTTTCAGCCCAGTTAAAATTTTTTGATACGATTTTGACAGCCCCTGCGCCCCTGCGCCTTAGATGTGATGGCGTCGAACAGTGTTGCCAGATGATGATCTAGCATTCTCCCCAAATCTCACCCGAAATCCCCCCAAAATGTTAGTGTTTTGAGAAAAAAACCCCCAGTACTTGGAAAAATATTTATTTATTTAAAAACAATCAAATTAAATGTATAATAATTCAGCAATTGCTTCCATGACTGTATCAGCATCTCCACTTGCGTCGTCTGCAGTTCCATACATTTTCTCCGAGTTAAATATCTTGAGAATCTTTGAAGTTGGTTTCAAATTAACACATCCTTTCGGCATTGAATATCTTATTCTCAAAATGGCTTCGGCCGTGTTGATGTTGATGGCTAATCTGTTTCTCAGTTTGTCTTTAATAATCGCAACTTGCGAGAAGGCTCTTTCCACAACCGCGTTAGAAAAAAGGCAACGACAAAATTGCTAATGTCAATTTGCTTACATGTCCGAAACTTCTACCACTGACTGCATTTTTGAAGCCATACACTTCAACCCAGAACTCTTCGGTATTTTGTGTAGATTTCCAGGCTGTTCGATGTAACGCATTCCACTCTTGTACCACTGAGTCAACATCATTGCAGACGGTCTTCTAGTGCGCCGCAGTATTGTTGTGCTAGTGTGTGTGTTTGTGTGCGTTTCTATGGTGCATTCTAATTAAGTAGTGAGTAGTTTGTTCACGTATAAAACTTTGTCAAAAAAATCCTCCAATTACCTCCAAGCAAATTTTTTTCCCCCCGCAGAACCCCCCAAAGGATTTTTCCCCCCAAAAATCCCCCCGTGGTCTGAAAATACCCCCAAATTTGGGGGGAATCCCCCCCATCTGGCAACAGTGGCGTCGAAAAAATTGCGTTGTACAAAATATATTATGTAATAACTCTACGACCAAACCATACTAGTCGACCAAGCCAACTAGACGAATGTCAACGTGACAAAATTAAACATAATTCAAAAATTATAATCCAGAAATTATTTATCGTAACATGCGAACGCGGCGCGTGAACGTACAATGCGCCTGCAATCGGTACTAGGAATTTCTGGATTATAATTATTGAATTATGTTGAATTTTGTCACGTTGACATTCGTCTAGTTAGCTTTGTCGACTAGTATTTTTTAATTCAATAACCATAGACTAATGATTGGTCTCGCTCTGCTCTACTAGACGGAGCCCTCATACTTGTAAAATGAGGCAGAAAAAACCATGCCAGCTGGCACGGTTTTAGGCTGTCACACTGACAGCCGTGTGTCAGGTGCATATATCCACCAAATGAATTATGCAAATAATTCGCTGTACAATGCCAAGTTGCGCTTTTATCCCGTGTAATAATAAGTCAACAAGCAATAAGAAGGACTCTGGGATCACATACCATCTGTAACATAACAATAAATTTGAAATTTCACCCTAAAATTACATTAAACCAAAAATTTCATTCAGTGTTGCTGCGCGTAGAAGAACAATTTCCTCGTAGTTGAGATTTTTATAATAGGTATAAATGAATTGTTACTGTATTTTATAATATTATCTATTGCATTTATCTAACCTTATTATTTATTTAACATATTTATGTATTGTCTAATGTTTAAATTAGTAATTTATATACATAAAGTGTTGAATTAAATATATAAGGCAGTCATCTTGAACAAATGTGAGCTCATATTGTTTTACAAAGTAACAGTAGTGATAGGTCGCACATGCGTTTGGACTTCATTTTAAGCAACAAAGATAAGATAAGATTCCTTAATAAGTAATTTAAAATCTTTCAACACAATTTGGTACCTAGAACAATTTTATCTATTTTAATTATTAGTAAAAACATCTAAAAGAGTTCAACAGTTTACGCAGTATCTTCTCGTGGTTACAGAATAAATATCTTTTGGGCCTCACATTCAGCTACTCATTACACGTAGATGCTATTAGAATAATTAGGTAAGTATATACGTATCGCAGTCATTCACCATCATCATCGTCCTAGCGTTATCCCAGTTGCATCCAAGACCTTGCGACTTGGAGCCTGGCCGCTTACATACTAGTCCAACCAGATATGACAGAATGAGAATATCTGCTTTCCCATAGAGCGGCTGCCGTCTGACTCCGTAACCCAAAGGGATAGCGATATTCCGTGGGTTTAGACCAGTATCAGTTCGTTTGAGGGAGCTGACTCCCCGTAAAGAATTCCAAAGATCTTAATGAAAGCCGGGACTGACATGCTCTCCGAGGCACGGGGCAAGCGATCATTAGCAATTTAATAGGCACATATCGCTGACTGAATTCGATAGTGGCACAAGACAAAATTCAACAATTTGAGAAAACGTACAAAATACATTTGAAGACTAGTGCGCGCGCACAAAAAAGCTCTTACCGACTGTATTTTATGCAATATATAGTTCATGCTTGGTTTATAAAAATCTACATTATAGCTTCAGTTGCCGGCAGTAATAGTTTGAAATATATTTTTTTTATTTTTATTAATATGAGGTTCAGAAGATAGTGATTCAGAGTTGTGCCAGTATTGTATTGTTTTGTTTTCACTTTTTTGAGTAATGCTAGAAATTATGTTATAAAAGTAAAGAAAATAAGAATGTATTTTCACGAAAAACTAGCTAGGTAAGTAGAATATAAGACTAGAAATGCTCATCTATGGAATTCTTAAATCGTAAATAAAAGTACCATAAATGTTTAGTAACTCAATATTTATTAGCATACTTTCAATCAGAATCAGTATTAAACAAATTAACAAACGAAATTTAGTTATTGTACTCTATGTTTGCACTTTTGTTTGCACAAAAATTACTACACGTAAAAAACAAAATATAAAATCTACTTTAGCAATATAACAAAAATTAACCAACATAAATGTACCTATCATAAACTTCTTAGGTTTCAGTTCAATAAACTCTCAAATCTAAAAAAAACAGCCTTATGATTCCAGTAGGAAATTATAGGTCAGCTATCGCATATTAACCTTTCGTACGCTTAAGAGCAGATCTGCACGAGACACAATACATTTTAATTAGGTCTGGTAATCCAGCATACGAGAGGTTAATTAACAATCTTAAAAATAGGTATCAAAGAGTAGACAAGCACATAAGTTCTTTGAAAGAGTAAACATGTAGGAATATTGATTTTCCAAATCAAAAAAATAAAATTTTTAACAAAATCAATCATGTTTCAATTTCTGAAAAAATCTGCATAACATCGTGGAATAGTAGATATTAGAATTAACTTATGACATCAAATCTTGAAATTTTCTTTGGGAAATGGGTATCTTATCAGGGTAAGCTTTCTTCAGTTGTGCATCTTGTATAAGTCTTAGTTGTTTTCTACTTCTGCTGGATCTAATGTTGACTGTTTTGTAGTAATCATCTTTGTATGAAGTCTTATAATAGAAGATACCAGGATTCTCTTTTTCCACTCGTAAGACACAAATGTCGTTAAAATTAAACTTCTCCCCACGTGGGTTATCAATAAAATTGGTTGCAGTGGTATCTATGAGATCTTTCAGGTCAAAAAAGAAGCAGATCAAGAAGAAGAAGGATTGGCATCAGAGTCGTCAATCTCTGACTCCGAACTTAAAGACACATCTGTTAGAATCGCAGAAGTTGGTATTAAATTGACTTCGGAGTAATGGTGCTCTGGAGACACATTGGTAAATCAAGTAGAATGTCATATCGCGAAGGGCATTGAAGGCGGCGATAGCCGAGTGGATATACCAACAGGCTGACATGCAGAGGGTATCGGGTTCGAATCCACGGCGCGCACCAATGACTTTTCGGAGTTATATGCGTATTGAATTGTTAATTATCGCTTGTCCCGTGCCTCGGAGAGCACGTTAAGCCGTCGGTCCCGGTTGTCATGATGGTCTTTGACAATCGTTACAGGGCGTCAGTACCTTCTAAATAAAACTGACACTAGTCTTAACCATGGAATTCGCTATCCCTTCGGGTTGCGGAGGTCAGACAAGCAGTCGCTCCGTGGAAAAGCTAATATTCAGTCAAATCCGGTTAGACTAGAAAGCGGACCCCAGATTGAAACTGGGATAACGCTAAGAGAAAGAAGAGATTCAGGGGCATTTGCTGTTTATTAAAACTTTCACAACCAGTCAAATCGTCTTCTATGGGTTCAGTTCTAAATTCAGACGTTGCTGGCAAAATCGAAGGACTACCAGGCCTACAGATAATGTTATTTGGATCGTTTGGAGTGTATTGCTCATACATTGTACGGTAATTTATAATTTTATCTGTATCTAAAGATGCCGAGCTTTCGCACAATATATCTCCCTCTGGCACGCATGAGAACGTTGATCTATCGTTTTCCAAAGAAATTACACTTTCTGATTGTTTGTCCAAGCTTTCAGGTTGACTTTGCGAAAACTCGAAATCTGATGCAGTCGATGGTAAGTCACATAAAATCCGAGATACATTCGAGACACAATTTCTGCCAAAGAGGTTCTTCATTAAATCATAATCAAGTCCGGAGAAACATTTGTTTTCAATTGTGTTTCTCAGCAATCAGCAGCATCACTCAATTTTTTTACACCAGGGTCACTTACTGATGAACCAATCTCATCGTGTTCACTTTGACAAGAGGTTTCTTTAGACCTGAAAAAACCAGTTATAGTATATTAATTCATACTCGATGCTTTGCGGTACAAAGGAATCTGCGTTATACCTATTACAAGATTTCAATTACTTAACATAATTCGTTTTTGATAAAAAATATAAATGTCAATTAAATCTTTATAGGAATATTTTACACTTTAAGGCAAATCATACGCTGTATTAAGTATTTACTAGTGATACCTCAGACCAAATACCTAAGGGGCTGAGACTGATACATAGAAAAACATTACAATAGAACATTACGATCAGCTACGTATAATAATATTTCTAGCTGGATTGTTTTCGAACTGTAGGCAATTAAATATTTTTAAGCAAACAAGTGCCTTTCACATTCCATAGTACTTATGGTTACATTATGTGGTATTATTTATTATTAATGGTGCTTATTTTTATTTAAAACAAAATGAATGACTACTTACCGTGGTACAGGCCAGCACACATATTTTTGTTTGGCATCATTGTCATCAAAATTACACCAGCACAACGAAAAAATCTTCGCGATGTTTGTGCAAAACTAGCACAACTCCAAAGTGTCACTATTGCACAACATAAAGCGTGCGGTAGCCGCGAGCACATGCGGCCGAGGAACGATAAGCCGGTGTTGCATGAAAGACATGCAACGATATCGTTAATTCACTAACGACACTTACGCCTCCAACCGGGTAGTTTATGAACTAACGAGTTGGGTCTTTAATGCATAAAATAAAGTACCTAATTTAGAACAAGAATTTATTACTAGCTCAAATTGCTACAATTTCGACTTGTGCCACTAATGTATTCAGTCAGCGATATTATCTTTGAAAAGACAATGGTGCACGCGGACACGCCGTAGATTCAAACTCGAAACCGTCTACATGGCAGTCTGTTAATATTGTCTATCGTTACTTGTGAGTTTTGGTGTCTACATGACTATTAAAAGTAAATAAACCTTAGTAAAACTTAAAAGATCAAATTGGTATACGTACTAAATAATGTGTAACTAACAATTGACGGCTAGAATGGAAATAGAATGCACTATTTTCTAAATAACTTATAACCTACAAGATTATTTTGAATACGTAATAATTTGTAAATATCATATGTAACAACCTATTTGGATACAACCAAATCATTGGATAATAATTATATCCACCATTTTTGCGATGATGAAACCTGCGCCTAACCCATACACGAATAAATTGATGCTTTTAAATAATTGTAAATTTTGTACCTACATTTATAACCAGTTACTTATCCAATAGACCACAGTATGAAATATTTTCCTATTAACTCGGGTAACTGTTGAGAAGCTGACAACACAATTCTTCACGCATGCGTCTTGATGCTTTTGATTGACACACACTGTCATAATGAGTTGCCTCACTTATGGACCTATTTTTCTTAGGCAGTGCGGTGTCTAGTATAGCGAAGCGATACCAATCATTTGTCTAAGTCAATAACCTATATTGTAATCATTATTAAATTTTCTTTCTGTCAGGCATCAAAATAAAGTGTTTAGTCAAATCAAAGAGTCAAATATTTATATTGTTTTTACAGATTCAAACTTCACAACAATGACAAATCACTTCGCAATCAGTCACATAATAACAAACTTTTTCGTGCCATATTACGATGTATTTCATTCAACCAGTTACATAAAACACTTCTAATAAGCTAAAAAACAGTTTTCTAATAAGAAACACTACTTACTTACGTAAAATACACAAAAAAACACTAACACAAACAATTCACGGAACTGCGCGTGCAGCGTGCGCAATGAAAATTTTTCGACTGCGGACTGTCAAAGCTAAACTGTGGATGCACAGGCCACAGATTATAGGTACAATATTTTATGCTCAGAATGTAGAAAATTTATCAAAGAACGGAACGCACTAACATTGTTCATACAAAAGTCGTCTCTTAATGTGTGACTTTAAGGTATTTTCTTGAATGTACCTAAGTGAGCGACCGCCGGCGGTTTCTTGGGTTTTAAGCGCAAACATTTTGGCGAGACAGCCGGCTGTTTTTCCGGCATAATTGAGTTGTTAGTTGTATTGAAAACGGCTTACTCAAAATAACACAGTACACACATTCCAAACTAAATTGAAGCAAATATTATTACAACGACAAACATTATCATAGGTATTGTACAGTGAAGCGGTAACTTACATATTTTATTCGATATTAAACACGTGTAGTATATGACATTTTAATCATCTGTAGTACACTATGTAAGCAGAATGTATCTTATAAATTCGTTTTTAATATTGGCACAATGATAACAATAAAATTACAACTTTTAGCAATGGCCAAAGAGTAAAATATATACTACGGAAAGCAATGGCCGACCGAACACAAACACAGGTATAATATATTAGTCTATGCACAAACACACCACACCCACACCCATCTGTCAAGTGTGACAAGACGTGATTGTAAAGCGTTCGGAAATGCATAAAAATGTTATCTATTTATAGTGATAGGTATCTGAGCATTATTAAAAAAAAAATATTCTGTATTATTTTTATTATGATTATTTAATCTATGTATGTATATTTATTTATTTATTTGATAGTTATATATTAATTCATAATGTATGTACTATTTATAATTAATTATAACTAGTTTTAAGAGATTGTATGTATGTAAGTTAAGTAGGTCCTGCAGGAAGATCAGTGTTGCAGTCTCACCTGATTCTGCAACTTATACTGATGCAGATCCCTTATTTGCTATCCAAATACTGTTTTTCTTTTTTCCATTTCTCACTATATTGTTGTCACTACTGCATTGGAGTTGCAAATAAAAAACAATTTCATTTCATTTCAAGAATACTGCCTGTAATAAAAAGCAAGTTACATCTGATTGGCCCATGTAAAGGAAAATACAAAAAAAATCGTTAAAATCTTTACCAGAAGGACAATTAGTGGGATAATCATCCGGAGAATCTGAATCTTTAGGCAAATATACTATCCTAAACTTTCTTTTTCGTATGAGGACTTTATCATCAGTCTTAATTGGAGATTTCTTCTGCTTTTTTCAAGCGGAGAAGTGCCACATTATAAGTTTCTGAAATTATAATGCATTTTTTAACTGGTTTAAAAAAATTAATTACTTAAGTTTAAAAGAAGTACATAGTGAAACCAAATAAAAAGTTTATATAGTTCTTAAATAACTTATACAGAAAAATAAAGGACATACCATATCTTTTAAGAACTTTTATTTGGTGTTGTGACCATGAATCGTCGGGGTCCCTCCTATTCCTTAAACATTTGTTTACGATCTCCTCTGTGCGTACCTACATTCAACAGGAATATAGGTTATCATTTTCAAATTCATTCTCAATATTAGGCCATACAGTTTCTTCATGACAAAATGAAATTCCTTGTTTAGAATGAATACTACCAGCATTGATATTTGTATGAGTGAGAACCATTTCTCTCTTAATTCTTTTTAGTCTTCCTTGTTTGGACATTAGTAAAAAGGGTATTCGAGCCATGTTTACTCCTTCCTGAAGAAAATAAATTAAAAATATGCCAACCAACAAGATAATAAAAGTTGGTTGCCTGTAAAGTCGGTATACGGGCGAAAGTTTTACGTGACAACGACTTTGAGTGGTAAAATAATTTTAATGTGAATATTCATTCGTATAGTAGGAAGAAGGATGAAAGACGCGTGCCTTTCACTTTTTATGTCTGTCTCTCTCGCTCTTAGGCGGGACGCGTGCCTCTCACTCGCTCTCATTGTGAGCGCATAACGTGAGCGGAGCGTAACGCAGTTTCTTGAAGTGTCACTCGGCAAACCAATTTATAAGACGTTGTCACGTCAAAACCTACATAAATATTACTAAAAACTGAAGCTATGACATGATTGCATTCAGAATTGTTAGAAAATCATTAAAAACAATATAATTCTTTGTTTTGGACTTAGAATTTTTTTTATGAAAAGTCTCAAAAGTCAACATATTTAATTTTTTTGTTTGAATTGTATATAACGACTAATACTAAAGTCTTTTTGCTCTTGACATTTTTTTTCTCCAATCAAGGGTTACCCGTCAAAATCGTCTTGAAGAAGATCGGCGCGTTACTATTGGTAGCGTTCGACACTTAAAAAATTTTGAAGAACAATTTCGAAATCTATTGATATGTGATTTATATGCTATTATTGTAAGTATAGAACAACTAAAAATAAAAGCTTTTTGTCCTGATGTTTTTTTCCTGGGACCAAGGATTCAGCCTCAAATCATAGTCGTCTGTCGTCGCTTACTAAGTACTAAGTAGGACTAGGTACCAAGTAGATAGGACAGCGACGTCTTTTAAGTTAAGTTGACGGAGCCCTGCGACGCACCGGGCACCTATTTTTGGATACAGGGTCACAAGGAAACCTAACATAACCTAATAAGTTGACGAAATAACTGACGCCGACCTTCATATCGCATATTA
Organism: Euclidia mi; assembly: GCA_944739405.2. Lineage (NCBI taxonomy): Eukaryota > Metazoa > Arthropoda > Insecta > Lepidoptera > Erebidae > Euclidia > Euclidia mi. The sequence continues at coordinate 17,538,387 of OX123190.2, read as the reverse complement.
CGATCGGCTGATTTATGAATCTCGTCCACTCGGAAACTTAATAGGTTGTGTTAGGTCCCTTGTGACCCTGAAGTTCAGTTCATTGTTTTGGCTTACTTAGCGCCACTTAGCGCTATATAGCCTAAATCGTGTTAATGAAATATGAAGAAAAGACAGAGTGGCAATAATTGAATTGAATTTTAGACTAAAATAATAGGTACCCATGTGTGCAATATCACTAAGACAGTAATGTTTTGAGGTTAACCAACTAGATATATCATCTAAAACGCTGTGAGGCTGTAAATAACATTAAACATCGACGACGATGTATGTGAATACAGCTAGAAGCTACAAAAATATAAAAGAGACTTACCTCAATTCCGCCAAAACAAAAAGGATAATTCACAAGCACAAACTGATCGGGTGTAAGTTGAACTTTGCACAGCCACACAGCACAGCTACAGATTTGGTAATCAATCACAGAGTACCTTTGTATATAGTTGCTAATTACGAACTAAAAATTATTCATTAGATATACTAGTAAGAAGCTTCAGCAGAAGAAAATTATTTTAACAACAAGCAAACGGTCACTCAACAGTCAACCAAAATCCGAGCCGAAGTTAACCGAACTTTACCGAACGGATCAAGCAAATAGGTGGCGCGACTGCGCGAGTCTCGCGCGCGCGTCATAGTAGCGGTGAAGTTTGCATCAAGCTTGCCTCAAACTTGAAGTATCATATTTGTCATAACAATATTTGAGCAATATTATCGCAAACTTGCCTCGTCATATTTGACGCGGCAAGTAAGAATCAAAGAAAAAACAAACTTGCCGCAAGTTTGTCTGCTATCTGGGATCGCAGCTAACCCTGTGTGTACCAAACGATTATGCGCGGCGACGACGGAGACCGCAGCTGTTGGTGGTACCATGCGCGCGTACTAACCTCCTACAACAGACACCATTAACGCGTGCGTTACGCACGTTGAATTTAGTAGCTGAGCGTATAGACCTGTTTGCCCACTGAGCGATTTCATCAGGATTACGTATTGCGTAACTAGTTCTTATGTTTGATTATTACATTAATGGTTTTGTTTTTGTCTTTCTTTGTCCTACGTTTGTCGCATTAGGTTAAGATATCTGTAATGGTAAACGTATGTATGTGTATATAATAAATAAATAAACAAAAAAAACCCACCAGAGCAAGACCAGTACAAGGCGATTAAAGAGCGTCTCATATCTGCCTATGAGGAGTCTGACAACCGCCACTTCCAAAAACTGCTGTCAGAGATGGAACTCGGCGACCAGAAGCCGACCCAACTACTCCGGCGTATGAGAAACTTCGCTACCGACAAAGTTCCAGACAGTACGCTTCGACTCATGTGGACCAACCATCTACCACCACACATCCGTTCTGTGCTTGCCGTCAGCGAAACCTTCGCAACCAAGACTTGGCGAAGAAGAGTTGGCGCTACTCGCCGACAAAATGATTGAACAGACTCCACCAGCTGCACCTCGCATCTCAGCCGTGCAAACGACAACCTCACCGACACCACCACCAACTCAAACAGCCGACCTACAATTCCTCGTCACAGAACTACGCAAGCTATCACTAGAAATAGCCGAGTTAAAATCAAGACCACCGCACAGTCAATACAACGGTTACCGCCGCAACCGCTACCCGTCTTACAACCGAAGCCCATCGCAACAACGCAGTCGAGACCCATCACCATCACCTTTCTGCTATTATCACCGACGTTTCAAAGAAGAAGCTCGACGCTGCACATCACCTTGCACATACAATAAGAAGTCGGAAAACTAGGCCGAACGTTAGCGGAGGCGGACTCATGCATTCACGAAAACTCACACCGCCTATACATCACAGATCGTAACTCCAACATATATTTCCTGGTCGACACGGGTGCGAACATTTTCGTACTACCTAGAAAGAAAGGCCAAGTCGCAACGCCACTACCGTTCCAACTATATGCGGCTAACAACACAACCATAGATAGCTACGTACGGTGAGAAAACATTAACGCTCGACTTCAACCTACGACGCCCATACAAATGGAAGTTCATTGTCGCCGACGTTTCAAGAGCTATAGGTACTCGGCGCAGACTTTCTCAAACATCACCAACTTATCGTCGATTTGAAAAACAGAAGATTGATCGACGCGACGGCGTCACGAATCTCAAGGTCAACGCCCCAGTTCACATTTCAAACATGCCTACAGTGTACACCATCGACAAGTCACAGGCGTATCACGACATTTTGGCGCAATATCCCGGCATCACACGTCTTACTTCAATGCAGTTAAGCCCTTCTATCAACGTGCAACACTACATTGAAACAGAAGGCCCACCCATACATATAGCCGCGCTCGCCCTATACCATCGCACCGATGTGAAATCGTCAAGAAAGAATTTGAAAATATGATTGAACAAGGGTTATGCAGGCCAAGCAAGAGTCCATGGTCATCACCGCTTCACATCGTCCCGAAGAAGAATGGTGACATTCGAGTCTGCGGAGACTATTGGCCACTCAACGCCATCACAAAACCCGATCGCTATCCCGTTCCACGCGTCAAAGACTTCACACATCATCTCTCAGGCAAAACTATCTTCTCAACAATAGACCTCAACCGAGCCTATCAACAACTGACCATAAGAGAGAAGGACATCGAGAAAACCGCTATTATCACACCAATGGGTTTATTTGAATTCCCGCGAATGTGTACCGGTTTGAGGAACGTAGGACAAACATTACAACGTTACATTCACGAAGTCCTGCGAGGACTAGATTTTGTATAGGTATCCATTCATAGATGATATACTAATCGCATCGGAACACGAGACTCAACATCGAGAACACCTCCACACCGTCCTCAAAAGATTAGAAGAACATGGAATCACCATCAACCCCGCTAAATGCAACCTAGGCAAGTCCGAAGTTCAGTTCCTCGGTTATCATGTATTTAAAATAAATAGTTAAATTTCTACCGCGATCACATTCTCAACGCCGCCTCACTACAAGCACCAGTGAATTCATACCTACACAACGTGAAGAAACGAGATAAAACTGAAATCACATTGTCCGACGAAGCAACGCAAGCCTTTGAAAAATGTACTAAAGCAAGCATCATCACCGCAGCTTTACTTGCTCATCCATCTCACCGCAACACTCGCGCTATTCTGTGACGCATCGGACACATCAGCCGGTGCCGTAATTCAACAATACGTTAACGAAACATGGCAGCCGCTCGGATACTTCTCTAAGAAATTCAACGACGCGCAACTGAAGTATTCTACCTACGATCGAGAATTACTAGCTATCTACAAACATGGCCGTCAAATATTTCTGTCAAATTTTCGAAGGACGTCACCTCATTATATTCACCGACCATAAGCCGCTAACGCGTAGGTATTTCCCTTTCCGTGTTCAACTGGCGAAATTTCCAGGTATAATATATTAGTCTATGGGCGAAATCGGTCTCGCCAAGTCCACACGCTTTTGTATTACTACGGAATTCAACCAACCCGTGCTCAACTCGCGTCAACTGAGCACGTTTTTGCGATCAAGCAACGTTAAAAGAAGGTTGTACAAAATAGTGTGTAAGTGACGCCCGAAGTTGGATTCGCGCGCTTCTCATTGCAATTTGTTTAGGTGAGACTAATTCAAGTAAGTAGGTTATGTTAGGTTCTCTCGTGACCCTTAATGCAAAAATAGGAGCCCTGCTAAGCAGGGCTCCGTCAACTTCGTGTTTTTTTATTTAAAATTCGGATAGTCAAAAAAGTGTTCAGTTCAACTGCACACGATTTTGTTAAACCTTACCCAGCGCCACTTGATCACAAAGGCGTGCTCAGTTGACGCGAATTGAACACGGGATCGTAGGATTCCGTAGTAAAACAAAAGCGTGTGGATTTCGCGAGACCGGTGTCGCCAGTTGAACACGGAAAGGGAAATACGCGCCGCTAACATTCGCAATGAGCAAGATCAACTCAACTACAGAGACACCGAGACGAACGAGGCAATAATTATTCATTTCCGCTTTCTCCACCGATATAAGGCACGTAAGCGGTAAACAAAATATCGTCGACGACGCCCTCAGCCGCATAGCAACAATAACTTGCCCATCCGCTATCAACTACAACGACATAGCAACAAACCTCAAGCGGTCACCGAGCATCATAATAATAATAGAAATATTTTCGTGCATAAAGACCTCCTCAGTTGCAGTTCGTTCGAGTAGATTCAGTTCGTAAGCCACTGCAGACACCCTACGGGCTCAGGCGCAAAATGTCTCTTTCGCAAAATGTCCCCTGGTTGTAAAACTTCGCTTTCGCAGAATGTCGCGCCAGGTTTTAACTACCTTCACATATTATTTCATGTGTGTGTCATTCATTATTTCCGAGCTGTGTGGTTAAGTGCGACGAACGAAATAAATAGGTTATGTTAGGTTCTCTTTTGACCCTTAACCCAAAAATAGGAGCCCTGCGAAACAGGGCTCCGTCAACTTCACATTCTTCACACTAGTTTAATAAAGTGAAGTTGACGGAGCCCTGCTGCATCGATCGTACTGATAGATTCCGGGGCGTTCCCTCTCTCTTTCTCGCTCTAGTAAATGACGGTCCTAGGTGACAGAAAAGGATAGAAGCATAGGAAAGTGCGATGCGGTGCTGATAGGTGTAGCTCAACCCTAATACGAATAAATTATTCTGAATCCTGGGAGTCAAGAATATTATTATACCTACCATACCTAATTCTCCAAATAGGTAAGTATATTGATGGAAAAAATACAGTGGTTCGGCTATATTCAGCTTGTCAAGCGTGCAATTATATTTGTATGATTATTATAGGCTTAGTTTTTGCAATGATGTGATTAAAACAAGTCAGTGAAATTAGAATTTATACAATGTCAATATTTCGTTAATTACGTAAAGGTCATTGGGCATATCTGACCCGCTTTGCGAACAGTTAGTTTTAAACAAAGAGGAATAATATGACCTTTCATTGCATATACCTAATTGTTTGATTAAAAATCGTCGGAGAAAAATGCACAGGATCCTTTAACCCTTAATAGGGCAAGAGGAACATTATTCCCAGATCATTTTTTTGTTGTAAACGGTCAAATGTGTAACTGTTCCCACAAAATGTCACTGTCATTTTTTTCTTTATGAGGTAACCTACAACATTAGCCAAAAGACACGTATCCAAAACAAACGAAGTAAAAAAAATGTGCTGTCAAAGTTTTACTTTCAACGTTTTGTCAAACAGATCACCGTTTTTTGTGTAATTTTGGATAAAAAATGTGATAATGCCGTAAAAAATCCGGTAAGTATTTACTATTGATTTCTTTTATTAGATAAAGGGTCATGTTACTTGTTTATGTAATTCATTAGTATGAAAAACAATGAGTGACTGAATTTTGGGTCTCAAAACTACGTGGGAAATATTAGCCTGTTGCCCGTTTAGGTTTAAAAATGTACCATATTGTGGGAAATATTTTCCTGCGAGGAATGTTTATGTTACACAATCAGACTGAAGGTAGTGTTTTTTTTTCTTTCAGAAACATCTTCGAGATTCAGATATTGAAACCCAACTGTCCGCGCTGTTATGTTCGTCAGAAGATGTGGGCACGAAAAAAAGTTGCTCCGGTATTCAAAACCAAAAAAGGAGGTGCCACTGCAGTATCTGAGGAACTAAGAAAAGCAGATGTTGGGTCGCACATGACAGAATTGTCCAAATTTCGGAGTTGTAGGATGTTCAGTACACATGCAAAGGAACAACACAGAAAAGACATTTGCAAAATTTGTAAGGTCTCTTTGTGTGCTGCTCCTTGCTTTGAAATGTTCCACCAATAAATAAATATTTACATTTATTTGTGTTTTATTTACATAAAATATTATCCTGTAATAAAATAATCACAATATGTTATTTTCTTGCCCCTACTACCGGATGTGTATGAAATATATTTCCCATAAATCCCATAGGTAGGGAAATAATTTCCCACATAACACTTAGAGCGATTACAGATTAGCGTATTTTTCTGCGCGTAAACGGTCGTTTCAGCATACGCGCTTACACGCGCGCTACATTACGAGCTTCAAAAAATCGAACGGGCATATTTCGGCGTGTTCGCTCGAAACGGTAGTGACATCTTGTCAGTGTCAACATGGATTCTGACGGCTTGCGGCTATACGAGCTTAGAAGCGCGTCAACGCTCGTACGAGTTGCGCGTGTGCCAAAAGGCGAGCCTTTACGCGCCTACATGCGCTTCCAAAAACGAGCTTATACGCGCGTATAAAACGCTAATCTGAAATCGCCCTCACATGTGATGATATAAATGGGCAAGAGGAATTATTTTCCCACAAGTTTTCCTGAAAAACTGAAAACACTTGGGGATGAAAAGATTTACAATCCTACTTCACTATACACCCATAATGCCAAATTGTCTGCATTTTTGCTTCAATCACCCTCAGTTTGCCCATGCCCTATTAAGGGTTAAAAAAGAAAACAAACAGTATCATAGGTTTTTATTTCATCTTATAAAGGCATAAAAATAGCATCGAAATGAGCTAATGTTTAGAGATATTTTTGTTATACGCTGTCTCACATTGAACAGGTTTTTTTTTCGCACATTTAGGTAGGTACTAGCTGCGCCCATATCGCTAGCATTGTATAATATCTGTCTTGGGCCATACACCAGGAAGCAACTGGCGCACCCGCTACCTTTTTAAAGATCTAATGATTGCTTTGGATCAAATTGAATAAAAAATATTTTAATGAATTAGCATTTTATTTTTCTTACCTGCCGCGACTTCGTCGGCCTCATTCAGTAATCCCGCGGGAATATCGGGATAAAAAGTAGCCTATATCTTGACGCACACGAAACGACTTATATCCGGAGTCTTTGGTTGGTCATTGATTTAAATATTAAAGAGGATCAGAATCAGAGCCAGTACACTACCTTGGGGCAGTCCATTCTTTTGGCAACGCCACCTGCTCTTATCCGAAAGCATTATGAACTTGGATGTGTCGATTACGCAAAAGCTCTCCAAGAAGACGGACAAATTTCATGTCGCCAGTAATATTCGCCACCTTCCACAGCAGTCTTCGTATGTCTACGGTGTCGTAGGCGGCTAAGGGATCCACAAAGACGACTCCCGAGACTTCGCCAGCCTCAAATCCGTTCTCTATGTATGAGTCAGGTTCAGAACTTGGTGCATGACTTTCCCGGTCTAAAGCCAGCTTGCCCAGGGATTAGTTTTGGGTCTATGATATCACTCAGAAGAAGCATTCTCTCCGGTAGCTTGAGTATGTGTGAGTTGTGACAAAGAAATGAAATAGGACGGAAACTTTTTGATCATCTGGGCACTTAGGTACCAGGTTTCAGAACAGCTATTATCTTGAAGTCAAAGTCAAAATCATTTATTCATCTAGGTCACAAGGTGACGCTTATGAACGTCAATTTTAAAATTAAATTACTTAATGCTTGGACTTCCTCCAGACACTGACTCCTACACGCTAGGTATTTTCTCTGTTTCCACACATGTATTGAAAATATTTAGAAGCCAAGAAACCGCAACTGAGCCAAGGTGTTTCAGTTGTTCAGTGGAAATGTCGACCACTCCTGGCACCTTTCCTAATTTCATATTTTTTAAAGAAAGACTGACTAAGCAGATATATAAGGCAAGTGTGGAAGGGACAGGACGAAGGGGAAGACCTAGGCGGACGTTCTCTGATCAGCAGGCCGATTCAGAATGTCACGACAAGTAATCGTACGATATGTCAAATTATTGTCCTCGTCTTTTAGCCGCCTATCAGAGATATTTTGAACAAATATTCATTGAATTCGCTTTATTTATTAATTTACTTCATACTGAATGCATAAAATTGATAGGAAATGCGATAGTTTTGACAAAAAATGAGGTAGCCCGTTTGACAATTAACGGAATCGAATGTCAAATGAGATATCGAACGATTCTGAATCGCCCTCCAGATTGGAGACATCCTAAAAACAGGACAGGTGAGAAGTACCCTGAACAGAAGAGCATGCATGAGGAATCTGATGGGAGCGAATGAAGCAAGAGAGATATGTCTGGATCGTTGCAAATGGCGTTCCGTAGTCTCTGCCTACCCCTCCGGGAAACAGGCGTGAGTCTATGTATGTATGTATGTATATTTTTGACGAAGTGATTTCTGTGATGATAAATGGGCTACGCGTAACGTGAATCGGATCAGAATAGTGTGTATCTAAAGTAATATTCATATTTACACTACATAAAAATAGATGTTTATACATGCGTATACAATACGGTTTATTCCACTTTGTAGACCTGGGTGAACAAGTAGATTTCTAGGTGTCCTCATTTCAGTTTAGTGGTTTCACTACGTGAAATATTTCGACCTATTCTGGCGAATTTGTCCACCTTGGAATTGAATTCAGCTTGTGAATCATCTACATAAAGCATGCTAGAAATACTTCGAAATTACAAGACAACTTGTATACATAGCTTGTAAAATAGTTTCGTTCATAGCACTAGTCTTCTCCTTAGTAATGTTGCTTCGAATATGTACCTACCTATCCAATATTTTATAAAATTTTATATCATGAAGAATATTAATTTCAAAGCATTTTAGCATGTTATATGTGGCTGATAAAAGTACACAAGATGAATAAAAAAAGTCGCCTTTGTGATTTCGTGTTTAACCTGGGTGAATCAATACCAAGGTGAAATACCCTCGATTCATGTTGGATTATTTTACCTGGATGCTAGCACGTAGGTGAAATCATGAGGTGAAATGAGGACACCAAGAAGTCACAGGTGAACAAAGTGGAATAAACTAAGCAAGAAATATCTCAATTTTTTTACAGATGCAAAAAAGGGATAAAGGCAATGATGATCTCCCATGCTGTCAGAACTAAATAAGTACCTACAGGACGGCGATAATAGAATATCTTAAAATATAATATTAATGGTGCCAAATAAACTTCTATAGGTGAAAAAAATTGTATTGAGACTTTACCGAGTACTGTTCACAGGCAAAATAACTTTAACCGATTCCGTGCGGAGGTCTTTTTAGCAATCTTTAATGCCTGGCGTCAAACAAAAATTCCGTGATGCCTCTGGGGCACCAAGCGCCAGGGACTTTTAGCTTTTTCTCGTATTTCCACTTGTTAAAGAGTCAATTGCCATTGTGTATCGAACGTACGCGGTCAGTAAATTCGTTCAGAGCGTTTAGAAGTGACGATCTGTGTGTTTTTATGGAAATGGAACGTACGTGACTAATTTCTATCAGGTGTTGTAAACCTTTTTGCATTATTTTATGGATTTATTTATTCAAGAGTGTTTTATAGAATTTGCTCACGTACCATTTGAGTTTGCAGCGAGGTGATACTTATTTATTACCATTTAGTTATATTATGTTCTTTATTCCAGTGTTTTGTAGGGAAACAATCTTAAATCCTAATGTCGTCACAAATGTAAAATCACGGAGTCAAAGTGCACAAGCGAATGTCGTCGATAATATAAGCAGTAAGAACACGTCTGTTTAGAAAGGGTAGCAAGACAGAAGTGCGGGATGAAAAAATTATGCGCCGGCGCAAGCAATTATAAACGGTGCGTAGTTTTAAAAAAAATGCAGGCGTAGCTGCTGGCGTCCTGTAGTCAATAATATAATGAGACTCGACAACTTGGTTTACAACCCCTGAAGTCTGCTAATTTACGAAATTACTTGAAACGAACACTGTAGGCATGATATGGGAGACAAATAAAGACACTTTTATTTTACGGGACTCTTGACAAATGTCGTTTTAGCCGATTTTTTATGTTTTAGTTTTGTATCCTCTCGGGCACCATACGCCATACGCAATAGATTTACATGGTGCCTGTGCGGCATCATCCGCACGGAATCGGTTAAATGAGACTAGTAAGAACTATAGGTTACTAAACTTATTATTACCTGTTATGCAAGTAAATGGGTAGCAAATTAAGGAAAACCATACACAACAGGTACATTGAATTTTAATGTCCTGATAATCTTAAAATATAATAGGTACCATATTTAACTGATAAATTCATTTTGAACTGGTAACGGGTACCCTAACTAATTACTGCATTATATTTCTACAAAAATATTCTAGTCGTTTTGCAATGACTAAGTATTCTAGTTTACCAAGAGAACTTGTTTTTATATAAAATACAATTAATGGATTATTGTTGTAATGTTTACACAGATGTCTGCTATGTTTGTACATAATACACATGCTTGCACAAGTTTTATTTGCTGTCACATGTCTGTTTGGAATAGCTATTGTTACATTTCTACACTTTGTGTATAATTTATTCACTTGTTAATACTATATTTTATAGAAAAATATTTGATCTATTTTAAATCCACCTTACATAAATATTTGGGCGCAAGAAATGAGTGCTGACATGTTGTACTTAATTGAAGAATTAAGATGAATGTTGATAAGGAAATAATTCACACTTATTTTAACAATTTATCCGTACCAAATTCTTACTTTATTAAATCATACATTTAACATGTGTCAAATACCACAATTCCTTAAATCTGTAAATTCAACAATGGTTATTATTTGTAACCGTAGCATATATGTATATACTACAGGTTTACGTCAATTTGGATGTGTCCTTTTATTATTTTCTACACTTATATAGATAGTGTCTGTTGCACTACACCTTTATCTTGATGTTTCACTTAATTTCCTTAACATAGGCGTCCAGTTCGGCATCCAACTGTTCGGCTGTTGGCACAGGGCGCTTGCCGCGACCTGCACCTCTGCCGCCTCCACGTCGAGGGTTGTCGCGTCCCCGTGCACCTCCTCCCTGATTTCTGTTACCTCCTCCTCCAACTGCTTTTAAACAAAACAAATTCTGTACTATCATCTTGCAAGACATAAAATATGTTGCTAGTTTTCTGCAGTAGTCTACAAAATCATTTCTTTTATATGCACTCAGAAGACTCAAAGCAAAATAAACAGAACTTAAATTGAGATACTTGATTTAGTACCTATTGTATAAATATCAAGTTTCAATGATTCATAATAAAATCTTCAATACTTGTGTAATCTTAGTGAAATCAAAACTGCTTTGCAAAATATTTTATATCAGCAGTTCTGTTAATATTGTATGTGATGTCACTAAGGAGTTATATTATTGCATCATAAGCAATGTTGAGCCACATGTAATGGTAATCATAATACACTTTTAATTATCAGTAGATTTCTCATGTAGCTCCCACATTGGTATAGACTATTATGACTAAAAGTGCTGACATGTTATTCTGATGTATGTATAAGCTATATTACAACCAAGTTTCATCAAAACTGTTCAATGCTAAATGTGAAAAATTAAGCAAAAGAACTCAAATTTCTATATAATTTTATAGTAGGGATGATAGGTAGATATATTTTTTATACCAATTGATAAAGCTAACCTCTATTGGTATTTCTCCTGGCCGGACCAATGCCGCTACCACCTCCACCACCAAGGCGTCCACGCTCCTCGCCTCTAAATGTATTGATTTCAGATGTAGCCAACTGAATGTTCATTGCCCGCCCATCAAGTGGCACACCATTGTACTGTTTCATCGCCTTCAATGCATCAGCTCTTCGGTCAAACACCACATCGGCAGTACCTAAAAATTTTATAAACATTCTGTAATGTATGTGATACAATTAAGATATTATGTCAGTATAAAATAATATCTTTTGTTGCTTTTTAATTTCTTTTCTATAATTTTGATTCTTCCAAAATTATACTTGCTTTATTATACTTGGAATTAGATTACATGGATATTATCATATGAACAGCTACCTAAAATAATTTATTTCTTTTAACTTTTAACCTTACATTTCTACAAGTAGCATGCTAGCTTCAAAAAATAAGAACTTGGAAAATGATAAGGCTTACCTAAAGAACGTCCAGATCTGTCATAATGTACAGCTGCACTTTTCAGAACTCCAAATTCAGAAAACAGCTCCTGTATGTCAGAATCTGAGACTCCAAAGTCCAGATTTGACACTAACAATTTAGTGGGCCCAGTTGTAAGGGCACCACCACCACTTCTTTGAATCTTCCTTTCAGCAAAATCATTGAACATGTCATGTTTCCAAGTGCTGTTAACATCGCCCTGAAATAGGTGGTCCTTCAAAGAGCGTGCCGAGTGGCCACTCTATGCCTTTTTGAACATGATTACACCAAGTGTAATAGTGTGGCATACAAGTTATTACTACAAACTTTGCAACATTCTTGTAACAATAAAATGAAAATAGTGATACATTATAAACAAACTGTGAAACAGAAGTATAGTAACAAATTTAAACTTCACAGCAGAATAATAAATTAATTAGTCCCAGGAAATTAAAACCGGAGAGTTCATCATTTCACACTGACACACACTGGCAAATTTATTAACTGCATTCTCGTAACTAGGTGAAATCGCGGTAGAACCAGCACATGCAGACATTTTCTTGTCTCCGCTGCCTGCAGCTAAAGAGCCAAAGGCTCCTTTGTGAAGACAACATGGTGACATTCCAAATAAGTCGTCTGCCATTTCCATATTTATCAGCAATAATATGGTTCTGAAGATGCTTGATTTCGAGAAAGATGATCTTTCTAGGAGTATTGCAGCAGTTCTGTGACAATACGCTAGACTGCTCAAGTAGCGCATATTGTCAGGTACAATCCAGGCAACAGGCTGCTCAAGTAGCGTATATTGTCGGGTAGAAATAGTCCAGGCAGTGTTCTATTATTATGGTGACGTAAAGATAAAAACTGACAAATATACAACGCACACAATTGAATGCTTGCTGGTGAAGCCAAATATAGACCACAAAGACCAAGAACGAAAAAACAATTTATAGATAAAACGGCTGCAACGTATTTGAGCGAAGGGTCACTCAATTGTGTAGACTGTTGTGTTACTCAATCTCCATCATTAGTTGGATCATCAGTACGGTTGAGCATACTATTTTGTCTTGTGCGTCATTTCACCACGTTTGTCCGCCATTTGCAATTTTTATAATCATCGAAGTAATAATTTACCCTTGTGTAACTTGTTGACTTAGATATGCCGCCTCGATTTCGTCCACGTAATACGCCTCCTGTACGACCATTTCTAAAACCACCACTACCAGCGCCACCGCCACCGCCGCCGCCGCCACCGCGGGCTCCTCCAGGTCTTCTGTTCGTAAATTTTCGTCCTGCGCCGCCTCCTCTAGGAGTCTTTTTATTCGCCTTTATAATGTCGTCCAAAGCCATTTCAATTTGATCCACCATCATTGATAACAAAAATATTTAACGCTACGACACGTAAAATAAAAGTAATATACTAAATTCCTTTTCTTCGGATTCTTCCCTCCAGTTCGACGCCGTCGCGCACACCTAGGGATGCAATAGCAAACGATACCTCGATGGTTCTCGATGTTAACGTAACATCGATATATTACATTGACGTTTTGAAAATCGATAAACCAACAGCAAATCTGTTAAACGAGTACGACATTCGTCATTCATCATCGACATTGTTCAATCGTTGATTTCATTCATTCTGTGCGTGCTCTCTCAACCATTTGTTCGCTATTTTCTTGTGTGTTTGTTATTGCAGTGATTACAAAAAGTATACACGCAAGAAGTTACTTAACGATTAGCATATTAAGCGAGCGACTAATATAAACCACTGCATGGCGAAGTAAGGCCCTCCTGATTGCTATCTATCTATTTATCTATCGTCACGCATCTCTCCCATTGGGGTAGGCAGAGACTATGGAACGCCAAATGCCGGGTCAAACACTCCTCTTTCGCTTCCTCGACATTCATTAACCTCATCATACATGCTCGCCGGTTATGGGTACTTTTAATTTGGCACTTTTTTAGTACGTCACCTATTTGGTCGGCGTACGTCCGTCTTGGGCGTCCCCTACCGACATCTCCATTCCTTCTTACACGATACACTCCTTTCGTATTGCTTCTTTCACCCATCCGTTCCAAATGTTCAAACCATTCGCAACATTCCTTTTTCAATCTTTATCACTACATCTTCTTTAGACCACACTTCTCTCGTATCACACTGTTTTTTCACTTTATCTATCAGCCTTACTCCGCACATACTCCTCAAAGCTTTCATCTCCACAGCATTGAATCTACTTTCATGCTTCTCCTGCCATACACATGATTCGCTATACACATCAGCGTTGGCACCAAAACTCCCTGCAGTACAGCAAGGCGAGCCTTACTTGGAATAATTTCGTTACTGGTGATGGACTGTAAGGCGCCATTCACACTATTTCCTGCTTTCACACTCCTTTCAACATCTCCCTCACATTTGCCATCTCTCGTATATCGCATATATTTGCATCTCAACATAGACCCTAACTCACTCAAACTCATTCACTTGTTCCACTTTTTCATCTCCTATCATTATTTTACATTCAGTTATACTGTCTTCCCTCTCTATGACCATGACCTAAGTCACAGACAATACAATACTAAAGCGTCTGATACACGGTTTGAAATGAGGTATAAAACCAAGGTCACCTTGAACACAAGTGAGATGCGGATTGCCAACTACATGGTTTGAAACCAACAGTGTTTTTAAAAGCGTTGCGCGGATAGGACGTGTCGTAATCTCGTTGACGTACCTACAATTAACTCAGTAGGTACGTACTTTTTTAGATGCCCGGGTATAGGAAATTCTCTTCTTTTTTGCAGACGCGGCGTTTGCCGTTGGGTCGATAGTTTTTAATTTTTCAGCTAATAAATCCCATGCTTGTTTTTTGTGATCTGAATCTTTGTATGTATCACTGGTCAAATCCCAAAGGCAGGGCAAGTCTCTATATAGTTCTATAAATTCCGGGATCACTTCACGTTCAAGTTGCTCCATCTTATAGATTAAACGTTAGTAACGTGCGCCCGCGCTCACTGCCGCAGCGTGACTGTCGTTAGCGTGGTTTTAAACAAGAGGCTAGACGGTTTCAAACACGTTTCAAACCATCGCTAGAGGCAATGGTTTGCAACGCAAGCTGTGCTGCCAAGGGCGTTTGAATGTCGCATGAAATGTGGCATTAAACAACTGTCTATACTGTTTCAAACCTCTGTTTCAAACCGTTGTTTAATACCGTGTAGCAGACGCTTAAGTCTTGCTTACATTCACTTTCATGCCCTTCTTCTTATACGCCTCATTCATTAGGGTGACCATCTGCTGTAAATCAGACGCTGACGACTCAAAAAGAACCTGATCGTCAGCGTATAACAGGGTCTTAAACACAGATTCACCCATTCTTAATCCACATTCAGACTCTTTCAGATCGATCAAACAACTGTCCATGAATAGATTGAACAGTCAAGGAGACAACGCTACACATCCCTGTCTAACACCACGATCAATGTTAAACCAGTCCTTGTAGGCCCCGTTTATTCTGACACAGGCATTTGAATCCCTGTATAAGGATTCAAGTGCCCGTATCAGACTGCTGCTCACTACACAGAAAGTGTTGATCGTAAGCCTTTTCCAGGTCAATAAAGGCGCAGAAAACCGTTTGGTGTTTACTTAAGATTTTTTTTTTAATGCACCTTAAGGAAAAGATTTGATCCGTATATCCCATCATCATCCCATTCACTTTCTAAATCCCGCTTGCACATCCCAAATCTTACTTTCCGTTTCAGAGATCACTCTTTCAATCAGTATCTTTGCATACAATTTGCCAACAACACTCAGGAGGCTTATACCGCGATAATTTTTGCATTCCTGCTGTGACCCTTTTCCCTTGTATAGTGGCACAATTACGGCCTTGTTCCAGTCACCTGGTACTACACGACCAGATCGCCAACGTTTATTGAAAAGGAGGTACAGCAGGCTTGCGGTGACGCCTTTATCTACCTTGAGCATTTCAGCAGATATTCTGTCACATCCCGCAGCTTTACCCGTTTTTATAGTTTTCATTGCATACCGTATCTCTTTCATACTTATATTACTTTCACAATTATCTTTTTCATTCGCTACTATATTCCTAGTTTCACTTTCGCCTCGTTTAACCCCTTGTATGCCGGAACGCAGATCTACGCGAGACACAATAGCTTTTTAATTGTGTCTGATATTCCGGCATACAAGAGGTTAAACAAAATCTCCAAATACACTTCCACTGATCCAAAACTTCCCCATGCTCTCGTATAATATTTCCATTTACATCCCTTATCACACCAACTTTCGAGTCTCCTGCTTTGCCTCGAGCTGTTCTAACCAAGTGCCAGAATAGTTTGATATTGTCCCGAAAATGCTGTGAAAACTTTCTATCAACTTTATCCTTAGATTCTTCTTTCTTTCTTCTCACTGTCTCTTTTACTTTATATTTCCTGATTGCTATTCTGGGCATTTGGATACCACTCGTAATGCCATCAAACGACAATCTGTGTACAAATTATCAATTAATTTAAGAACTACTATCTTGAATATTTCTGATTGAAATAATGAAGCACAAAATTAAACATCAGAATAAAATCGATGTCATTACATCTTATCTACAATGTTTTTAGAATCGATAGTTCAAAGTCTCATCCCTACGTTAGCCGTGGCAACTGCACAATGCTGCCAGCTATAATTATATTATCTAAGGTTGCCAGCTTAATTTTTTTTTCCAGACTAAAGAGCATAAGAGACAATAAAGGAGGCTTATTGCCACTTTGATTAGTACGAGTAGACTAGCGATTAGTTAGTAGTGATTAGCTAATAAGGTTTCCTAATCATAATCTGTTGTCCACGCGTGCTTTGAGCTAATCCCCACGCACCTGTATTGCCCACTTGCACTCGCACTAATGAGCGAGGATATTGACCACGGACGTATGTATAAAGAAAAGCTACTTGCAAAAAATAGAACGCTTGCAAGTGAATAGTAAGAATAAGCAAGGTAATGTGATTCACTTTACTTAACATATATGCTATCCACAAGTATATAATACCGCTCACTAATCACATGCACTGATCACTTGCACACGCAACAATCGAAGCGAAAAATATGTATGGCGCAAAGATGGATATTGTAATCACTCTCTATTTCGTCGTTTCCTCAGATGAACTAAAAGAATTCTTTCTTCTTTTTAGTTCATCTGAGGTCGTTTCAGAAGATATGAATATGTAAGGTTTCAAATATCAATTATGTACTTACTATAAAAAAACTACCACCTAATGTCAAAAATTACGAAAAATAAAATGTCAAATTTGTAAACAAGTAACAAGTACTATTTTTATTTGGTTACTTTTATTACGCTTCTCTTTAATCTTGTAGTTGCTTAACCTATTAAAATACTATAGAATAATAAGTTTACCGCACGTTGCAATGGCTCTAAATAAGTATATGCACCCGCGTAATGTGTACAAAGTGCCACCAGACTTTGGGAGGTTAGCAAAGCTCTATCCTGAGTTTTCGGCTATCTCCAAAGTGGTATGTAATTAAGTTTATTTCGTAGAATATTTAAATCTGATTACTTGTAGACTGATCTAATTATCTATTGTTATTTAGTTGTGTGTAAATTATGCTTTAGTTATGTTTTATCATTTTATTTCAGGATGTTACAGGGAAAATTACTATAGATTTCAAAGATGCCAATTCACTCAGGATATTTACAAAATGTCTGTTAAAATCAGACTTCAATCTTGACGTGGATATTCCTGAAGACAGGCTGGTGCCAACTCTACCTTTGAGACTTAATTACATTTTATGGTTGGAAGACTTGATGGTTTCAATACATAGAAATCATGACATTAAGGGACTTGATATAGGTATGCCAATTAGTAAATATTATGAAAATAGACCTGTATTTTCTTACATGACAAATGTCACATAAGTAGGACTAAAGCATTTTTGAAATTTATTTTTATTTTTTATAGTCTCACGCCTGTATCCCTGAAGGGGTAGGCAGAGGTGTAATATTACACCCACATTTCGTCATGAATTTTGAAGGTCCCACGTAATAGGGGGCGAGCCTATTGCCTATTTTTGAAATAGCAGGGAATTTATTGTAGAGGAGCAAATTTTTCACTCTAAAATTGATATAGGCTGGATTTGCATAGGTTTTGCTATAGACTGATAGGTACCTTTTCAATTAGCTGTCAGTGGCATAACTTTTCTAGGGGTTCCTATTATTTTTCATGAGTGGAATCCTAGGCTAAATATGTTTTTTATCATAATAAAAATTGATAGTAAAGGTCTAAACCACCATTTTAGAACTATGATCACAATTTTTCGTTACATTGATATGTTAATTTATGCAACAGTGGTTGTTTTATTACAATGATTGACTATTATCACCAAGCATCTATAACTTGCTCATGCCTACTGCAATCAGTACCTAGAAAGCTCTAGATTTTTGTTTAAAATTAATCTAAATTTTCAACATCAATTCCTTATTAATTCAATGCTAACATACACAAATGATAATGAAACTAATATTGTTGAATAAGACTATACACTACATTATAGTAATGCATTGGGTTCTTGCACCAAGAACTTAGGGTCCCAAACCAACCTCACCTGCAAGTGGTGCACCTGCCGATCAACGGACGAGGCTCTGGCAAACAAAATATCCCGATAAGCGGCAATAGGCTCGCCAACTATTACGTGGGATCAAAACACTGGCGAAAAGTGGGCGTTTAATATGCCTCTGCCTACCCCTTTGGGGAAACAGTCGTGAGTCTATGTATGTATGTATGTATAGTAATGAATTGGTTCTTGATTATTTCAGGTACAGGTGCTTGTGCCATATACCCATTACTAGCAGCTGTTCACTGCAAATGGAAGATGGTAGGCACAGAAACTGACTCTGATAGCTTTATAAAAGCACAAGAAAATGTACAAAGGAATAACCTACAAGATATTATAGAATGTTGGTAATATTTGATTTTTTAGTTTAGTCATTAACCCAGTATTTTTTTATTATGTAATCTTACATTACAGTTTGCAAATATAGATAAGATGAGATGAGGAATAAATAGGTCCTGATCACTATTCCTTATTTCATAGCAGTTACTATGAATTCATCAACTTATAATTTTTGATCATGTTTTTATATGAATAAAAATGAAATGTGTCTTTTTTTCAGTAAGAAAAAATACTACTAAGTCTTTAATTTCACATGTTTTCATGGATGATGATAAAAAGAATTTTGATTTCTGCATGTGTAATCCTCCATTCTACAGTAATGTTCAGGAATTGTGTGAATCTCGTAGCCCAGCAAGGTAGGATCTACTATATGAGTATAATATTGGAAAACTATGAAAAATATTGCCTCTGAAAAAAATATTTTTTATATTTTCTCATTTATGTTTATTTTTAGATTGCCACCCAAAAATGGATTTACTGGATCGCCACAGGAACTAATAACTGAGGGAGGAGAGTTAGAATTTTGTAGGAACCTCATTCAAGAAAGTAAAGAGTACAAGAATAATATTCTGTAAGTATTACTGGTTAGGCACAAAAACAAATGGCAATATTTTCCAGATATTGGCGTTTATTATGGTAGTTGACTATTATCAATGTTTATCTTTTCATATTGACAACATACATTTTATTGATCTCTGAAGGAATAAATCAAAATTAACACAAATTTAAATATGTTATATAATGTTCTATCCTTTTCTGCTAAACAAGTTTGAGATACGCTTCAGAGTATCAGCAATTATTAATGTAAACATATGAGAGCAGTAATGTACTGTGTTGTATTATCTGTTTAGTAAATTATATGGTGTTTTTAAAGTTATTATTTTTTTTTTTACAGAATATTCACAACAATGGTTGGCCATAAATACAACTTAACTGTTCTAGTACAAGATTTAAAGTCAGAAAACATAAAGTACACTCACACAGAGTTCTGCCAAGGCAGAGTTACTAGATGGGGTTTAGCTTGGACTTATCAAGAATATGATGTCATTAAATTAGGTATGTATGATTAAAATTTTCATTTACTGCATTGTTGTTGTATAAATCATTGGACATATAATAAATGATCCAGTACTCTGGATCATTTATTCAATACTTTTTTATTCTTGTTATAAAGATAAAAAGCTCCATATTGTCAGCCCTATTTTCTTGAAATCACAATCTTTTAATACGCGTAACTCATGAAACTCGAGCGAATGTAAGCGATGCTTGCACCGCATTGACGACTGCTAATTTTGCGACGTCAGTGCTGCATTAGCATATCGTTTATTTACCTCCGAGAAAAAGGAGCATTGCGTTATCTCGGCTTTTACGTTCATCGAACGCCTACGCTCAATAAACGCTAGTGTGAAGGTACTCTAAGGTTCTGACCACGGGAATTATAATGACCGCGCCATGGCAGTTTTTTTACGCACACATATTGCGATGCTGACTGGTTGGAATTAATGATTAAATGCCAGTGGCGGGATATAGGAATTCGTTTTAGGAACAAAGGGGCATAATTTGGTTTTTGTCTTAAACATCGCGAGGGAAGGTTATCAAGCGCAACACCAGAAGGTAAATTGTCTATGGAAGAAAACAAGTGCCCTTGTAGGCCTTGAGAATCCTGCCATGCATCCGACCCTGTTACCTGTATGATAGTACCTATAACATATTTTGTGAATTACGTTTGTTACAGTACCTCCAAGAGACAAACCAAGAAAGAAGCAAGCACCAACAATATACTTGTTACCAGAGTTACCAAATTGTACCTATAATGTAGAAGTGGCTTTTAACAAAATCAAAGAAATATTGAATAGTCTAAGCATCAGTTACAAATTGCTCGAGAAAAGAGTAAATAGCATTACTCTCGACTTTATAGCAAGGTCAAATACTTGGTCCAATCAACGACGAAAAAGAAGGCAACAGAAAAGAATCGAACCCGAAGCTAAAAAAGCTAAAGTAGATTCTGAAGAAAAATATATTTCCATTGAAAGCTGTAGTGATAGTAAAACAGGAAGCAATATTTCTAATGAGCTAGCTACGCCAATTGGTGAAAATAGTATGAGTAGCCCCCAGAACGTAATTCCAAATGAAACTAGTGATGGAAGTGTCCCAAATGAGCCTAAAAATCAACCAATAGTACATGCTTTAACAAAATTGTTAAAAAAAGATAATGATGTTCTTATGGAGTTGGAATTAATCGATGGTACGGGTGGTAAAGAAGGTTTGCATCAAGTTGTGCAATATATAAAAAATAATTGGAAATGAGATATTTGCTTTTTATTTTCCTTATTAACCCCCTAGACCAGAGGTTCTCAAACTTATTTTTCTCATAGACCACTTTCAACATTTTGCTCGTTAAGTTGGACCCCCTGCAGCTATATTTCTACCATATTCCCAAAACTTGGCTAAACATGTAAAGATTAGATCTAACTATGGAAATTTAAGTTGCGGCTGCGTTCTATCCACGAATTAAGTTTTCGAAATAAAGTAAGAAATTTATTGGTTAATTAATTGATTGTGCTGTAAGTGGATGTCAAAAAAGTAAAGTTGGTCAATCAAAAAAGTGATTCCATTCAACTATACTTTTGTATATCTACTCACGGCACTAGGAACCAATCAATTCTCATTCATACATACATAGACTCACGCCTGTTTCCCGGAGGGGTAGGCAGAGACTACGGAACGCCATTTGCAACGATCCTAACATATCTCTCTTGCTTCATTCACTCCCATCAGATTCCTCATGCATGCTCTTCTGTTCAGGGTACTTCTCACCTGTCCTGTTTTTCGGATGTCTTCAATCTGTTCAGAGAACGTCCGCCTAGGTCTTCCCCTTCGTCCTGTCCCTTCCACACTTGCCTTATATATCTGCTTGGTCATTGCAGTCTTTCGTCATCCACCCTCTCCACGTGTCCAAACCAGCTTAGCATACCTTTCTCGATGCTTGTCACTACATCTTCTTTTACCCCACAACACTCTCTTATCACACAATCCTTTACTCTGTCAGTCAAAAAAACACCACACATACTTCTCAGTGCTCTCATTTCTACAGCATTTATTCTACTTTCATGACTCTTCTGCCATACCCAACTATCACTACCATACATAAGAGTAGGTACTACACCCCTCTATGCACAGCCAAACGTGCCTTTTTGGACACTTTTTGGCTATTCATAAACGCCTTCAGAGCTCCATTCACTCTATTACCTGCATTAACTCTTCTTTCAATATCATCTACATTCTTACCATCTCTTGTAAACAGCGTACCTAAATATACAAACTCATTCACTTGCTCCACTCGCTGTCCATCAATCATAACATTACTAGCCGTAACGCATTCCTCCTTTTCAAAAACCATAACTTTCGTTTTACTTACATTCACTTTCATTCCTTTCCTCTCTAACGCACCATGCATGATTGTTACCATCTCCTGCAACTCCTCCGCTGAAGACGCAAGTACCTATAACCTGATCATCAGCATAAAGGAGGCATTTGACAAGTAACTCATTCATCCTTAATCCACAATCACTATGTTTCAAATCTTGCAAACAACTGTCCATGAAGAGGTTGAACAGCCACGGCGACGCTACACATCCCTGTCTAACACCTGTGTTGATGGTTTGGAGAACTTTGGAGAATGAAGGTATGGTATGTAGAAATGATATTCTTGACTCCAGGATTCAGAATAATTTATTTATAATTTAGTGCTGTAAGTGCTGTTTATATACAAAATGTACAACTAGGCTGAGCCAATCCAAATGCAGATAAATAGAAATGTAAAATGATCAAAACAATCAACCAATTAATTTAAAGTACAATCGGCCAATAATATTTGAGTTGAGTTTACGTAAGTAATCCGCCAGGTGGTTCATACGTCGCGCGAGCGTTTTCCCGCGCAAACGGGAACATACTTATACTGGTGGCATAAGCGCGGCGGCTCCATTTGCCGGTCACTCGTCGAGCGAAGGCGTCGTGCGTTCGCGCGTCAGCGGGCACGGCGCGCGTCGACGCAATAATATTTGCAGAGCGAAGACGCAACCGCCGACTGCAAGCGCCCCAGGGACAAGGCGCTTTGCGAGGACCCTCCCGCATGCGTATTGTGCGGGCAGCTGGGTCACCCCGCGAACTACCGCGGGTGTCCCAAGGCACCGCGTGCCACTCGACCCGCGGCGAAGGCGCCTCAAACGCCCGCACGCAAAGTCCTCCCGGGGCCCACGGCCCCAGCCCCCGCCCGGCCCTCTGGCCCGTCTCAGCCTTCAGCTCAGCCCTCAGCTTGGAACACGCCTTTAGCGTTCCCGTCGTTGCCATCTCGCCCGCATGCTCCCCTCGCGCAAACAGCTAGGCCCGCTACAATCCAAACCCCTACACCCGCGTTAAAGGTGGCCCAGCCCACCACTAACCCGCGCCCGGCGACGGTACCGGTACTCGTTGCCAGCCCCAACTCCCCCCAGGTTGAAGACGACTTCAGCCTGGTAGCTAGATTCGCAGCGCTCGCGAGCAACGCTGATATTAGCGCCATCGCGGCGGAGCTTAGGCGCGCTCAAGGCAACTTAAACGCCATGTTAGAAATACGTTTCAGGTACGCGTACGTATTTCAGTCATTCGAAAACTTTAGGGCTTAGTAATGGATAGGCACACTATAGGCAGAGTCAAACCACGATCACTCAAGGTAGGGTTTTTCAATGCTAATAGCATTGCATCGCAACGCGATGAAATAGGCACGTTCCTTAGGGACCATCAGACAGATATACTACTCGTGCAAGAGACTTTCTTAAAGCCAGCACACAGAAACCCTAACATTGCAAACTATTGTTTAGTGCGTAATGATAGGCTGAACTCGCCCGGTGGGGGCACTCTGATATACTTTAAGAAGTCTCTGCATTGTATACCTATGGATCCGCCAACCTTGGAGTACATTGAGGCCTCGGTCTGTCAACTCGCCATGACAGGGCACCCATCTATTACCCTGGTATCTGCTTACCTCCCACCATCGTCTAGCACTTCACACAACCCTAAGAGGCTCCTGAAAAAAGACCTTCAGGCCCTCCTGGGGCTAGGCGACTCGGTTATCGTGGCGGGCGATCTGAACGCCAAGAACGCCCGCTGGGGGTGTCAAGTGACTAACCCACGCGGCACGATACTCGAGTCACTCTCTGAGTCGCTTAACTATGACATTATAACGCCGCTCGAGGCGACACATTATCCTGATAACGTGACGCACAGACCTGACATACTAGACGTGGCCCTTTTAAAGAACATAAGTTTACGCTTGTGTTCGGTAGAAGTGTTACACGAGTTAGACTCCGACCATAGACCGGTCCTGTTAGACTTTGCACCCAGAATAGGGCCCATAGACACAGGGCACAGGCCGATTAAACTGGTCACTGACTGGGCACGACTCGGGAAAGAACTCGTGTCGTCCTCGCCAGTGCTCAGAGAGCAGATACCACTAGGCGCCAATCAAATGGGGGTCAATGACACACTACAAGCGGTCGATAGCTTCACGAGTCACGTGCAATCGTTAATTAACGATTGCTCACGGCAGGTACCCGAGACGGGCGACCGTCGATGGAGCCTGCCCGCTGATGTACGTGACTTGTTGCGGCGTAAGAACGCAGCGATTCGTGCCTACGACCGATACCCGACTGAGTCCAATCGTTTCACTATGCGCTCTCTACAGCGTGACGTCAAGTCGCGTATTAAAGAGATGCGTAACTCTCGATGGGAAACTACACTTAGCGAGCTAGAACCCACTCACCTCGCCTTCTGGCAGCTATCTCGTTCGCTCTCTAAAGATGTCACCAAGACCTGTTTACCACCTCTAAACAGGCCTAATGGTCCACCGGCTTTCGAGGACGGGGACAAGACAGAATGCCTGGCAGACAGCCTGGAGCAACAATGTACGCCGAGCACGTCACACATAGACACAGACCACCTAATAGAGGTAGATAACGAGGTGGAGCGTCGAGCCTCTCTCACGTCGCCACCTCGTCCCCTGACAGACAGACATGACGTAATAGGAGACGACGATGACGAGCAACACATACCCCTAGCCACCCCCGATGAGGTTAGGATGATCATTAAGGGTTTACACCCCCGTAAAGCTCCCGGCTCGGACGGCATAACAAACAGGGTCATTAAAATGTTCCCCTTAGCTTTCATAGTCATTTTGACTACTATATATAACGCCGCAATTAACAACAATATATTTCCACATCAGTGGAAAGAAGCCGTGGTAATAGGAATCCACAAACCCGGCAAGCCTAGGTCCGAGCCTAGTAGTTATCGTCCTATCAGTCTGCTTAAAGGTTTAGGGAAAGTTTACGAGCGGCTTTTATATGTTAGGCTGAAAGCATACGCTGATGCATCGCTCTTGGTCCCTCACGAACAGTTTGGGTTCCGAACCCGCCACTCGTGCGTACAACAGGTTCACCGTATCGTTGAGTATATCAGCGTGCGGTTGCAGCGTAATTTATTCACCGGCGTTGTTTTCTTCGACGTAGCGAAAGCTTTCGACAAAGTGTGGCACAACGGCTTGATTTACAAGCTTTTCACTATGGGAGTGCCTCACAAGCTCGTGCTCATCATACGAGACTATCTGTCGGATAGAAGCTTTCGGTACCGCGTTGAAGGCACGCTCTCTTCGAGTCACGCCATCCGCGCCGGTGTCCCTCAGGGGTCAGTGCTCTCGCCTCTCTTGTATTCATTGTTTACCGCTGATATACCGATGCATCGGCTAGTGCAGACAGCACTTTTTGCAGACGACACAGCCATCTATTACGCAGGCGCAGACCCTGGCGCAGTCAGTAGGAAGCTCCAATCCGCAGCCAACGCCCTAGGCGCGTGGTTCCGGAGATGGCGGATAGAGGTCAATCCCGAGAAGAGTCAGGCGGTGCTTTTCCATCGGAGAGCCCCTCACCTGTACCCTCCGGGTGCGACCCCACAAATAAGGATGTTTGGGTCCCCTATTCAATGGACTAGGGAAGCCAAATATCTAGGTGTGATTCTTGATGATCAACTATCGTTCCGCTCACACATTACGAAGGCTCGCAATAGAGCCTCCTTTGTGCTTGGGCGCTTACATAGCTTAGTCAACCCTAAATCTAAACTATCGCTCAAGAACAAGATTAGGTTATACACATCGTGTATTAGGCCTATAATGACATACGCTAGTGTAGTTTTCGCACACACTAGGCCACACAGGATCCATAGGCTACAA
This sequence comes from Euclidia mi, assembly GCA_944739405.2. Classification (NCBI taxonomy): domain Eukaryota; kingdom Metazoa; phylum Arthropoda; class Insecta; order Lepidoptera; family Erebidae; genus Euclidia; species Euclidia mi. The sequence goes on along the minus strand of OX123190.2, from coordinate 17,512,247 downwards.
ACACTTCAGAATAAGTTCATGCGGCGAGCTACGGGCGCACCGTGGTACGTACGTAACGAGGAGTTACATGTAGACTTACAACTGCCGACCATCAGGCAATTCATGAAACAGTGCTCCCGTAGCTACTTTGACTCTGCTTCGACACACCCCAACCCACTATTGGTTGCGGCGTTAAACTATACACCATCTAGGATTTCTAAGATTAGGAGACCTAGGCACGTATTAGACGAACCTGACGATAACACTACACTTGCTCAAATCAGAGCACACACGGCTCGCGCAGCCATACAACTTCGACCGCGGTTCCGTACTCGCCGACGAGGCCGGAATACGCGACGCGTTAACGTTAATACCGCGGGACACCTTAGTCCCGCATTGCCGGCAGCGCCCCAAGCCGAGGTCCGTGGGAGTCCACCCTTGGGGAGTCAAAACGCTGTCTAGTATACTTTAACGGGTTGGGAGCCTTCTGCGCTCACCCATAGTCCGCGTAAAGTTGTCAAGGCCATCAGCGGCCAACAACTAGTCCACACACACAAAAAAAAAAAAAAAAAAATTTCTTGAAATCGTCAGCGTGTGCATCTTTGAGTTCGCAAGAGAACTCTTCCTGTTTCTATTTAACGTTGCAAAAGTCTATAAAACTGTTCTTTTCAGAACAACAACAAAAGTCCTTGAACAGTCCTTGTCAGGACTATTATCACTGTTTCTATATAAGCACTTAAGTCCTTTTCAGGGCTGTGTGTATCCATGTTTCTATTTACACATCACAAAAGTCACTGTAGGGACTGCTAGGTATAGGATAGCTACAGTACTCCCCTTCAAGCGAAGCGTACCGGCAGCTTGATGGTGCGACCGGAACGTGTTGTTTTGATGTCCGTTTGCGGCGGCGGCGTCGGCGTCGTAGAGTTCACCGGCGCAGGTACTTGTTGTTTGGTAAGGTTATAATGCGGTAAGGTAACTTCGGTATCCTTGGTAACGGTAAGGTTATTGGTTTTCTGGGTAATGGTAATGTTGCTTGAAGGTAATATGTTGTTATGCTTTGCTGGTATATTATCACTATCTTCTAATACGACGTAAGCAGGTTTCAGTCGATCGATTGAAATGTTTGCTTGTCGGTCCGGTAATTGTACACAATACACTTTGTCTGTTCGGTTTATAACCTTGTAGGGTCCTTCGTAGGGTGTCTGTAGTGGCTTACGAACTGAATCTACTCGAACGAACACGTGACTGCAATTGAGTAGGTCTTTATGCACGAAAATATTTCTATTATTATTATGATGCTCGGTGAATGCTTGAGGTTTGTTGGTATGAATGATTTCACGTAGCTTCTCGACGTAGGTATAATCCATAGCTGTAGGTGTGTATGCGCTTGATGTGAAAAGATCTCCTGGTAGGCGTAAAATGCATCCGTAGGTTAATTCAGCGGGACTCACGCCGGTGTCAGTGCGCAGGGCGGCACGTAATCCCAATAATATTGTAGGTATTTCGTCGATCCACGAGCGCGTGTCGGTGAGCTTTGCGCGTAATGCATTTTTGAGTGAGCGATGCCAACGTTCGATGATTCCATTGCTTTGCGGGTGGTAAGGAGTAGTTCGATTTTTCTTGATACCCATTAGTTTCATGAGGTTTTGAAATAGTTGGCTCTCGAACTGTCGACCTTGATCTGATGTTAGTGTAGCCGGGCATCCGAAGCGAGTTATCCAATGTTGATAGACGATGTTCGCTATTCGATCAGCTGTTATTTCCTCTGTAGGTACGGCCTCAGGCCATCTCGTAAAACGGTCAATCATAGTTACGAGATATCGATGACCTTGAACAGTTGTAGGTAGTGGTCCAACGATGTCTATGTGTACGTGTTGAAAACGATCGGTTGGCGGGAAAGATGCGATGCTTGAATGGGTGTGACGATGTATCTTGCCTTTCTGACATTGAATACAGGTTCGCGTCCAGCGGCTGATATCTGCATTCATTGAAGGCCAGAAGTATTTCTGTGTTGTGAGCTTGCGAGTTGTACGGGTACCAGGGCCTCAAGTCTGTTATTACAATAGTGCCAAAATGGTCAGTCACTGACTTCATAATTGTTGATTTTGACAAGTTTGGTAGTCTACTGTTACAATGGTGTCATAATGATTTTCCGATGGTCAACCACTGACACTCCATTGAAAGATATGGCATAGATTGGTAGTCTCGTACATAATGACAAATCGATGACTGACGTATGCGGTAGTCTGGTAATATTTTGACAGTTCTTTTGATCAGTGACCTACCATCGTAACGCCATCGTGCAATCATTGCTTTTGTCTAGTGTTTGCTTGTGAAACATAGTGATAGACAATCAAAAAGTTTAATGTACTACAAAAAAGAGATAATGTATTAACTGCGAACTAATGTTCTCGAGCTAACTAACAAGCCCGTCGCTTAACGAGGATGACTACAAACCCTTTTACGGATATTCCCGAGGCGAAATTTGTAAAAACGTTTCATCTTAGAGAGGAAAGGATTCAGTAAGGGAGTTATTTCAAAAACTCATTCCCCTTAAGGCCAGACCGCGTCAAAACGATAGAGTATCGGCAGAAATAAAGGTGAGAAAACTGAAGTTAATATTGATTTATTATTCTATTCCTATAAAGAAGAAATTTATTAATAATTAATGTTATATTTTTATTGCTGATTCTGGTAGCACTCATTTTACGCATCAGGATCTTACCAGACCTTGATTGGACAGGGTTCCCTCCATGACATTTCGCCAATTACTGTGTCACAGCCCACCTAAGAAGTTACAGAGGCATTATATAAAATATACCATCAATATATTAAATGGAAAGGAATATCATAGTTCGCCTAATTCAGTTTGTGGTTTTCCAAATTTGATGTTCAAGTGTCTACTTGAACATCAAATTATACATCATGTACTTACATTCTGCCTTCCGAAATATACAAGGACATCAAAGCTAAATACTCATATTCCAAACATAAGAAACAGGAAATTAAATAATATTTTCAAACATTGTAGCTGTGCTTTTAACCCAACTATGGCAGAGCTCAGATGAACTTAGTTCATCTGAGTGACGGAGCTAAAAAGAAAGAGTAATGTTTTTACACATTGGGAATGGAAGTGTTAGTAGTAGATAATGATATGACTATAGATAGTGACCAGCAGTGGTTTGGTACTTAAATAAATGATAATGTCATACCTATGTGATAGTTTGAAGTATTAGTACAATAAGATCTTCCTGATCTCTTTTTAAAATTGCCATACCCACCTGACAGCAACATTTATGTTAATGATGACTAGATACTGACCAGGCTTTATATAATGTTCCTAATTTATCAATATATTCTACCTACATTTTATGGAGTCTTGTAAAGAATTTAAGTACCTACATAATTCAATTAAATAATGTCTGAATTATGATGAAAAGTGTTTTTAAATTAATTGCATAGTATAGAAGATCTTGGTATAAAAGAATATGATGTAATGAGTGGTGTGTTTATAAATATTTACTTATCTCTCTTACAGATACAAAATTCAAGCAAACGGGCAACTTCTTTATGAGTTTTGTGACCGCTCATATCCATCTGTTTGAGACATAAATATATGTGAGGATTCTGCAAAGTCAGTATGAAGAAAGTTGTTTTCCTAGTAGATGCAAAAGTGAAGATTTATGATAGTTAGTATATGAGAATAGTGTCCAATTTTTGTGTCTATAATTGGAACCAATAATTCTTAATAAATTCATGTACAGAAATTATTTATCTTTAATAAAACAACATTGTTAATAATAACAAATAATTATGAGTTTTATTTTCCTTCTTGATACAGTTACAACACATGAAACACAAATAATATTTTAATTGTAATAGGAATGTAGGTATCTATGATCTAACTCAATCTTCAATATTTTATGTTTTGGTTATGCCAATTCTTCTTCGAATATAAACACCTTTAGTAGTTAACTCGCTATCTTTAATTATAGTATTTACTCCTGTCGATATAATCACTTTTCTTTGAGGTGTGAACTGCATAACCTTGCTGTATCATTTCCTTTGGAATTTGTTATCCACAGAGCATTTTCCATTGATATCTTCGTTTTGGCTCTAAGAGAAACATACGAGCTACTCGGTATTTAACAATTCAACGCAGTGCATTGAGATTATTGAGAAATATAACAAACTAGGACTTTGTTTACAATAATGTATGAGTTTTGAACTTTTGACAGTTCTTACTTCAAAACATGATTTGACTTTGACAGCTAAACAGAACAAATATTATTGAGTTGAATGGTTAAATTCATTGTTTTTTTGCTACTTACGAGCTTTAATACAACTTTAGAGTGCTTATAACACTAGTAATGAATATTTAAAAAATATATAAATGAAATCTGGCATGAAAAATAATCAAATTTCATGGTAGTTTTTCAAAAATCATTTCTTCTAATGGTTTTTTTTATCTATGGCAATACAACAATGCCATTCTGCCACCATTCAATTACGAGACCACTGATCGATCACTGAACTATCATAATGAATTACCAGACTACGAACTTTTGTCAAAATGGCAATGGGATCGTGTTGGAATGACGAATGTGTTTAAAATAGCAGACTTGAGGCCCAGGATGACTTATGTTGTGAACATTGTTGAAAACTTCTTTTCTGTATGGCTCGGGGATGTATGGGCGAATATGTGACGTAGATGTTTCACAATATAGTTCGATGTCAGTATTAGGTATTGTTATTTTCTTGAGCGCGAGGTGATCGTCGCGTAGTAATTGTTGTATAGTGCTGTCTCTTTCTTGCGCTGTTGCTATGTCGTTGTAGTTGATAGCGGACGGGCAAGTTATGGTTGCTATGCGACTAAGGGCGTCTGCGACGATATTTTGTTTACCGCTTACGTGCCTTATATCGGTGGAGAAAGCGGAAATGAATAATAATTGTCTCGTTCGCTTCGGTGTCTCGGTGGTGGAGTTGATCTTGCTCATTGCGAATGTTAGCGGCTTGTGATCGGTGAATATAATGAGATGACGTCCTTCGAAAATTTTTCGGAAATGTTTGACGGCCATGTAAATAGCTAGTAATTCTCGATCATAGGTAGAATACTTCAGTTGCGCGTCGTTGAATTTCTTAGAGAAGTATCCGAGCGGCTGCCATGTTTCGTTTAAGTATTGTTGAATTACGGCACCGGCTGATGTGTCCGATGCGTCACAGAATAGAGCGAGTGTTGCGTGGTGAGATGGATGAGCAAGTAAAGCTGCGGTGATGATGCTTGCTTTACATTGTTCAAAGGCTTGTGTTGCTTCGTCGGACAATGTGATTGCAGTTTTATCTCGTTTCTTCACGTTGTGTAGGTATGAATTCAATGGTGCTTGTAGTGAGGCGGCGTTGGGAATGTGATCGCGGTAGAAATTTAACATTCCTAGGAATCTCCGTAGTTCTTCTATTGTCTTGGGTTTGGGGTAATCAGTGATAGCTTTGATCTTTTGTTCGGGAGGCTTGATACCATCTTTTGATACATGATAACCGAGGAACTGAACTTCGGACTTGCCTAGGTTGCATTTAGCGGGGTTGATGGTGATACCATGTTCTTCTAATCTCTTCAGGACGGTGTGGAGGTGTTCTCGATGCTGGGTCTCGTGTTCCGAAGCGATTAGTATATCATCTATGAATGGATATACGAAATCTAGTCCTCGCAGTACTTCGTGAATGTAACGTTGAAACGTTTGTCCTGCGTTCTTCAAACCGGGACACATTCGCGGGAATTCAAATAAACCCATTGGTGTGATAATAGCGGTTTTCTCGATGTCCTCTTCTCTTATGCTCAGTTGTTGGTAGGCTCGGTTGAGGTCTATTGTTGAGAAGATAGTCTTGCCTGAGAGATGATGTGTGAAATCTTTGACGCGTGGAACGGGATAGCGATCGGGTTTTGTGATAGCGTTGAGTCGCCGATAGTCTCCGCAGACTCGAATGTCACCATTCTTCTTCGGGACGATGTGAAGCGGTGATGACCATGGACTCTTGCTTGGCCTGCATAACCCTTGTTCAATCATATTTTCAAACTCTTTCTTCACGATTTCATATCGGTGCGGTGGTATGGGGCGAGCGCGGCTATGTATTGGTGGGCCTTCTGTTTCAATGTAGTGTTGCACGTTGATAGAAGAGCTTAACTGCATTGAAGTGAGACGTGTGATGCCGGGATATTGCGCTAAAATGTCGTGATACGACTGTGACTTGTCGATGGTGTACACTGTAGGCATGTTTGAAATGCGAACTGGGGCGTTTACCTTGAGATTCGTGACGCCGTCGATCAATCTCTTGTTTTTCAAATCGACGATAAGTTGGTGATGTTTGAGAAAGTCAGCGCCGAGTATAGGTCTTGAAACGTCGGCGACAATGAACTTCCATTTGTATGGGCGTCGTAGGTTGAAGTCGAGCGTTAATGTTTTCTCACCGTACGTAGCTATAGTTGTGTTGTTAGCCGCATATAGTTGGAACGATAGTGGCGTTGCGACTTGTCCTTTCTTTCTAGGTAGTACGGATATGTTCGCACCCGTGTCGACCAGGAAAGATATGTTGGAGTTACGATCTGTTATGTATAGGCGGTGTGAGTTTTCGTGAACGCCAGAGTCTGCCTCCGCTAACGTTCGGCCTAGTTTTCCGACTTCTTATTGAATGTGCAAGGTGACGTGCAGCGTTGAGCTTGTTCTTTGAAACGTCGATGATAATAGCAGAAAGGTGATGGTGATGAGTCTCGACTGCGTTGTTGCGATGGACTTCGGTTGTAAGACGGGTAGCGGTTGCGGCGGTAACCGTTGTATTGGCTGTGCGGTGGTCTTGATTTCAATTCGGCTATTTCTAATGATAACTTGCGTAGTTCGGTGACAAGGAATTGTAGGTCGGCTGTCTGAGTTGGTGGTGATGTCGGTGAGGTTGTCGTTTGGACGGCTGAGATGTGAGGTGCAGCTGGTGGCGTCTGTTCCATCATTTTGTCGGCGAGTAACGCTAACTCTTCTAACGACGACTTAGTTGCGAAGGTCTTGCTGACGGCAAGCACAGAACGTATGTGTGGTGGAAGGTGGTTGGTCAACATGAGTCGCAGCGTACTGTCTGGAACTTTGTCTGTAGCGAGGTTTCTCATACGCCGGAGTAGTTGGGTCGGCTTCTGATCGCCGAGTTCCATCTCTGACAGCAGTTTTTGGAACTGGCGGCTGTCGGACTCCTCATAGGCAGATATGAGACGCTCTTTTATCGCCTTGTACTGGTCTTGCTCTGGTGGGTTGTATAGAAGGTCGGTGATCTGCTCGATGTCTTGGCGTTCCAGCTGTGCGATTACCATCTGAGCGAGCTGGGCTTGGCTTTTCTTCAGGTCGTTGGTGGCGGCTTCGAAACTGATAAACCACAGACGTGGTCGATCACGCCAGAATGGTGGGATACGCATGGTTAGCGATATGCCACCAATTTCAGTGACGGTGTTGATTGATGTAGAGTTGAGTGAGCTGGCCGGGATAGAATTTTTCTTGTTGAGACATGACTGAAACTGTAGAGACTTGTAGAGCAGGGATTCGTTGACTATGCTGGTACTATGGTTGAATGTAGGATGTTGTGGTTTTTCGGTGGCTTGATGGGCAGAGCTTTTCCGTTCTTGATTTGTACTTCTTGTGTTCCGGAGAGGGTTACCACTTTGGAGAACTTTGGAGAATGAAGGTATGGTATGTAGAAATGATATTCTTGACTCCAGGATTCAGAATAATTTATTTATAATTTAGTGCTGTTTATATACAAAATGTACAACTAGGCTGAGCCAATCCAAATGCAGATAAATAGAAATGTAAAATGATCAAAACAATCAACCAATTAATTTAAAGTACAATCGGCCAATAATATTTGAGTTGAGTTTACGTAAGTAATCCGCCAGGTGGTTCATACGTCGCGCGAGCGTTTTCCCGCGCAAACGGGAACATACTTATACTGGTGGCATAAGCGCGGCGGCTCCATTTGCCGGTCACTCGTCGAGCGAAGGCGTCGTGCGTTCGCGCGTCAGCGGGCACGGCGCGCGTCGACGCAATAATATTTGCAGAGCGAAGATTTCTTGAAATCGTCAGCGTGTGCATCTTTGAGTTCGCAAGAGAACTCTTCCTGTTTCTATTTAACGTTGCAAAAGTCTATAAAACTGTTCTTTTCAGAACAACAACAAAAGTCCTTGAACAGTCCTTGTCAGGACTATTATCACTGTTTCTATATAAGCACTTAAGTCCTTTTCAGGGCTGTGTGTATCCATGTTTCTATTTACACATCACAAAAGTCACTGTAGGGACTGCTAGGTATAGGATAGCTACACTTTCATAACTTTCAATCAGTACCTTAGCATACAATTTGCCAACAATGCTGAGAAGGCTAATGCCTCTATAGTTTTTGCAGTCTTGTTGCGAGCCTTTTCCTTTATAAAGAGGCACAACTACTGCTGAGGCCCAGTCATCAGGTACTCGGCCGGTGCTCCAGCACACGTAGTATCCTATAGTCTGTGCCAGCACAAGTTAAATAAACGCTGCAGCTGACTAACTATGATGCCCTGTCCAGCCTTCAGCATTTCGACTGTAATCCTGACATACCCTGCAGCCTTACTTACCTAATTTCATACTGTCCAGTGCCTTCAAAATCTCAACCACGCCAATATCGCTTTCATCATTGCTATTATTACCATTCATTTTACCTGTTGATGTCTCTGTCGTCGTTCTTTCAAATAATCCTTCAAAATACTCTTTCCATCTCTTCAGCACACACGATTCACCATTCAGTATCTTTCCATTCTTGTCTCTGAGTTTTTCTCACTTATTTTATTTAGAAAACTCCCCATTCGGTGTGGTAAAAATAAAAATAATATATTTTCTTGTGTTATTTATTGAAATATGTAATTATTATTACACAATTACTCAGTCGAAAATTAAACAGTAATAATGTCTATGTGGAGGATAAAGGTGTGGTGTTCCTCCACCTAGAGGGAGGAGCCTCTAACCAAGCTGGGTGGTCGTGCTTGGTGGCCTGCAGGCCGACGGACATACTTTGGAAGTTGTATATATCCGTCGTAGCGCGCGAAAGTTGCTAGTGCGGTTCAGGATCGTTTGAATATTTCCCGCGTCGTTAGGTGGAGTAGTGCTGTTCGTCGTCATTGGGTAGATGGCGCTTGTCAATGTTGTCGTGTTATGTAGTTGGTCGCTACATCAGTTGTCGAGGCTTCTGAGGAGCGTGCCAGTGGAGAGTCTGTAGTCGCTTGTCGCAGTGTGCTTCGCAAGTCCCACGGTGAGTCGGGGAGAGGTTACGAAGGTGAAGTGCAGTCCGTGATGAGCAGTGAGCGAAGGGCAGTGAGCGATGCGCAGTGAGTGTCCCACAGTGAGTCGGGGAGTTGCTGCGTAGTGGCTGCGTCGTGGCTGCGTAGTGGCTGCGTCGTGGCTGCGTCGTGGCTGCGTAGTGCTGCTAAGCGGTTGCGTAGTGGCACTGCTACGTGGACGGGAGCGATGTGCGCTGCTTACGAGTAGCGTTGTGTGCAGTGAAATGTGCCGTGGCGCTGGAGAGGCTGGCTGGGGGCGACTTGATTGCTGACCATCAGGTGAAGTATGGAGTGAGGCGAAGATGACGAAGCTGTTGCTGGATCTGACCGGTGAAGGCTTCTTCAGATCACGTCACCAATGTGGAGGATTAAGGTGTGGTGTTCCTCCAACTAGAGGGACGTGCCTCTAACCAAGCTGGGTGGTCGTGCTTGGTGGTCTGCAGGCCGACGGACATACTTTGGAAGTTGTATATATCCGTCGTAGCGCGCGAAAGTTGCTAGTGCGGTTCAGGATCGTTTGAATATTTCCTGCGTCGTTAGGTGGAGTAGTGCTGTAGTAGTTTCGTCGTCATTGGGTAGATGGCGCTTGTCAGTGCGTTGTCGTGTTATGTAGTTGGTCCCTACATCTACAATGACAATCACAAAATAGTCATAATTTTAATGGGAGGGATGTACTTGATGGATTGACAGCAAGTATCAATATTTGGCTTCAGTTTTATTAGGAATAACCGCAAATCTCCCCGTTCTGTGATATTAAATTTGTTCCTTTTTTGTTACAAGGTTTATCCTCCTCCTCGTCCTTGTGTCGTTTGTCCTCAATGCTGAGGGTCGTGACCTCGACGAATTACTTTCTCCTGGACTATCTTTCGCCATCTTGTCCTATCTTCGGCGTCGTGGATGGCGTCGCAGACTGTGCTGTTCAATGTGGAGCTGATTTGGTCTGACTAGCGAGTTAGACTTCTGCCTCTGGGTCTTTTACCATTTATTTTGCCAGCAAGCAGCAGTTTTTCCAGGTTATCCCCTCTTTTTCTCGCCACGTGTCCAAAATATTCGAAGCTTTCGAATCAAATTTCGAATCTTCTTAGGCATATGGTGGAAAGTCTCATTGAGATGTTAAGTTCTGCCAGAATGAATGCGGTAGTGCGGTGCTCAGTCCAGTGGATCCCATGCATTTTTTGCCAACACCACATCTGAAATGCGTCAATACGTAGACGGTCAGCCTTTTTTAGCGTCCAAGTCTCCGCACCATAAAGAAAGATGGAGAAAACGAGGGTAGTGACTAGCTTTTTCTTAGCCTTCCGCGATATGCTCCTGTCGGTCCATATCTGTTGTAGTTGGGACATAGCTCTCTTCGCCATACCAATCCGTCGTCTTATGTCTGGTGCGCATGACCCATTGTTTGTGATAACCCAGGTACGTGAACTCCCCCACAACTTCCAAGTTGAGTGTGCCAGTCATGGTAAGAGATCCGCTTCGGTCTACCACCATAACCTTTGTTTTGGCTCTGTTTATGAGAAGCCCCAGGTCTCTGCTGACTTGTTCCAGTCTTCCCAGTAATGTGGACATCTCACTCTCATTGGACGCGAATAGCGTGATATCGTCAGCGTATCACAAATTGGTGATTTTTACGCCTCCGATCGATATTCCACACTTCCAATTCTCACAGGCACCGGGCACGTCTCATGATGTATTCCCCGTAGATGTTAAATAGCACAGGCGACAGTATGCACCCTTGTCTGACTCCCTTTTTAATTGGAAGGGCCTGGAGATGGTGTTATCAATTCTGACCACGCCTCTGTTGTCAACGTACAGTGTTTGTGGAAGAGCAGTGAGGTGCTTCGGCACTCCTAGTCCTAGTTCATCGAGTATCACCCATCGGCTCTGCCAATCAACACAGTCAAATGCCTTGCTATAGTCGATGAAGCACATCACGAAGGAGGCATTGAATTCATAGGCTTTTTCAATTATCTGCCTTATGTTGAGAATTTGTTCACGCGTGCCTCTGCCTTTGACAAATCCAGCTTGCGGCAGCAATCTTGAGGGATTTGCCAATCGAGAAAGTGTCTTATGCGGTTGTTAATGATGTGCAGCAGGATCTTACTGCTGTGTGAGATGAGAGCAAGAGTGCGGTAGTTCTCACAAGTTCTAGTGGACCCTTTTTTGTGTAGCGGTAGGATGATAGACTCAGTCCAGTCCTTTGGCCACTCACCGGTTTGCCAGACACAATTCCAAATGTGATGCAATCCGTCAATGCCCCTGTCACCCAAGGCCTTGATCACTTCAGCTGTTATCTGGTCTGGTCCCGGCGCTTTTCTGCACTTTAGTGATGCGATAGCTGCAGTGACCTCTGATCTCAATATAGATGGTTCTAAATCCAGGTTGTTGCAGTCGATATTAATTGTGTTTGGCATGGACGTGGATGGCTGATCTTCGTATAACTTTTCGCAGTAGGAGCACCATCGTTCGGCGATGTTTTCCAGGTCGTGCATTGCATTTCCATCCTCATCGTTAATCACCCATGACTTCGACTTGAACTGTTTGGAAATGAGACGCACTTTTTTAAAAATATCTGCTGTTTGTAATTTCATAGAATGAGTCTCATATATAAGGTTTGTAATGACACTAAAACTTTTTTCGTCAAGATACGGAAACGCTATCAAAAGCTCTTGCAATTCTCCACAGCCCAGAATATTTTTCGGGTATTTCTGCCTGCAACCAAAATGTTTGATATCCTCTTTTAACCTTTCAAGTACCGCGCCCTATAAAATGTCTGTCACTTTGCTTACGGTACCGCGCCGTACGACACGACAGCATCGCGCGCGCGGTACTAGACATTGAATGTTATCGCTCTGAGAGGTCTTTGTTTAATTTATGTTTTCAAGAGATCGAGTTACAATTTCTTGAAACCCACTTAGATAGCCGATAACAAAAAAAAATCATTTTCCCCTTTTCGATAGCAAACATTTGCTAAAATTCTCAGTTTTCGCGCGCATTGAAATGAAATTTGAATGAAATGTCCTTTTACTTTTTATGTAGACAGTCAAACTGGATCAGAAAAAAGTTACAGGGTTGTCTATGATTCGTAAAAATACAATGTCATTTGAAATAATTGATAAAATCACAGAGCACTTTTTATATAATAATATATGGAATGTACAGTCCGTTCACAGTTATTTTACCTCTGACAGATGTCGGTGTTTATTTTCTTTATGTTGGAATTGTACTCTGTGATGACAGGAATGTAAAATAGGATTACCGGTGCATAACATTTTACCCAATATTAGTGGAAATGCTTCAAAAATTCAAATGCTTGAAGCTCATGGCCGCAAAGTGGTTAGATTACCGCCATACCACTGCGAGCTAAACGCAATTGAACTTATGTGGAGTCTCATTAAAAGGCGAGTCACAAACAAAAAGGACAAGAGGCAACCAACACTGTGAATTTAGCTGAAGAAGCTTTTCAATCTATCACTGCAGAAGACTGACAAAAACAATGCAAACATGAGCGCCACATTGAAGACAAGCTTCTTGAAACAGATGGGTCTACGGATGCTGAAATGGACAGGTTCACAATAGAATTAAATTCTGAGTCTGATACAGAATATGACAGCAGTTACGAATCATCATAACATTGGCAGTCCACATGGATCATTCTTATAGACCCACGCCTGTTTCCATGCAGGGGTAGGCAGAGGTGTAATATTACACCCACATCATTCTTATTCAAAATAAATATGTAAAATAAAATTTGCGTAATTATGATGCGTTTACCTTTATATATTAAATAGACAACATTATTATTATAACTACTTATCTTCATAGGAAATTAGTTATTTCGTAAGAAAATAAATGTACCTACATGCATATAGCCATGCCAATATCAAGAGGTTTTGTTACAAACATTACTTCCAAATATTTAATACGATCGCTTAGGCAATAAAAAAATAAGTACATTTTTAGCAATAATGTATATTTAAAATGGGAGTATTATATACCAAATATAGCAACACAACGCACAGGTTGACCAATCTAACAGCTAGAGGTAAAATAACTGTGAACGGACTATACTACTAGATCAGTGTTAAAAACGTCAAAGATTGAAGGATGGAATCTGGACATGAATTCATGTCGTCGGTAAACCACAGAGTACCTTTGTATGCAGTAAACAAGCCGTGTGGTCAAAGAGATTGGATAATATACATAGGTAGAGGTAGTCCTAGTACTCCCAAATTGAACACAGTCAACTGACGTGAAAGATACAATTTAGACAATTTATGCCATCAAATTATAGAACCCTAGTGATTTTTCTTTTATACCAGTTCTATCATGATTTTGAATTTAGCCGTATAATATTTATATCGACTTTTCAAGTGTTGTAAATAAATCTTATCGATATATCTATCCACCATATATTTTTACCTCGTTATTTTTTAGATTCCATGTGCACGTGATAAAGATTTATAAAATAAGTGGATTGCTGCAGTATGTCGTGGAGAAAATTGGGTGCCTAGAAAGCACCATAGAATTTGTTCCAAGCATTTTACTGCGGAATGTTTTTATAGTAATGACAGATGGCTCCTCCCTTCTAAACATATCAGTGCGAGTGTTTAAATAATTACTTGCTAATAATTAAACTGTCAGCAACAGTAGTGAATTCCGAAGCTTGTTAGAATCCATCATATTACAAAAAAAAAAAAAAAAACACCTATAGAAAAATATGATCTTTCTTTACAAAGACAGTAATATTTAAAGGACAGTAATTTGAAGGTTTGATAAGAACTGTCTGCTTTCATAGTCACGACTACTGAGTGGTTATGCATCAAAATAAGGGAGTCTTCATTTGAAAGAAATTTTGTTAAATATCATCTACCCAGAGGCCAAAACTTGGTTGTTCTTGTTCGACTAGTAGACTAATAATGTGCCGATCCCAAGATAAAATCGAAGGGCTAGTCAAACCACAATTTTTTTCTCTCTTAATTCTGTGTGTCACATGTATGATCGAAAAGTGTCCGATCCCACCCATACACTTTTTACACATAGATTTGTATTACCTACACTATGTAATGAGAAAATGTCAATAAAAAGTAATTATTGTTAATAACAAACTTTTGGGGACTATTGAAGATTTTCACTAAATTATTTATTTTAACTTTAATTTTATGTCTTTTGATACTAGGGGTCGCAATCCCGAATCATTTAAGCAAAACCGGTATTTTCGGTATTGGCCCCCGACAAATACCGGCATTCCGGTATTTTCGATATTTCTGAGATTAAGATAAAGTTAGTAAAAGTTTAATAAAGTTACTTGCCGGAGGCATAGCAAGTAAATGATTTTATTTTCTCTAAATCAAATTAATTTCACGACGCCTAAACCTGTCTTGTAAATATGTACTTTGTATTACTATTTTACTCTCCCTTTTTTGTACATATTTCTTTTTTATGTATGTAAATAAATTCCATTCTTGTAACCGTATTATCGACTAATAAAAAAAAAACAATAATTTCACTAATAATTTCTTCGTTTACATATTTTAATTCATAATTTTTTGTTGGCAACTTTCTAAAAAAATTCCCAATTTTACGGACTTTTCTATTAAATATTTGAAAATTAATTCGTTGTTTTGATTAGTTCTACAATTACAATTACAACAATTCTCGTTCTTCTTACAGTTACAAGAAAAACATAATTATCATGTTCATTATCGTCATCTGAAGCAAAGGTGTCATTATTCTCATACATTTCTGTTTCAATTATCCGAGATTGGTAATTTTCTTTATTTTATACAAGACATCTAGTATTGCAAGGTACTGTTGATGGAGTATCTATGCATCACGGCCAAAGGCTACCATTACAGAAGCACGGTCAGTTGTGTGTGGTACAAATAACATCGTGTTTCAGGGATAATTCGAATGCTAACAATCTTTTCTTCAGCAACTGCAAGCTAGTTCTGGCTGGCATACTCCCAATAACTCTTAAAAGCCGAGATTGACAAAATTATTGATCAACGTAGGACCATGCACATTGACATTCATAAAACGTAATCGACGTTTTGACTACTTGAACTAGTCCTTTCATCTAGGGTCACCGAGACCTTAACTCCGTCATTATTTAGTTTTTGAAGTTGGTTTATTAAAGACAATAATTTTACAATTTCACCGTGCTTCATCACAATATTTTAATCAAATTTGATAATGTAGGCAACTTCTGGCCAGATTGCGCCATGTCTTTGGTCATTTTAAGTAATAAAACAACTGAAAGGTACTTGTAAAATAATCTGTTAACTTATATTTAGATGGTTCTGTTACTTCTATTTGTGTTTTATTTATTTTACTAATACCTACCAAAAATATCGAATATCCCGGTTTTTGTGAAATGAAAACCGGTATTAATAAGACCAACATTTGGCCCGGTATCCCGGTATTTTCGAAATTCGGAATCCCGGTTTGCGACCCCTATTTGATACAATAATCCATGTCGACCATGCCTTTTCTTATAATCTGTCGAGTTGGATATTGGACATTTACAGTTATCATAATGCCTGAGCATGCGTTTTGCCTTATTCTTAATTGTTTACTTTCTCTAGCAAAAATGTGTAATTTGGCCAAATTACACATTTTCTAAATATTCTGTGTGTCACATGTATGATCAAAAAGTGTTCGATCCCGCACATACATTTTTTACACATAGATTTGTATTACCTACACTATGTAATAAGAAAATTTCAATAAAGTGATTATTGTTAATAACAAACCTTTGGGCACTATTCAAGGTTTTGTCTGATTTAACTATTTTAAGTTAATTTTTATGGTCTATGCTTGATAAAATTCATGTCGACTATGTCCTATCCTTGTAAAGAATTCATTTGGATATGCCATTCTCAGTTATCATAATGCTTAAGCTATGAGTTCTGCTTTTTTCTTAATTATTTGCTTACTCTAATAAAAATATGTTATTTGGGGTTGATGATTTATTTATTTAATATTTATCAATCCCACTTACAGCTATCATTACAGCTGAAAAACTAACTATAAATAAGTATAAATAAACATTTATGCCGAGGGTGTCGTATGAGGCGACTAAGAGAAACACAAGAGAAGGAAATCTCGAAATAAAACCCTATACGAATAGGTCTGGCTAGTGTGGTATAATAGTAGGCCAAACCTCCACCACGGAAGGTTTAAGACCAGCAGTGGACTGAAAAAGGCTGTTGATGCGTAAAGAAAAATACCATGAAAATTAGAAAATAATTATCCTTTTTACCAAAATAGCTCAAGTCCGTAGAGGTCCAATGCGATCTCAGTATCAAAATAAATTGTGTACAAGAAATTGTAGAACAGCCTTAATATATAATCATCTACCAGAGGCCCTTAAACATGTGAGTTCTATAGCCAGTTTTAAAACAAAATTGTATACTAAACGAGTCAACAAATGTTATTATACGATTGACGAGTTTCTGAATGACACAAATGTTTGTACCTTGTAGCTTTTATAATCATTATAATAATTTACCATTGAATAATAATTTTATATAATTAATGTAATTTGTGAAAATGACTATTATAATTGAAAAAATGTGTATGACAAGATTTTAATTTTAATTATTTAATTATATAATAGTCAAATGATGGATTACAATTTAATTTCTAATTTATCAATAACTAGCTGACCCGGCGAACTCCGTATCGCCTTTTTAAGGTCTTTTCTCTCATTCCTTTTTTTCCATCCATCCATCCATTCATCAAGAAACTGACACACATTAAGAAACTGACCAAAAAATTATTATTTCGGAGGAGTATTGTATCACTAACACTGTGAAATTGCTGAATTGTTTCACTAACGCAGCTGTAAAACGATTTATTAACTCCAGTATGCGACTGGCGCGTATGACTGATCTAGTGATATGATTAGGTAACTTACTAAGATGGCTATTAAAAATAGGGGTTGGTGTTAGAAGGGTGAAAATTAAGAGTTGTTTGTATTTTCAATGCCATATCATAAAGAAAGCGACTGCCTCCGTGGTCTAGTGGATAGCGTATGCGACTGCAGATCGGAGGTCCCGGGTTCAATTCCCGGGTCGGGCAAAAGTGTTACTGGGTTTTTCCGAATTCTCAGTAGCAGCACGGAGTCTGGTGATGTGCCCGGTAACGCCAATAGCCTCGCCCCCTATTACGTGGGACCTAAAAATTCATGGCGAAATGTTGGTGTCATATTACACTACTGCCTACCCTTTCGGGAATATACAGGCGTGAGTCAATAAAAAAAGTAAAAATACCTAAAGTAAAGTTGACACAGTAAAACGATGCCAAATGATAATTGGGCCAATTATATTATGATGTTAAAGATATTATTTTACTAAAAATGTCCCGTCCGCCATCTTAGATCCCCAAATAAATGCCACTCTCGTTACCAGAATGCATGATAACCCAGAAAATTATACTCATATTAATTTTATTAAAAAAGTCCCGTCCGCCATCTTGGATTCCCAAATAGATGTCAATTTCATGACCCGAACCATGAAAACCCCGAAAATGACACCCATATTAATTTTATTAAAAATGTCCCGTCCGCCATCTTGGATTCCCAAATAGATGTCATTTTCGTGAGCAGAATCCATTAAAACCCCGAAAATGATACCCATATTAATTTTAATAAAAATTTGCCGTCCGCCATCTTGGATTCCCAAATAGATGTCATTTTCGTGATCAAAATGCCATGAAAACTCCGAAAATGATACCCATATTCATTTTATTAAAAAAGTCTCGTCCGCCATCTTGTGAATGTAGACACTAAAATCTTTTCCCGTGAGAATTTTGTGTCACACATGCGCATCGTAAAAAGTGACTCTCATCATTCTTTCTTAACGCGCCTTTTCAAAGAAGTATAACTACAAAAATATATGTTTGGGTTGGCCCGTCCTTTTAACTTAGGGGTTTAAAAACTAAACTGCGGCCGATTCTCAGACCTAAAGAATATTCGTTTAAAATTTCATAGAACTCGGTTCAGCCGTTTCGGATGAGTATTGAATGATTGTAACTAAATTTACACTGGGAAACGATTTTTTTGACTCCGGTATGCGCGTGGCGTGGCCTACAGGATTGATCAAGTGATAAGATGAAATTACTAATATGGCTATAAAAAAAAGAAGTTGGTGATAAAGGGGTGAAAATTAAGAGTTGTATGTATTTTATACTGCCATATCATAAAAAAATAAAAATATACAAAAAAATCAAAAAATATAGAAAAGATTTTTCGGGCTAGCCACCCTTATGACTTGGAAGTTTGAAAAGTAGATTACTACCGATTCTCAGGCCTACCGAATATACATACAAAATTTCATACAAATCGGTCCAGCCTTTTCGGAGGAGTATTTTAACTAACACCATGACACGAGAATTTTATATATATAGATTGAATTCCCCATTCCTTAAAATATCGGAGACGATACCCATATCGACTTTTAAAAAAATCCCGTACGCTATCTTTGATTTTCTATCCGCCATCTTTGATCACGAAATAGATGTTGTATTTGGATTCTCCATCCCTTAAATCATCAGAGACGATACCCATATTGATTTTTTAAATTTTTCACATCCGCCATCTTTGATTTCCTATCCACCATCTTGAATCATTAAATAAATTTCATATTGTTAATCAACGTCCCGAAAATCTCAAAAACGATACCCATATAGATTGTATCCTATTCGTTTAGCCGTTTTTTGCCTTTGGCCCAACCCTCCCCCTTCTCATTTGACCATTTTATTATTTTTGTCTGGCTTCTAAAAGTTGTGGCGTAATTTTATATAGCCTATAGCCTTTCGGAATAATTGGCCTATCATAGGCAATAACAATTTTTTAAATCCGACTGCTAGTTCCTGAGATTAGCCGACATTATCTGTTAGCCTTTTTAGCCTTTTGCCCGGCCCCAAAGGGTCGAAGCGTTATGTTATATAGCCTATAGCCTTCCAGAATAACTGGGCTATCGTATACAAAAATAATTTTTCAGATCCGACCGGTAGATCCTGAGATTAGCGCGTTCAAACAAACAAACTCTTCCGCTTTATTATATTAGTAAAGATAGATAGGTATATTTGTATGCCCATGGCAAAACATAGTGAAACTATAAACCAACAACACCATTCATGTAGGTACCTATGTTTTACAAATAAATAAATCATTTCATTTCAATGCCTCGAAAGATGAAGATATGTGCTACTGAGTTCCCATTTGAAACAAAAATATATAAGTTCAGTTTAAAAATGCAAGTTTGTGTAATAATTATTTAAAGACTCCATCAACTTGCGTTCTGACTGCTGTGGACACAAAGTTACGGAATTTAAAATGTATAACATAAATAATATTCTTTACAAGGCCGTTTGATTTTGAACCTATATTGAAACTTTAATCGATATCGATAGTGGATTTGCTCAGTCACTATTAAATTAAAAAGTTACGATATTTGTGTTCAAATTGTCTTCAGCCCTAACTGACAAACATAGTGCCATCTTCTTCTGGCAACTCTAATTTATCATATGAGTGAAGAGTGTAGCTATATTCAATTTGTTCTTAAAAATATTGTTCCTTCCATGCTTCAGTTATTCTTCTGTGCGTGTGGTTGACGGCATAGAATACAAGTGTCACCACCCTCTATCTTCCCGTGGCTGTCGTAGGAGGCGACTAAGGGATTACACGATGCAAATACCATCTTTGTGTAGAGACGGAAAACTCGACATCAAACCCTATACGACTGCCTCGTTTGTCTCGCGGCATAAATGTGCGCGTGGGATCAGGAGGTCCCGGGTTCGATTCCTGGGTCGGGCAGTGTTATTGGGTTTTTCTGTCACGAAATTCTCAGTAGCAGCACGGAGTCTGGAAATGTGCTCGGTACGGCAATAGGCTCGCCCCTTATTACGTGGGACTAAAGTATATCTGGCGAAAAGTGGGTGTAGAAATATACCTCTGCCTACCCCTTCGGGGATAAAAGGCGTGACGATATGTATGTATGTAAACGAGGGTACTTTTTTGTAGGACATTAATTCATGTCCTCGGTACCCGAAAGGTTAAATTTCACCTTCAGCTCCTCATTAGTACTAAATTCGAGTGGCTCCGCTTGTAATATCACATTCTCCACTTCCGTTTCATCAAATGGATTTGTAATTCATGGTGGTATTTCCACTGTCAGAATATCTTCAAATGTGATTTTGAGGTCATCATGCAGGGCAATTTAATGTTGAACGTACCTATGTGTAAATATCCTCATCATGGCATTCTACCTGTGACAAGTTTGAGAACTGGGAACATTCGCGCCGACAAATTTTTAGCTTCATAAATTTCAATTTTCCAAGAAAAGCTGAAATTATACACCTTTTGCTTCTTTTAAATTGAGGCTGTCCCCATACATACCAAAGGTACTCTGTGTATAAACCAAAGGTACACTATGGTTGTCCCCTTGTAATTGTTAGTAATGTCATTAAATTTTTTGAACAAATCTGGCAAATACGCGATGTCTGCTTTCGAATAATTTCGAATTGATCAGGTTTTTTTTTAATCTGGGGCCCAATTCTGCTCAATAAATATAGTTTCGATACATGGAAGAATAACTAAAGCATGGAATGAACGATATTTTTATGAACAAATTGAATATAGCTACACTCTTCACTCATATGACAAATTAGAGTTGCCAGAAGAAGATGGCACTATGTTTGTCAGTTAGGGCTAAAGACAATTTGAACACAAATTTCGTAACTTTTAAATTTTTTTGTGATTGAGCAAATCCGCTATCGATATTGATCAAAGTTTCAATAATATAGGTTCAAAATCAAACAGACTTGTAAAAGTAAGTATATACATGTTATACATTCCGTAAGTTTGTGTCCACAGCAGTCAGAACGCTAGTTACATACATACATACATAACGTCACGCCTTTTATCCCCGAAGGGGTAGGCAGAGGTGTATTTCTACACCCACTTTTCGCCAGATATACTTTAGTCCCACGTAATAAGGGGCGAGCCTATTGCCGTACCGGGCACATTTCCAGACTCCGTGCTGCTACTGAGATTTTCGTGACAGAATATATATGGCCGCAAATTAATATTATAATGATTATATTGTTACGAAAATGTTAATTATATTTAAGATTGATATTTAAATAACTATTTGTGAACACAGAACTGAGAACTTCACTACTTTAGAATATTAGACACTGTATTGACTGCTTCACTGTTTTATAAACATTGGGTATTTAATTTATCGCTTAATAATTAAGATAACTCCAGAAACTTTCAAAGTAAAATCAATTAGTATTAAATAACATTATTCTGATACTTTTATGTTAACGGTAATAAATAACCTGCGCTTATATTTACATCCTGTAGATAGCGCCATCTGTTGAGAATGTTGTAAAGCAGCGTTTGATTATTACAATAGATTTGTTACTCGTATAAAATAAATCATATGGTGTTGTGCAATATTCATAACAATATTAATGTTGATTTTTGATAATTAATTGTACAGTAATTTCAATTATATGTTGAAAAGGAAGTGGCAGTTGTTAACATTAAGTGTAATGACGGTTAGTTTATAAAAAGGACTGTAGGTCACATTTTAATTCAATTCTGTGCTAGAAATCGTCTAAAAATAAACCAAGTAATATTACGTGAGTCTTTTTATTATAATGGAGTCTGGACTGGACACGATAACCCTGGCGTATCGCCGACATATACGTGAATTCATAGCAATGTTCTTTTTCATCAGACGTTTAGAACGTTGTCTTAAATAGGTAATTAATTTTTAACAAACGTCTTTTAACAAGCTGCTCAAGGTGAAAAACTTCTTTTTGTAGTTTTTCTATTGTACGTAAGTGTTTAGCGCACACGATTTTCATCGCTTCTGTACCTACTGGCGGAGAAATTATAACTAACGTAGGCGCTTTAGTGCTGGTTGTCGGAGAAACAGATGATGTCTCATTTATCGAAGGCGCACGCGTACACTAAAGAAAGAAAAAAGCCACGTTTTAATGCAAAGCAGTATATTAAAATAAATAAGCATACCCTTTGTGTTTGCCACCCTAGCAATCACTGATGATACCTGAAGCTTGATTTATAGGCCAAAGCCGATTGATAAAAAGTACCTTACACCTTTTTCTGTACTCCCATTACTCCCAGCAACGTGCATTGAACTTTTTATGATCGATTGAGTAGTCAAAATGTGAAAGCTTAACAAATAAATAAATTCACTTACATTTATAATAGGTATTAGTAAGGATATAGTAAAATTATGAAATGAGTGGATGTCGTCTAATAGCCTGGCCACGAACGGACGGCCGCGACACGCTGAGCGACAAGCGATTTCAATGTTCATGCCGCTCTCTATTCTGCCGCCGGCGCTGTCACCTCAGTGCAGAACTAAACTGCACAAATAAACATCGACATCGCTTGTGGCTTAGCGTGTCGTGGCTTTTCGTGGCAACAGTGTAACTGGAGGTAGCTGGCTGAATATTGTTTATAACATACATACTGCTCACGCCTGTTTCCCCGAAGGGGTAGACAGAGGCATATTAAACGCCCACTTTTTGCCAGACTTTTGATCCCACGTAATAGGTGGCGAGCCTAATGTTTTGTTTGCCAGAGCCTCATCCGTTGATAAGCAGGTACACCACTTGCAGGTGAGGTTGGCTTGGGACCCTACGTTCTTGGTGGGAACCCTATGCACTGATAATAAAATTGTAGAAAATATTAAAATTAAATTATTCCTTTGGTCGAGATATCGAATGGAGCCCAAGATCCGACTCCTGTTTGGCGCTACTACCTTAATAAAAGTAAAAGCAAGTAATTATTTAAACACTCACACTGATACGTTAAGAATGGAGGAGTAATGTTGGCACAGAATTTTCTTTTAGTCTGCACCATCTGTCATTACTATTACAGTTCTATCATGATTTTGAATTTAGTCGTATAATATTTATATCGACTTTTCAAGTGTTGTAAAAAATCTTATCGATATGTCTATCCACCGTATATTTTTACCTCGTTATTTTTTAGATTATATGTGCACGTGATAAAGATTTATAAAATAAGTGGATTGCTGCAGTATGTCGTGGAGAAAATTGGGTGCCTAGAAAGCACCATAGAATTTGTTCCAAGCATTTTACTGCGGAATGTTTTTATAGTAATGACAGATGGCTCCTCCCTTCTAAACATATCAGTGTGAGTGCTTAAATAATTACTTGCTATTATTTAAACTATCAGCAACAGTAACGAATTCCGAAGCTTGTTAGAATCCATCATATTACAAAAAAAATTAATGCTCCTATAGAAAAAATCTGATCTTTCTTTACAAAGACAGTAATATTTAAAGTACAGTAATTTGAAGGTTTGATAAGAATTGTCTGCTTTCATAGTCACGACTACTGAGTGGATATGCATCAAAATAAGGGAATCTTCATTTGAAAGAAATTTTGTTAAATGTCATCTACCCAGAGACCAAAACTTGGTTGTTCTTGTTCGACTAGTGGACTAATAATGTGCCGATCCCAAGATAAAATCGAAGGGCTAGTCTAGCCACAATTTTTTTCTCTCTAAATATTCTGTGTGTCACATGTATGACCGAATAGTGTCCGATCCCGCACATACATTTTTTACACATAGATTTGTATTACCTACACTATGTAATGAGAAAATTTCAATAAAGTGATTATTGTTAATAACAAACCTTTGGGCACTATTCAAGGTTTTGTCTGATTTATCTATTTTAAGTAAATTATTATGTTTTTTGCTTGATAAAATCCATGTCGACTATCTCCTATGCTTGTAAAGAATTAATTTGGATATGCCATTCTCAGTTATCATAATGCTTAAGCTATGAGTTTTGCTTTTATCTTAATTATTTGCCTTCTCTAATAAAAATATGTTATTGAGATTAGAGAGAGAGTAGGGGGTGATGATTTATTTATTTAATATTTATTAATCCCACTTACAGCTTTCATTACAGCTGAAAAACTAACTATAAATAAGTATAAATAAACATTTATGCCGAGGGTGTCGTATGAGGCGACTAAGAGAAACAAGAGTAGGAAATCTCGAAATAAAACCCTATACGAATACGTCTGGCTAGTGTGGTATAGGCCAAACCTCCACCACGGAAGGTTAAAGACCAGCAGTGGACTTGAAAAGGCTGTTGATGCGTAAAGAAAAATACCATGAAAATTAGAAAATAACGCCTCGAAAGATTATGTGCTATTGAGTACCCATTTGAAACAAAAATATATAAGTTCAGTTTAAAAATGCAAGTTTGTGTAATAATTATTTAAAGACTGTCCATCAACTAGCGTTCTGACTGCTGTGGACATAAAGTTACGTAATTTAAAATGTATAACATATAAATAATATTCTTTACAAGTCCGTTTGATTTTGAACCTTTATTGAAACTTTAATCGATATCGATAGCGGATTTGCTCAGTCACTATTAAATTAAAAAGTTACGATATTTGTGTTCAAATTGTCTTTAGCCCTAACTGACAAACATAGTGCCATCTTCTTCTGGCAACTCTAATTTATCATATGAGTGAAGAGTGTAGCTATATTCAATTTGTTCTTAAAAATATCGTTCCTTCCATGCTTCAGTTATTCTTCTGTGGTACTAGGGCTACCTCTATGTATTATATATCCAATCTCTTTGTTTCGATACAAAGAGATTGGATATTTCGATATTATGTCAGTGTCATACTTACGTCACAAAAAGCGTATTCATTCTTCTAAGTTATCTGTAATTGAACGAATTTATAACAGTGACAATACTAATAATATAGACTTGGCATACCTACAAAAAAAACGTGTATACCTACACATTATTGATGGCGGCTCCACATTAGTGCCGTGAATTCACGCGCAAATTCACGCCGCGAATTCACGGCATAAGTTGTGTCGTCCACATTCATGGGATGTTCGCAGTCTTTCGTGAAACCCGCCGCGAAATGGACGTAGAAGCTGCTGCCGCAATAACTATGTTTGCTGTTCTTTCTTTCTTCTGTTTGGTGTGTGTGGCCAACTCTGGTGTCGGAGTTTTCAGTCCGCCCAAAGGCCTCCGAGTTGGCCTAAGCAGCCTTGTCCTGAGATAAAAACCGGGACCGACAGCTTAACGTGCCCACCGGAGCACGATAACGCTCTGATACAAATGCCACATGTGGTCACTCATCCTAGTAGCAACCTGTGCAAACGTTGATTAACTTTGCCGATCTACTACGAATGACAAGCAAATTCCACTATGAGCGCTACTAATGCTACTATGTTTGCTGTGGCAACATATTACTATTTACACGTACAAAACAAGAGAGTTATTAGAAATAACTGGACAGCAAAGTGTCTTTTTCTTTTTTAATTCTTTTATTTCAATACCCCGTTCAGTACTGATTCACGTCCAGGCATCATAACACTCTTTTTTGTCCTTATAATGCGGGTTTTTTGCATCCCACAGTGCACTCTCCATGTGGTAATGTTCTAAAAAACGCATTTCGGTTTAATTGTCCCAAATGTTCACACGCGACTACATTTTATTAGCGCACTGCACACATCCGTACGCCTGTGTAGTCCGGAGGAAACTGGCACGGGTCCGTGAATGTGGATATGTACGCGTTAACGCCGCGCGAAGGGGGCGCGAATCCTTTGTCGCGGGACAAAATACCGACTCTGGTCGGGGAACAGGCGCGAACGCACGTGAACAACGCGAAAACCATCCACATTCACGTTCACGCCTGTTCACGGAGCTTCACGGCACTAATGTGGAGCCGCCATGAGAGGAAAAAATGGCGGCCAATAGAGCTGCCCATATCGATATTTGTCTACAATAACATCGATAAAAGATTATAGGAATGTTTTCATATAGTCACCACCACGGTACTATGCGTTTTGACTAAGAATAGGATCGACTTGGCGCCATATTGGATACGAATTATGACTTTAATCAAATATTAATATTATTTAATAAACTAATACTTATTTAACGTTTTTATTTAAATTTGATGTAAAACTTATTGATTTGCAAATAAGCTTCTTTGAAAATCGTACTTTTCAAGTGAAATTTAACAGATAGCGGTCATTGACATTCCTATTCTTATTTGAAACGCATAGTACCTACAATATCAATGGGTAGGTATTTTAAACATAGGTACATTTCTTAGCTTCACTTATAGGTATATACTGTAAAAGTCCGAACTGCGGTCAATCTAAGAATTTACCGGTAAATCCTAATGGGAGAAAAGAATGGACATAATGTGTTCGCGACAGACATTAAAACTATGAGAGTGAATAGTGTATTCGAAACCGCGAGTGAAAATCGTAGAAAATCAGTGTTATGTAATCGTGCGGTACACCGGGTTCGGTTCCCGGACGTGTCAAAACGTTACAAAATAGCTAAAATAGTGTAAATGGTTAGATTGTTAATATACAACAACTATGTAATACATGAACATTAGTCTTAAACTTGTGCTAACTGTAGGGACCTGAGATATCGAATCATAAATAGCGTTATCAGTAGTGACAGATCAGAGTTAATGCTTCATAAAACAGCTGTTTGTTTACATATTCGTTTTATAGTTTTATAAGTGTTTTTTAGCTTCATATAGACTTGAAATCATGTCTAGATACCTTTTTATTGCTAGTTATTACCTTATATAGTTAAAATAAGCATAATAACAAACATTCGTATGTTTATCATAAAATTTGTTTACTTACGATAGTATTTACTTAAGAAATTCTGTAATTTTTTTATGCTTCAAAGTTATCATGTAATATGTTCGAATTGAATAAAGATATTTTCATGGTGTTTGTTTTAATAGATGCCCCATATAGTTGCACACAACGGCCTACCAAAATTATATATATAAATTTAGTATACGATAGTTTTTCAATAGAAAATATAGTGGGCGGGCCCTTGCGTGGCAGCATTTTTTGGGAGTTTTTATGGAATAACTTAGTGACGCTAATAGTTAGGTTTAGGTATTGTATACCAATAGATAGAACTTAATGAGACCTATCTAACGATGTATAGAACATGTATGTATGTATAATAGGATCGAATCATACGTAACATTTGTACTGTTTTTGAAATAAAAATAAACGAAAGATTCTCTGTGCACGTTTTCGGTGCGATGGTCGTCGATAAGGTAAAGTTTCGAGGTACTTAAGCGACCATGTATTCGGCCAGTTGTTGGCGTCTCAACCACCATCTTGTAACCATCAAGCACCGAACACCTGAACAGCATCGCTCTCAACGTATGAAGATGTTTCATTTCTGAAGCCCTTACACATCGAAGCCATACAGTCCACACACATAGAAGAACACGCATCGTCGTAGGCACACGTCAGCAGTACACTACCAGCGCACTGTAGCGGACTAGCAAAGGTTCGATTCCTGGCATCCGTTACATAATGTATTTTTAAATAAAATGTGTTCTTTTACGTCATAGTCATTTATTTCATTTCATCATCATCATTATCACCATCATTCAGCCAATTGCCATCCACTGCTGAACGTAGGCGTCCCACAAAGAGCGTTAAACATCCCGGTCTTGAGCAGCCCGCATCCATCCGCTGCCAACCGCCCTCTTCAAATCGTCGGTCCATCGTGCCGCATCGTTTGCCCATACACAGTCTCCACTCCAACACATGTCTGGCTCTATCGACCGACTATTTGTCTACAGACATGGCCGGCCCCGGGCCCACTACCATTTCAGCATGCTGATTCTACGTGCAGTGTCAGTGATTTATTTTATTTATTTATGATCGGGTGTAAAATTTAAATTTGTTAATACCTAATCAAATAGTTTTGAGTAATAAGTATGTGGTGTTGATACACTGAATAAAGTGTTTATACTCACATCAGCTGTGGCCACAAAAGTTGAATTAAATAATGTACCTTGATAAGATACATCATTTAATTCAACTTAAATATGATTAAAACCAAAGAAGTTGCCAAATATCTTTTATATTTTTATTTAGCTAGTAACTACTGGAGCTCTCAAAAGCCAGGGAAGGATATGTTCTCCACAATAAAAACTTTCCTGCTTTTTTACCTGCCTGCCAAGGAAAGGTTATGTTTTGCGCGCTTTTCCTGTATGTATGTAATATTCTTTATATTCTCATATCTCCCAGATTCGCTGAACGGATTTACATGTGTTCTTATATAGGCGACGTTAAAAAATCAAACATGGTGGCTGCGCGATGCGAAGCCATTGTAGTTAAAGAAACAATTTTTATTGTTTTTGAATACTTACTTTATTATGGGCATAAAATTAAAGGGTACAAAAGTTTTAAAAAAATTACGTAATAATAATAAAAAAATACAACGAGAAAGTTTCTTAACCGCCTCCTAGGCGACGGTCAATTTCAGGGTGTAGCCTTTCCAATAAAAAGAGAATAATCAAATTTGGACTACTCTATAAAAAGTTATACATGGTCAAACAAAGAAAAAACATTGGTAATCAACTAAAAGTATAAAATAAAAAATATTCAATAAATAAAGACATTTGTTCACATTTGTCCTTTAATTTTGTAAACATTTTAATTGCGTATACCTGAAATCAAATGAAATAAAAGTAAGTTTTAATAGATCCATCTTACAACCCAAATAATGTGTCCTTTATCTATTATGGGAATAACCTTTGTTGATGATTCAAAATAAACAGATATTAAAAACTAGCGAGAGATATCTCCCACCCAATCTCAATTCAGTTGATGAGTTGTTATCATGGAGATCAAATGTGCAAACAATGATGACAGGAAAAACAGAAGGTAGTCATACCGATAAATGTGGCGCAGCGGAGGTGATAGCGGTCAAATCTGGCGCAGCGGATGTGCTAGCGGCCAAATCGGGCGCAGCGGATGTGCTAGCGGCCAAATCGGGCGCAGCGTAGGTGCTAGCGACTAATCCTGGTGCAGCGTAGGTGATAGCGGCCAAATCGGGCGCAGTAGATGTGCTGGCGGCCAAATCGGGCGCATCGTAGGTGCTATCTTCTAATCCTGGTGCATCGTAGGTTGTAGCGGCTAAATCGGGCGCAGTGGAGGGGCTGGTGACTAAATACGAGGTTTGAACTATGCCACTCCTCTTTAAAATCTCTCCAGGTTGATACTGAATGGTAAAAAACAGAAAAGTAAATACTCAAATATTTTACAAAACTTAGAAAAAAGAAGGTGATCCAACAGCATAAAAAGTAACTCACACTGAAGTGCGTTACGCAAAATACTTTATTCGTTCACTAAAATACTAATTGCACACCAAATAATAATATGCCGATCGTTATACAAAATATCATTTAAAAGTCTCGTCCGCTTAGGAAACTTATCCACTCAGAAAACTTAATAGGTTATGTTAGGTTCTCTTGTGACCCTGCACCCAAAATAGGAGCCCTGCGAAGCAGGGCTCCATCAACTCAGCTTATTAAAGTATTTGGTTGTTGAGTAATACTAAAATATGAATTGCTTCTTATTCATTGAAAGTATTACTTTTATAATTACAGATTTTCAACGGTCAATAAACAGGTGTTCTTTATGAAATATTTTAGTGAGTATATTTTGGTGTGCAATTAGTATTTTTGGTGAAATAAAGGAATATTGTTTGGCAGACATCAGAGATATATTGAGGAAGAGTTAAATACTACCCAAAAAAAATTACCTTATTATGAGCACTACATCCAGATATTTATTGTAAGCTTGTCTGATTTTGGTCATTTTCCATTAAAATGCCAGGCACATTTAATGGAGTCACGGGCTGTAAACAAGCAATAAAATTGTTAACGTTTTTTATATTTCTTGATTTTATTAATAGGTTTATAGGTCATTTGCAATTGGTGGGTTGAGAAGAATCTACCAACTGTAACCTACTGTATTAATACTTTTTCAAAGTAAACTGTAAAGTACTATTCAAAAACAAGAGTATGGGTGACATTATTTTGTTTTCAAAACATTTATAAGTTCCTTATAAAAGGAATATCATAAATGTACTATCATAAACATTTCTTTTTTGTAACTAATTAGTGTGTTCCTCTGTGGGCGGACCACAGTTTAGTACTCAGATGCTATAGTTTGAAATAATACCTACCTAAAGTCTACTTTCATCGGAATATATATGTACATATTTTGAGTACCTCAAGAGATATCTTTCAAATCAACTACTTATGTGGTCCGGCCGCCAAGCAGTGCTCTCTGGCCGAGCCACCTCAAATTAAATAGCGTATAATGAAATATTAATAAATCTATACCCCGAAAAAACTACTTAAAGAGTACCTTGCATACGACAAATATGGTCCAATACGCCCCTTTAGTTAAGGAGTTATTGGTTGTAGGTTGTGGTCCGCTGGAAGGTATACTCTGCAGCAAGTCAATTTTGCAATATTTAAAATTAACTATCCATAAATCAATTTATATAATAGTACCTTTTCTCTACTCTTCGTTGATACTTTTCTCTCAAGAAACTATTCATTTTGATTAATTCATCTTAAAAGTACGTGTGTATGGCTAGGGAGGATTACTTTCAGCAAATATAACGAAATATTCTTTATTTCTTTATGCCAAGAAAAACTGCATTATAAGTACTTTATAAAATGACCTGGACTTTATCTATAAACTTTTATTTATATAGCCAACAATGATTTTGAAAAAAAAGCACTTTTTAGGTTTTGTTTACCTATCTACCTAAGAATAGGTAGTTAATTTGACGAAGTAAGTGATCACGAGTTATCTTCATCTTACAGTACAGTAAATTTTAATAAAATTAGTGGAACAACAATGTTAATGTAAATGTAGTAAGTGGAATGACCTAATTATAATAAACGAATAATAATTTAAAAGAACTAGAAATGTTATGTTATATAATAATAAACTGAAAAATGCTAAGTATCTATATAAATTCTAAATAAGTAGTAGATCATGAGTTGTCTAGTGTAAGTGACCATCTATCCTTATCACTGAAATAATCATTAACAGTATAATAACCTTTCCTAGTAAGGCAGTCTTTTATCTTACTTTTAAACATATTAAATGGTAATTCTAAAAGACTAATTGGTATTTTATTGTAAATACGAATACCTAGCCCTACAAAAGAATTGTTAACTTTATGTAAACAATGATAAGGAGCATATAACTTATGTCTGTTCCTAGTATTTATATTATGTATGTCACTTTTTGTAGTAAATAAACCTATATTTTGCCTAATATACAATATATTAGCAAATAAGAACTGCGAGGCTACTGTTAGAATTCCTATAGACTTAAAGCGTTCCCTAAGAGTATCTTTTGCACCTACCTAACATGTATATTGCTTGTACCGCTTGTTTCTGTAGAACAAAGATATTCTGAATATCCGCAGCGTTGCCCCATAACAAGTTGCCGTAGAACATGACACTATAAAAATAGCTAAAATAAACTAGACAACCTATGTCGACATCAGCAAGTTGTCTAATTTTTCTGGCAGCATACGCTGCAGAGCTGAGCTTACCTGCAAGACATGCTATATGTGCACCCCATTGTAACTTATTATCTAATATAATGCCTAGAAACACTGTGGAGTCAACTGTCTATATATATTATATATGAATATATATATTATATATGAATAATATATTCCGATGAAAGAAGTCTTTAGGTAGGTATTATTTCAAACTTTAGCATCTGAGTACTAAACTGTGGTCCGGCCACGGAGCAACACACAACCAATTAAGCACATGTTCAGTTTTATTTTGGCAATTAATCTAACCACTTTAGCCCCAGCGGCTCAAATTTGAGCCAGACACTATAACAATAAAATTCTGTTGTCTGCTAATTAGGTTCTCGAGTAGCTACGGACCACACTCAAACACATTCTTTTTTACATCACTATTTGTGCCCATTAGACAAAAGTTGCAATGAGGATATCACCATCATAGCAGCCAATACTCTATCATGTTGAACAAATTTATAATAAGTAATGTTACTTACCAATAAGGTCCGTGATGGTATACGCAATGTTACTTTATTTAGAGTCCGGTTGAAACAAGATTCTTCAAAGTGAAGAGAACAAATATGAATTGTTTTTGTTGACATCCTTAAATTTTCAACACCGATTGTTTCCAGCCAAATTTTCTTTTTTCCTTTGTTGGCAGGCAGCCTTGAAAGTAAAAAAATCAATAAGTAACCATAATACAGTATTATCGATAAATATATATCATACATGCAGTACTCTATTCCTACAATAACAACAAAATAATTTCATAAAGTTTATCGTGGATAATAAAGGCAAAAAGGGAAAATATGAATGCGTAACTGTTGATACTCTTAAAAAAAAGCAGTATCTTTTATTCATTATCTAAATCCAAAGATATTTCAGCTGAAATTAAGTACTTACTGGTGCAAGGTTATATTCGGGTGATTTCTGCTTCTTTTCATGCCACAACCGATTATATTGCAAATTGGGCATCTTGCAATTGAAGGTTTACCACTACCACTGTACCACTATCGCGTTAAAACCCAATAACACAGCAAAATTACTCCAAAATTCACAAAATATATGAATAGCTCAAGAGCATTTGACAGTCGACGTACCCATGCCCTGGTAACTGACGAACAACTTTTTCTTTTGTGAATAATGCCATCCTATTGCCAATCTAGGGAACTTTTTTGTCAGTGTTGCCATGGTACTCTACACAAATTGTCAAAATTGATATTTTCTTCAATAAATCCAAAGTTTAATAAGAATTTATTTATAAAAAAAACTTACTTTTATTACCATTATTATTATATTATTTTACTAGTTTGAAACAATTTTGCATGACCACAAATATTTTTTGTTGGCAAACAATGGAAACCGTTACATAAATTAAAAACAAACAATAAATGTCAGTAACGTCATTGTCACAAGAAAATTTGCCGGCTGTGTGTTTACATACTTTTTTCTTGTGATTCTTGGTATTTTATTGGTATTTACGTAGAGTTGAGCTTCAGTTCCTACGTATAATATTCAGGAATATCTATTTCAGCATTACCTGTGTTGTTTGTGTAAGTAAGTGTTTGTGACATAGGTACTTAAGATAGGCCCTCCTAAAGGAGTTTGGACCATATATCTAAGTGTAGTGTTCTGCTCATTTTACTGGCAAGAGCTTTTATTATTATGGTACAGCAGACCATGATCAAATGCATCCTATTATACAACAGGCTCGAAATCAATATATTAAAGGAAAGAGCAGAAAAAGAGAAACACAAACTGGTGTAAAAATTAATGTATAGCTAAATAAATACATTTGATATTATATTTTTGCCTTATTTTTTCCTAACTAAATAAACCTATACAGCAGGACCTCTAATCCGAACCCATTGTAACTGATTTGGCCGATTCAGATTAGGAATTAACATCTTTATTTTCTCTAGTAAAGTGTTTAATTTCTTAATGTAAATAAGTCGAAATGATATTTCGTGAACTTTGAAATTGTATTAAAAGTCAAGTGTTCGTGATATTTCCCATGTAATAACGTTTTTCTTTTGGGAAAACGTTACATGAGAAATATCACGAACATTTGACTTATAATACAATTACGTACGTTACGCAGCGATAGCTAAAAAAAAAAATATTTCGTTTAGTTCCTTGAGTGGCATTCAGGTGGCGCTCAACGTTAAGATCTGATAAAATTGACAGTTGCCAGTCTATCTCCAGTTATAATATATATTAGTCTATGGACGTACCCCAACTTGTTGACAAACAGCAAGCGGATAAAATGGCGACCCGGCCGCATCTAGGTATTTCAAAGACGCTAGGAATGAAGGGTTGCCATTATAGTAACTGTCAAAAAGCATGTTATCTCTTTTCACTTATGCAACATTATGTAAGTTAAACAGAGATGACAGTATTTTTATGACTTCGGTGTCGATATGCCTCATATTTGTATAAGTGTATTTTCTATAGTCAAACATTTCAGGTCTATATTATTAGTATTGTCACTGATTTATAACGAGATCGTAAATTGAAAGAAGTGTCAAAATTATTGTCAACGACAAACTGTTTATTTGAAAAAAGCGCGGGAAACTTCGAGTTAAACGGTGGCAATTTTTCTTGTTAAAAAATTTAGATTTAATTTTTTGTGCATTTGTGGATCAGTTTAGTATCTTTGTGTAAATATTATTTGTATTAAGTGTATTTATAGTAGTTTAAGTGTAAATTTTGCAGTTTAGGTAAGTTTTTTTGTAAATTATTATGAATAAACCGCCTGACCTGGCGGATCCGGGGGAAACAGCTCCCCCGGCTGTAAGTTTTGTAACTGTTCCTTCGATTTTATCCAATGAGTCTGGCATGGATACAGATAATTCTGTTGCACAACGAAACGGTCGCAAAAGAAATAGGATTAACATTTGCAAAACTTGTAATAAGAAAAAACGGAAGCACGCTCAGGCTGTTGACGGCAAAAGCGGTTGTCGCTGTGCTGACAGTGAAAATAGTGACACTGCTACTAGTGCAAGTAACGAAACGCTTTTATCGGTTGATAATAATAATTTTGTTACAAATAAACCTATGACAACAACTAATGGTCCAGGTCCCCAGGGTTTTACCTCTGGCATATCCAGAATCCAATACGAGCCTACTGATATCGCTCCATTTGTTGTCCACGTTCAAAAAGAAACGAAGACACCTGATGATGGCACTACTCTCCAACCAGTCGCGTTTGGGCGGTTCCTTAAAAGAAATACAATTCGCAACATTGTCGATGGGTCTATTAAAAAAATAGGGCGAAACAGAATTTCGATGGCATTCTCAGACTATCGGGAAGCCAATTCATTTATTAGTAATAGCCTAATACTGACAGAAAACAATTTAAAAGCATTCATACCAACTTTTCAAATAACAAGAATGTGTCTTGTGCGCAGCGTTCCATCTGATTGGTCACCTGAAGAAATAATTGAAAATGCTTCAGTGCCAAATGAGTGTGGTAAAATATTAAAAGTTAGAAGAATAAATTATAAAACTATTGTAGATGGTTAACCTGTGTGGAAACCAACACAGAGTATTGTGATTACACTGGATGGTCAGATCTTGCCCCCTCGAATTTCTATGTATATCCTACTATCCAATGTTACAATTGTTGTCGCTTTGGTCATACTAAGGTTCAATGATGATCGAAATCAAAATGTTTTAAGTCATACTGACGATTCATGTTACGTTGAAGATGAGTATATTTACTGTTGTAATTGTACAGGTTATCATTTTGCAACTTCTAAATCATGCCCTGAATTTCTACGCCAAAAACAAATTAAAATTACCATGGCAGAAAAAAGCATTTCCTATGGTGAAGCTGCTAAATTGGTTCCTCCTGTGTCTAAATCTTATGCTGAAGTTACAAATACTCGTGCCGCTCGCTCTAACTTCATTAAAACACATTCTCAATCAGCACATTCATCACATATTGAAATCTCACCATATGCTAGTTCTCATAAAAAAACTGTAACTGTTAACCGTCGACTTCCACCGCAACCAGGTAAAGGCTATGACCGAGAAGCTCACCAAAACATTATCAACGAGTATAGCATTCCTACTTCTCAGAATGGCAGCGCCTTAAACAAAAAACCGAAAGATCCTTCAATAATGTCTACATCAGAAGTAATCGCAATCTTCATTCAGACTTTAAATAAATCTAACATAAAATTACCGCCCGACGTTGCCCCACTAGTTAATATGTACCTGTCTTCAAAAGCTGTTAATAATGGCAGTTCAAATTCAAAACGTTCTACAGTGGAACTGTAGAAGCGCTGTATCAAACAAAAGTGAAATTATTCACTTAATAAATAAATACCACGCTTGCTTATTTGCACTCTCGGAAACCTGGTTAAAACCAGGTTCATTTTTTAAAATACACGGCTTTTCTTGCCTACGAGATGATAGGTCTGATGGCTATGGCGGTGCTGCCCTACTCATTAGAAATTCCATCTCTTATGGTCATATTTCCCTTTCTGTATATAATGATTTTTCTGTAGTAGCAGCACAAATAAATAGTATTTGTATTGTTTCTATATACATTCCTTCTCCTTCTTCTTCTGCCCTTCAACAACTTACCAATCTTATATCCCTCCTTCCTCGCCACTTCTTGATCTTGGGCGATTTTAACTGCCATCATACTTCTTGGGGTTGTAGTTATTCTTCTCACTGTGGTGACACACTATTAGATATATTTGACTCTCATAATATCTGCATAATAAATTCAGGTTCCCTGACTCGGCGTTCTGGTCCAAATGAAAATGTTAGTGCAATAGATCTGTCAGTTTGCACTCCAAATTTGGCTTCATTATTAACATGGCGTACCCTGTTGTTGACTTATGGAAGTGACCACTTCCCCATTCATATCACTTTTTCTGTTAAAAATGTTCGCAGCTCTCCTAATTTATCTGAGAAAACCTCGTATAAAGTATAAACTGACTAATGACAAATTATGGGATAAATTCTGATTTGCAGATCAACAAAACCTTTCTAATTTACAGAGTGATATTTCTGATAATGTCTTTGATTGTAATAATGTGTTTGTTAATGCAATCATACAAGCTGCAGATGAAACATTCCCATTAAAGAAATCAGCTAATCGTTTCATTCCTTCCCCTCCTTGGTGGGATGAAGAATGTACCCAAATAATAAAAGAGAGGAAAACAGCTGAGAAACGGTATAACAATAATATGACAGAGGTTAATTTTAAATTAGTGTGTGATGCAATAGCTAAAACACGTAAATTACTGAAAGACAAAAAAATTCAAGGTTGGAGAAATTTCTGCCTTTCTATATCTCCCCATATCAAACCTTCTATAGTTTGGCAAAACATAAGAAAATTTAGAAATGGTACTTCTGATTCACATGTTCCTGGCATACCTCTTAATATCTGAAACTCATTCTTAAATAGTCTAGCGCCTCCATCAGTTCCACAATCAGAACTCGTCCATAAAAACATTCCTTCTTCTGTCTCCCATGGTAAACATTTTCTTAATTCCCCATTCACAATGGAAGAGTTACAGGGTGTTTTATCCATAGTAAAAGATTCAGCACCAGGTGAAGATGGCATCTCCTATTCGTTTCTAACCAACCTGAGTCAATCATCACTACAGTATTATTTAGACCTAATAAATAATGACATGTTTTTAGGTAATGCTCCTCCATCTTGGAAATCTCAAACCATCATACCTATACTAAAACCTGGCAAATTACCAACTGAATCAACTTCTTATCGCCCCATAGCCTTATCACCAGTAATAACAAAAGTAGCTGAGAATTTAGTAAAAACTCGTCTTGAATGGCTAATTGAAAACCGTAATATTTTGCCTGAATCACAATTTGGATTCAGGAAAGGCAGAAGTACACTTGATAGTGCTACAATTGTAACAGATATAAGAATTGCTTTTACTAAAAATGAATCTGTTCTAGCTTTATTTTTGGATTTAGAATCGGCGTACGACAGTGTACTTTTGAATGCCCTTAAAGAAAAATTAGATAAGCTTGCAATCCCTGAAATACTCTCTTGTTTTATTATAAATCTTCTTTCTGGTAGGAAAATTCAATTAGACCAAACCTATCAAGCAAACGACCAGAGTAGAATTTTATGGAAAGGTCTTCCTCAGGGTTCAGTTCTCAGCCCTTTATTATTTAACTTATATACATTTGATTTAGAATATTCCCTTCAAAATTCATCTACTATACTGCAATACGCTGACAATATCGTTCTTTATACCGTGGGAAAATCACCAAGTTCACTCTGTAAAAAATTATCAAATTCTTTAGATTATTTAAAAGCCTGGATGTATAGAAATGGCCTTAACATATCACCAATTAAGAGTTCTTTGGTTTTCTTTTCACGTCAACGAATCCAACCTCCAATATATTCTATTGATTTTGAAAATAATAAAATACCTGTTAAAAATCAGGTAAAATTTTTGGGTGTTATTTTGGACTCAAAACTTACAGGTGTTCCTCATTGTGATTATACCGTAAATAAATGTGAGAAACTTCTAAATTTAATGAGATGTCTCTCGGGTGTTTGGTGGGGTGCTCATCCATTTTCCTTGAAGCTTCTTTACAATGCTTTGATAAGAAGTATTCTAGATTATGGAGTTTTCATATTGGAGCCTTGTGGTATGGCTGGTCTTAAGAAATTGGATTCTATCCAATCAAGGGCATTAAGAATAATTACAGGAGCAATGAAATCTAGCCCTATAAACGCATTACAAGTTGAATGTAATGAACCTCCGCTTAGTTTAAGACGCCAATATTTAGCCGATCGGCTATTTTTTCGAGTTCTGCAATTTTCGAATAGCCTTTTAATTGATAAACTACAAATTCTTGTCGATACCATAGATTCTTCAAATTACTGGACTCACAAATCGCTCCCTTGCTTACTTAAAAGTTACATCAATTTTAAATCGTTTACTGCCTTTACACACCGATCTCCGAAGCTTGACTTATTTAATTGTGAATATGAAGCTTTGGTCTATAAACCGAATGTAAAATACATTATGGACATTGACAAAAAAAATGCTGACACCTTTTTTAATTCCATCGTGGAAGAAAATTGGCCTGAATCGCATCATATTTTCACTGATGCGTCTAAGAAAAACATTGATGATTATGTGGGTGTAGGAATTTATCATGCTCAGTTCAACATTGTTCAGAAAGTTAAATGCCCTCCAGAGACAACAGTATTTACCGGCGAATGCCTTGGCATTCTTAAAGCTGTGGAATACATTCTACTTCTAAAACTTAAAAATAGTTTAATTTTAACAGACTCTATGAGCGCCTTACGAGCAATATTGAAATATCCATTTAAGTCAAAACCACTATTTCCTCTTATTGCAGATATTAGGCGAAAACTATACGAATGTGTTGCGATAGATATTTCTATAATTTTTGTCTGGATTCCGAGCCATTGCGGTATTAGTGGCAACGAAAAAGCTGATAAGCTTGCAAATGAGGCTGTATTGTGTGGGGACAAATTTCCTTTTAAGAATTATATACAGGACCTGGCTGTTCTTCCCAGACGTTACCTAGTTAATTCCTGGAACCGACTTTCGTCAGAAAGTAGCAAATTTAAAGGTAAACACTACTTTAGTGTACAGCCGGAAATTCGCGGTAAGCCCTGGTTCTCTAATTTAAAGCTTGGCAAAATTGCAACAACAATTTTAATAAGAATACGTTTAGGACATACTACTTGTCCAGCCCATCTTGCACATTTTCATATAATAGATAGTCCACAATGTGAATGTGGTAATGACTGTGGAGATTTGGACCATATACCTATTCTTTTCTTGTCCTAAATATGATCGTACTTCCTTTTTAAGATAGATTAATTTCATTACGCGTCCCTTTCCCGTCATCCATTAAATGTCTTATATTTGCTTGTATCCCTTCCATTTATAGTATACTTTCTGATTATATTTATGGTAACAATGACATAGATTGATTTCCTTCCTACTGATATTTATGTTTGTACTTTTAATTTGTTATTATTATCCTACTTTTCTGATCCTATTCCTATATTCCGATTTATAAATTTATATGGTAAAAGTTTCCCTACCTTAACCACAAAATAAAAACCATTGCGACCCTGAAATATATAAAGACCCATTACTTACAACGTCTATTTCAAATAAACTTGAAACTGGCGAATGCACAACGTGCAAGCCAAATACTCTCGACTGGAAAGGGATAGAAGGAAAAAAAAACTGTTTATTTCAAATAATGCGATGTCATTAGGATATCACATTACGGCTTTTCAGTCCATTCAAAATATAATATCAATGTCATATAAAAATAGGAGAATTGGCCCCCATGGATCTTTACTTTCCAGAAACTCTAACACTGATTTCAAAAGTGAGTAAAATCTTGTGAAACATGCACCTTTCGACAACCAGCGTTCTTCAGTATATGTAAGATCAATCGTTGGAAGTTTTCATCATTTTCATCGCACAATCACAGAATATACAGGGTGTAAAAAGACCCTTAACGAAAACTGAAAACTCCATATTGTACCAATTATTACGATCATTTTTTACTTCGGCCGGCGGCATTACCTGGGAAATTACTGGTTCAAGAGATATAGAGGCTCAAAGTCACGAATTTTTTTTCGAATTATTCCAAAATCGTGTTAAGAATGATAAATGTACACTTTCTGCCAAATAAACATAAACAACATTTTCAATATTTCCCTAAAATAAACGGCTTTAAAGTTCCCGACACGTAGTGTATGCCTACCATCAATCAGCTGCGAGGTCATTCCCCTCGGCAGCGCGACCACGTGATCATAAACTGCCGCCACGCCACACGGTGGGCTGAAAAATCAAAATGTGGACTTAGGGGCTAAGATACTTGTTTTTGGATTTACTAATAAAAACAATATTTTTTTATTCTTTGACTTTTTTGATTAAGTACATACTTACCGAGATAAAATTGTTTGAAGTTTGTATGAAACTAGTGGAAAATAAAAAAAACTAAATCGTTTTTTTAATGCTACCACTGTTATCAAGTCAATACAACAAAAATGAAACAATAAAATATCCACACCACCCATTACAAGTCACGACATATTATGCTTTCTCGGAATTATATTTAAAGTGTGTATAATTTTTAAAGTTTTAGATATATGACTAATGATGATTTTTTTTCAAGTGTGGCAAGTGGATTAGGTCTACTGGATACCACATAAAAAAATCCGCGCCTAATCTTTAACCTCACTGGGTGGTGTGGAGTAAAACAGAAAAAAAAATATTACCGCCAAAACGCAAAAAAACGCAGTTCGCGATATAGTGCATCATAAAAAGCCAAAAAATATATTCTATCATAAACTTTCATTGTTTTCTTGAGATAGTTTGAGAATTACGAACAATTCTCATTTTATTGTTTTCTTCCATACAAATTTAAATAACTCAAAAACCACGCGTTTAATCAAAAAAATGGTATTTATATTTTTGACTTGTTTTTGATCATAGAATCCAAAAATGGATTTAGTTTATTTATATTCCACTTTCGTTTTTTCGAAATCCCTAAGTCCACTAGCGAGGTTTTTCAGCCCACTGTGCGCCACCGCGGCGCACGGTGTAGGTAGATACGGCCGGCGTAGGTACGATGCCTATTTTTCTGCAAGCGCGCGCTGTACATGGTAATAAAATGTGTCTATTTTTTAAGCTTAAAAAAATATTTTGTATCCCAGGTATTATTTTCGCGTAGTATGACTTGGCATGATGTGCAAAACGAGTAGACTTCGGCTTGGTGATGGGTCTTGTGACATTCTGTATGCAAGTACTAAAGTAGCACAATTGTGCAAATAAACGAGTATTCAATGCATTACTTACTTCTTATTTTTATTTATAGACTCACGCCCGTATCCCCGACGGGGTAGGCAGAGGTGTAATATTACACCCACATTTTGCCATGAATTTTTAGGTTCCACGTAATAGGGGGCGAGCCTATTGTCGTACCGGGGACATTACCAGACTCCGGGCCGCTACTGAGAATTTCCTAACGGAAAAACCCAATAACACTTTGCCCGGCCCGGGAATCGAACCCGAGACCTCCCAATCCCTAGCGCACATTTATGCCGCGAGACCAACGAGGCAGAGCTATAACTCAAATTTTTCGCTACTGGGTGTTGATAGTATTATATTTATCTATGGTGTTGTCGATGGATGACACAATGAATTGCAGTTACCTCTGGTATTATAAACCCACGATATCGCCCAACCATGCACAGTGTTTTATTTTATCTCAAAATGACCACCTCCCTGATTATTAGTGAATCAGATAGAGCTTTTTATTCTTATTGCGAGAGTAAAACTCCCACGAATCCATCTTAACTAGTTTAGGAGATATCGGAGGTAAAACTTTTTACCCATATTTTGAAAAAATAATTAAAAAATCCCGACTGCGTAAAAAATAAGTGAAAAATTAACTTAAATAAAAACTAAAAAGATAGAAACAAGCCCAGTAGTTTAGAATTCTGTTAAGTAATATGCAGAACAGAACGACTCACAGTCGGGGCCCATTCAAATTTTACCAATCAAATCTTCCCAAGGGGCCCCGACTGTGAGTCGTTCTGTTCTGCATATTACTTAACAGAATTCTAAACTACTGGGCTTGTTTCTATCTTTTTAGTTTTTATTTAAGTTTATTTTTCACTTATTTTTTACGCAGTCGGGATTTTTGTTTTTCTTTAAATTATTTTTTTATTTTATACTTTTTAGTTACGATTAATTGACTTCGTTATAAGATGGTAAATTTCGCAATCTAGTGTTTTAGTGTTTGTATATCCTTATAAACGATATACAAACACTAGATTGCGAAATTCAATAAAAACTTAAATAAATAAGTAAGAAAATTTGCGAGAATTATTGTTTTGTTAAACAACTTTAAATCGTTATATATCCTAAACTATTATTTAAAATCAAAAATGATAAAAGGAACCTAAAGATGATTTGAAAATACCTATTTAACGACACCCCACTTGACATAGTTCATCGACTTTTATTTTTTTCATTTTGACAATATGGCGTCTGGTTGTCGCTGTGGTGAATTTTGATTACTTTCATGTCTTTAGTGACACTCGCAAGGTTAAGACGAATCGATTGACGTAAGAATCATCAAAATCGGCTTGCGCATTTGGTCTCTAGAACGCCACATAGAAACAAACATACATACATACATACATAGACTGATAAACACATTACCCTCCTTTGCGTCGCGCAGTCGGGTAAAAAATATTGCATCTAAACTTTTACTTTGCTTTATTTTTTTAATTACATTTTAAAAGGTCTTGTTTTTATCTATGTTACGAGTCCTTTATGACTACTCTAGACCGCGTAGGAACCGAGAAATCAGCGATTTTGTGATTTTCGTTTTAATTTTTTTTGCCCATGTTCCTCAGTATTAGAATCTGCAATTTGCGTTAAAAAAGAGGTAATAAGGTAGACTACCAACACAAAAAAAACAACAAGTAATTCCGTGGAATCTCGGAAATATTAAGATTTACCCGAACTTACCCGAACCCGGGTAATTACCCGCAAATTTTATTAAGACGTAATTTTATATTTTATACTTTATAAATATAGTAGAATTATTTTGGCGTAATAAAAATAATTGTGCTTAAACACCATCTGCGTTAAATAAACTATCTTCGTTGTAAAGAAGTGTAGTAAATTCATTTTCTTCACTCTCTTTACATGAAGTTTCTTCTTCGACATCACTGTTATCTTCATTTAAACATTCAGAATTGTACGGTTGTAACATTTCTATAACAGCTTCTGGCAGTGGCATTCTCCTTCGGTTACTTAGGCGTTGTTTTAGCCGTATCGCTGATATGACAGGATCGGATGACTCAAGCGCCCTGTGGAATAAGTCCATCATAGTATGAACCCTAGAATCTTTCCGGATGTGATGTTCCCTATCCTGACGCCAAAATTTATTCCTCGACTCTCCAGCCTGTTCAGAGAGTAGTCCTATGGGTAGCGCTGAATTCTCTTTATTTTTTCTCCGTGAATTAAGATTTTATGTATTGTAGTAGTCATAGGGTGCCAGTTGTATTTCTGAACATACTTATAGGCCACATTTTTACAAAATGTACCGAATTTTTTTTGCGTCTATTGGTAATCCCGAATTGATGGCTATTAAAATTACATTTAGGTCATCGACGAGTCATTTTTCAATGCCAAGTATATTAGCAAACGTTTGGCGGCTTTGTTCACTTTAGAATACTCGCCGAGCCGTATTGCCGTCATTTGAGGTGCCT
Source organism: Euclidia mi (assembly GCA_944739405.2). Lineage (NCBI taxonomy): Eukaryota > Metazoa > Arthropoda > Insecta > Lepidoptera > Erebidae > Euclidia > Euclidia mi. The sequence goes on along the minus strand of OX123190.2, from coordinate 17,468,176 downwards.
GAATTAGGTTTAACAACGTCTACCAATAGATTCATACTTTCCTTAATTTGGTTTTGGATTTCTTTTGTTCTTTCTGCAGTTATTTGTCCCAGATCAGAATTTTTCGTTACTCGCTACTGTCTGACTCTTGGGTCATTTTTATATCCCAAGTGCAGCAAGAATTCCAGGCATCTTATATACGCATGTAAAGGACTCATGCCGTTTTTCAGTGCAGCTTCCTCTGTAATTGGTATTGAAAAAGCAAGGTCTAGGTTATTGAAATTCGTGGAGGTCAGTTTGCAAATAGCACATCTTAATTGGGAAGACGTGTTGTTTATTATATTATAAACTTTTCCATCAATTAAGCTCAGCGTTAAATTACAGTTTGTGAAGACAATAAATCCTTTTGATGTAAGTGTTGTAATAGGAGTCAAACGCCTTATTTGTTCCTCTACATATTCTTTTTCAGACTGTATTCTTTCTTGCGTCTCTTTTCTATATTGGATGTGAAGAGGCCTACAAGAACGAAATGACTGTGGGGCTGGATTTAACCATATTAAACTGTTTTTGCCTCCGCATTCTTGAATTTTCAATGGTACCAAAGTTGTAGCAATTATTAACTTTTCGTCAAAATCGGGGTCACCAGAATGTTCTCTAAATTCCTGTCTGTATACAGATTGCCCAGTACTTCCATCAAATCCCCAAGAAACATAAAAAGTACAAGCCAATTGGCTGATATTCTCTTTTTCCATGTAATGATTTACAGATTCATCATTTAACTCTAAGATACGCTGGAGTGTGTGGGCCAGTAAACCCTGCAGGGTAACAGAAGCTTCGATTTCTGAAACAGATATTTCTTCTGAAGGGTAGCATGATTGTCTGGCTTTCGCTACTTGATGATAAGGTGGATATAGATTAAATCCTCTTTTCTTGGAGTCTTGCTGTAAAATTTTATAAGTTTCGACGCTTAATCTTCTGTCAATCATTATTCCAAGAGTTTCTTCTGGAGTATAAGGATGAGTTTCTTGATTTATCATAGTTAGTATTTTAGTTGGTTTGTCCGGAGTTTCAATACACTTATTAATGATTATCTCCAAGTCACGTGCACTTTTTTTACTTAATTTTTCGTCTCCAACAGTAATTGTTTTAGTAAACGTTTTTGTCAATTTTTCAGGTGGTTCATCTTCCAGTTTCGCTTGAAGTCTTTTTATGGCTCTTTGTTTTTGACGTGGATTGAATTCCTCGAATCTTTTTTTGCTGCTATCATCTGTATAGGGACTGAGAGTAGTAGTAAATGATGTATCTACAGGTTGTTCCTCAAGGTCATTATCACGCACTGTAGGTGTTATATGCTGTTCTTCCTCAATATGCAACGCACTCTGCGTAAAATTTTGAGGAAAAACATCAACACGTGAGCGAACTAAGTCTTGAGGAATATCATCTATATGATATCAGATTTGTTCAACCAGTCTTTGGTCTTTTTCACGAAATGGGAGAAGTTGCTTTTACAAGTCTTGAATTTTTGTTCTGCTTTACAAATAAATAATCCTATAGCCACAGCAAATTTTTCCTCTTGAGCATTGGAAAGTGGAGAATTCAAATGTTTTGCAAGAGTTAATGACATCAAACCTACCCTCTCGGGTTTACTTAGATCCGTTGGCCTACCCAATCGTCCATTTATTTTTTTGCTCTCTTGAATAAAAATATTAAAAGCCTGTAATCTGGTTAATGGAGGATCTGGGTCTTGGTGTACTCCTCGTGTATTTACGGTCTCTTCCGGAGCATGTGAAGGACCGGCTACGGCGCAATCCGTAGCCTCACTTGCCACTCGCCAACCAACATGAGGGTTGGCGCCCTCATGCCCTCCTTGCATTAAGTCATCCGATCGGAGCTCGGAGTGACATCCCTCAGCACGGTGGGTCAAGCCGTGCTGAGGCAAAGTGGCACTATGAGTCTTTGACGGCTCCATAGTGCCTCACCCCCGTGTCTTCCAGAATAATATGTATGTACGGGGTTTCAGCGATTGCCTTTCGAGGGTGGACTCCTTCCCGCACCATATTACCTATCACTCGACAAATGAGTTAGTTAACTAACTAAAAACACAAAATAAAGGCAGTTCTCGTAAACGTACCCAACAACCTATGTTAATTTAAAAAAATTACTACACTAAAATAAATCGGGTATTGACCCGGGTTCGGGTAAGTTCGGGTAAATCTTAATATTTCCGAGATTCCACGGAATTAATTGTTGTTTTTTTTGTGTTGGCAGTCTACCTTATTACCTCTTTTTTAAAGCAAATTGCAGATTCTAATACTGAGGAACATGGGCAAAAAAAAATAAAAACGAAAATCACAAAATCACTGATTTCTCGGTTCCTACGCGGTCTAGAGCAGTCATAAAGGACTCGTAACATAGATAAAAACAAGACCTTTTAAAATGTAGTTAAAAAAATAAAGCAACTGTAAAAGTTTAGATGAAATATTTTTTTAAATATTTTTTTAATTATTTTTTCAAAATATGGATAAAAAGTTTTACTTCCGATATCTCCTAAACTAGTTAAGATGGATTCGTGGGAGTTTTACTCTCGCAATAAGAATAAAAAGCTCTATCTGATTCACTAATAATCAGGGAGGTGGTCATTTTGAGATAAAATAAAACACTGTGCCATGTCAGGAACTCCATCTGTTGCCGCCGAAATAACGTTTGTGAATGAAATCGATTTATCCTTAAAAAAATTGGGCAAGTGCGAGTCGGACTCGCGCACGAAGGGTTCCGTACCATCATCTATAAAAGAAAATCACGTTTGTTGTATATATACTTAAATATTTTTTAAGTTTCTACTTGTTTATTAAGATCGAGTAACAAATTGCTTAAAAATACGTTTGTTGTATGGGAGCCCCCCTTTATTATTTACTTTTTTTAATTTAATTATTTATTTATTAAAGATAATATACAACTACATATTCCGTGAAAATTTTAAGCGTCTACCTGTTACCGTTAGTAATTTTGAGCAAAAATACGAAAAAAAAACACGTTTATTGTATGGGACCCCCCCTTAATATTTTCATTTTTTTTATTTTTAGTATTTGTTGTTATAGCAGCAACCGAAATACATAATTTGTGAAAATTTCAGCTTTCTAGCTATCATGGTTTATGAGATACAGCCTGGTGACAGACAGACAGACAGACAGACAGACAGACAGACAGACAGACAGACAGACAGACAGACAGCGGAGGCTTAGTAATAGGGTTCCGATTTTTACCTTTTAGGTACGGAACCCTAAAAAACACTTAGGACATTATATATTGTCTATATATATATATGTCTCCAAAGTTTTTGCGAATAGTTAGCTCTTCATGAATTTCTTGGTTCATAACAAATAGAACATATGCCAACAATAATGCTTCATTACCAGGTAAAGTTGACTCGTCCAGTTGAATAGAAAAATGAGTTGTTTGCAGATAATTACACAAGAAACTTTCAATGTTAGAGCTCATTTCATCAATTGGTCTTTGTATAGTGTTGTTATTCCAAGGAATTCTTTTGAGTATGTCAAATAGAGATTTATGCAGAACAGTTTTTAAAACCTCTTCAACAGCGGGTAAAATTAACTGCTCTCCAATCAACTCCAATGTTGTGCGGTTTTCCAGATTTCGCTATAAGTAATGAGATTGTAAGATGCCCTCAAGCCATCATCGTAACTTTCAGACGTTGAAGCGAACATACCGTGCACGCTGGGTCTCTTTTCATATTTTTCTTTAAATGTTTGAAAATATTCCAAATCTTTACCTATTTTATCAGGATGACACCTTCTTAGATGATCTTCGAGCTTCGATGGTTTCATAGTCATTGCTCAAAACTTTCTTGCATTAAAGGCATATCGGCAATCGCTTATCTGCCTTTGATGGAACGAAACCAAATTTTAAAAAAAATTGGGCAAGTGCGAGTCGGACTCGCGCGCAAAGGGTTCCGTACCATCATCTATAAAAGAAAATCACGTTCGTTGTATGTATACTTAAATACTTTATAAGTTTCTACCTGTTTATTAAGATCGAGTAACAAATTGCTTAAAAATTACGTTTGTTGTATGGGAGCCCCCTTTTATTATTAACTTTTTTTAAATTTAATTATTTATTTTGAAAGGTAATATACAACTACATATTCTGTAAAAATTTAAAGCGTCTACCTGTAACAGTTAGTAATTTTGAGCAAAATATACGAAAAAAAACACGTTTTTTGTATGGGACCCCCCCTTAATTTTTTATTATTTTTTATTTTTAGTATTTGTTGTTATAGCGGCAACCGAAATACATAATTTGTAAAAATTTCAGCTATCTAGCTATCATGGTTTATGAGTTACAGCCTGGTGACAGACAGACAGACAGACAGACAGACAGACAGACAGACAGACGACGGAGGCTTAGTAATAGGGTTCCGTTTTTTACCTTTTAGGTACGGAACCCTAATAATCAACACTGTACCACATGAGTAAGTAAATCATGTGACTGTACTGTGGACATTTGTTCTTAGATTCAGCCATGTTTTATACCAGTTACCTACCTGTAAATAAAAAATTGGGCAAGTGCGAGTCGGACTCGCGCACAAAGGGTTCCGTACCATCATCTATAAAATAAAATCACGTTCGTTGTATGTATACTTAAATACTTTATAAGTTTCTACCTGTTTATTAAGATCGAGTAACAAATTGCTTAAAAATTACGTTTGTTGTATGGGAGCCCCCCTTTATTATTTACTTTTTTAAAATTTAATTATTTATTTTGAAAGGTAATATACAACTACATATTCTGTAAAAATTTAAAGCGTGTACCTGTAACAGTTAGTCATTTTGAGCAAAATATACGAAAAAAAACACGTTTTTTGTATGGGACCCCCCTTAATTTTTTATTTTTTTTTATTTTTAGTATTTGTTGTTATAGCGGCAACCGAAATACATAATTTGTGAAAATTTCAGCTATCTAGCTATCATGGTTTATGAGATACAGCCTGGTGACAGACAGACAGACAGACAGACAGACAGACAGACGACGGAGGCTTAGTAATAGGGTTCCGTTTTTTACCTTTTAGGTACGGAACCCTAAAAAAATAATGTTTTAGTAATCTTAAGGCGGTCTTACTTAACAGGATATGGCATGGCATATTTTAACTGAGTAGGAACCTGTGATTTTTATATATTTCTGAGAATTCGATGTAAAAACCTACTTCTAAATAATACTTACATACTAAAACTCATACATACATACATAGACTCACGCCTGTTTCCCCGAAGGGGTAGGCAGAGGCATATAAAACGCCCACTTTTCGCCAGTGTTTTGATCCCACGTAATAGGTGGCGAGCCTATTGCCGCTTATCGGGATATTTTGTAGGCCAGAGCCTCGTCCGTTGATCGGCAGGTGCACCACTTGCAGGTGAGGTTGGCTTGGGACCCTAAGTTCTTGGTGGGAACCCTATGCATACTAAAAATTCCTCGATTTTAATTATTTATTTATTACTTTGATGCAAGCGGCGATAGCCCAGCGTTGTACGTAACGGACTGCCGAGACGATGGTCTTGGGTTCGATCCCCGGGTACCCCGGGCACACACCTCTGACTTTTCGAAGTTATGTGTGTATTATAAATGTTAATTATCGCTCGCTTAATAATGTGCCCGGTAGATGGCAATAGGCTCGCCCCCTATTACATTGAGACCTAAACATAACTGGCGAAATGTGGGTGTGTAATACACCTCTGCCTACCCCTTCGGGGAAAAAGGCGTGACGTTATGTATGTATGTATGTATACTTTTATTTTATTTATTTTATTATTTATTGTATACGTCAGTAATATATGTGTAATATTTTAACCAATGGGGTGGACGGAATGAAAATCAGTGATTTGATTGTGTCGTGTAGACGGGCAAAGCCAATTCGATAGAAAATTTGATCAGTGGTAAAATTGTGCCGTGTGGATGGGCCTTTACAGTCGCTGAGTTTCTTAAATATTATCTACCTACATTTATAGGTGAAGTTAAGCCAACATGTTGTTCAATGTTCACTACCCTAGTTCTCCCTAGTTAGAAAAAGGCATTTAAAATTATTTAAAATATTTGAAACGATTAAAACAGATTTTAATTTGATTACAAGATAGATATATACTTTGCATTGAAGTAATATTTTTACATGCCTTTTTCTAATCAGGGTATCGGAACCAGATAAATTTTCGTGGGCTTACGAATTATTCACTCTCATTTTTCGGTCACGGCAACGCAGACCCCGTCGAGTCTCCTGTGGACACCTGGGGGTCCACCCACCTGGACCACTTTGGGAATCAATGGTCTAGCCAATTGATTTGCACTGTTACCAGCTTGTGCGTACCACTGCAAAATAGTTCAATCACTTTATTTCAAATAAAACAAGTTTTGTCGTGTAAAATAAACAAATACATACGTAAGCCTTGTAAAAAATAAAATGCCTACAGCTAAAGTCACTTACTAATCTGACATCCCCTTTCCTTTCAGAAAGAAACTCACTAAAAGGTACTCTACTCTGTGCTACTGGAAAAGTCAGAATCTGTCAGATGCGTCAGATGTCAGAAAATGTCTCGTCTCGTCCTATCGTATATTTATTGATTGCGGGAATATCCGTTCGATAAAAAATATGTCAACACTAGCTTCACAAAGTTAGAATATTCGTATTTTATTGGTGCACTACTTGCTGCATATGCTACGTGAAGTGGTTGTAAATAAAAGCTATTATCTACTGGTAGTACTATTCGCACAACTTGTAGCGAGTTATTACGTTGTGCTGTTTTTATCAAGTTAAATCGTGTACCCGTAAATATGGAAGTTGAGAGCACGCCTGCAGAGGCACCACCGGTCCCCAAAGAAGGATCTCCCGTCAAAGAACAGAACCCTGCAGCTGCACCTGTACCAGCGGTACCTGTTACTAATGGTAGTGAGGTGAATACAACAGGCCCTGTTACGCCAACAGCTCCTAAAAGTTCTCCTAAAGCAGCCTCCCGAAAACCTAAGAAACGGAAACAGAAACTTCGTGATGTAACCGCACCACGTCAGCCACTAACAGGTAATATGATTAAAAAAAATACTTTAGAATTAAATTTGGATGAAGTTTTATTTAAATGTAAAATTTTACTAAGCAGCAAGTAGGCAAGTACTCAAATCACCATTTGATAAATCAAATCTATCACGAAAAAATATTATCACTATCGCAAGTAATCATAAACAACCCAAAATTTTAGCACCAAACACATTTGTATTCATAACATTTTCTATTTAATTTTCTTACAGGTTATGTTAGATTTTTAAATGAAAGAAGAGATCAGCTGCGTGCAGAGCAACCTGACTTAGGGTTTGCTGAGTTAACTCGTCAGTTAGCCAGTGAATGGAGTAAACTACCAGCTAAGGAAAAACAACAGTATTTGGATGCTGCAGACCATGATAAAGAGAGGTAATCATAAACCTATCTAGATATTATAAAGCTTGAAGGTTTGTTTGTCTGTTTGGTTGGTTGAATGTGATGTCAAGAACTGGTTTGGTTTGAATATATGTATGCATATAATTAGAGAAGTATTATCTTAATAATATATAAAATCCTTGCGTTACTTACTGACAGACACGCTACAGCCGAAACTATTGGGCGCAGGAAGCTCAAATTTGACATGTATGTTCCTTGGAGACCATAGGAGTGAACTAAGAAGGGATTTCCTGAAATTCCCATGGGATCGGTCAAAATGGGTAAATTTAAAAAATTGCAGGCGTAGCTGCTGGCGTCTAGTAATGTTATGTATTCTTGAACTTTTTAAGCAAGCAACTGATTTCAAATGTATTGGAGTTACAATTTGCCATGCATTGTGCTCTTTATTACTCACCAAAAGCTGTGTATACTAATCATGGATATACTGAATTAATCAGGTCTCCATGGCACTCAGACTTGAATTATTTAAATTATTATAACTTTTTGCAGGTATATCAAGGAATGGGCTGAATATAAAAAGACAGATGCCTATAGAGAATTTAAGTTAGCACAACTGAAAGAAAAGGGTGTCCCAGTAACAAAGAAGGCCAAACACAGTTCTCCAGAGAACACTGTGCCTGCAGGTATATTGTGTACTAAAATATTTTTCATTTCATTTCATTACCTAGGAGTGTATTTTCCTCATGGCTCTCCATACAAACAACTTGAATGAAACTCTGTATGTGTAAATTAAATACTGACTTTTAGGGAATGTATGAAGAACATGTGCAAAAGACTTTTAAAATGAACTAACAATGATTTTTACATTTCCATACTAAATGAATAATGCTAATATCTTTCTTATATAATTATATGTATACGTTTTATATGTCAATGTATATATATATATATCGTCACGCCTTTTATCCCCGAAGGGGTAGGCAGAGGTGTATTTCTACACCCACTTTTCGCCAGATATACTTTAGTCCCACGTAATAAGGGGCGAGCCTATTGCTGTAACGGGCACATTTCCAGACGCCGTGCTGCTACTGAGAATTTCGTGACAGAAAAACCCAATAACACTGCCCGACCCAGGAATCGAACCCGGGACCTCCCGATCCCACGCGCACATTTATGCCGCGAGACCAACGAGGCAGTCGTATAGGGTTTGATGTCGAGTTTTCCGTCTCTACGCAAAGATGGTATTTGCATCGAATTATCCCTTAGTCGCCTCTTACGACACCCACGGGAAGATAGGGGGTGGTGACACTTGTATTCTATGCCGTCAACCACACGGTTTTATGTACCTACTATTAACATGGAATTGCAATTCTTGAAACTACCTATACAATTAATCAGACTTGCTTTAGAAATATCTGATGAATAAGCCTTTGTTAGATAAGGTAATATAACAATATCATTGTCTTACTAAAGGTTACAATCAAACAAAATCAAAACAGTTTATGAAGCTACTTGAAGAAACCCCCTACAATAATTTAGTTCCATTATCTGTGTGACAAGTGGTATCAATTAGGATGATGCTATAAAACCTTTTTTTTGTCTCTCTTATTTATGCAATCAAGTAAGCAGATACGAGGCTAATAAAATTATGAAATTAAATGTATATTTATTTTGTTACTTTAGGAAATGGGGCTCCAGCAACGGAACAAGCAAATACTGTAACAACAACCACTAACAATATACCAGCCGTAAATGTGCCGCGTCAGCAGACTCCACCTCGCCCTAGACCTTGTATAACACCAGCCTCAGTAAGTAATTAGTTTAAAAGTACTTACCTACATATCTTCAATTATAAAAAAAATAGCTCAGTTTTTATCTATATGTTCTCTTTATATATTTTTTATTTTCTTTCAAAGGAAAATAAATATGTATTTTTTTTGCTTTTGTACAGGGTGAAGAGCTATTGGGCGGCGATACAGATATACCAATATTTACTGATCAATTCCTCCAGCACAACAAATTACGAGAATCTGAGCTGCGCCAATTACGGAAAGCTAACTCTGACTATGAACAACAGGTAAAAAGTTCAGAATTATAATTTATAGGGATTTATGTGAAAAGAAGGAAAAAAAATTGAATCCTGTAGTTCTAGGATTAGTCATTTTGATCCAAAACTACGGGGCCAAGTGTAGCGCTCATCGCGCGAGTTGCTTGCCCGCTTGTCGACGAAAAGCAACGCACAGGTCCCCACTTGGATGAGTGACAAGTGACAATTGTGGCGTTTACATGTACAACGGTGTCTCGGCAAGCGCATAAAACTTTGCCCCACACTCTCACGAAACAAGAAAGATGACGCCACAGTTAAGGCTGGGCGCATACGCTCGGTTTCCTGATTAGGTTTCCTGATCAGGAATTCAGATTCGGAATTGCGTGTGCCTAGCGCAAATATCCGTTTTTTTGTATTAGGAATTTATACTGTCAGTTCGAATAGAGACGCTTCTGTGAAAGCACAAATGGATGACGACGATGAATTGATTGCTATTACACTTTTACTGGCGCTAGACATGAAGATGAAGAGAAAACGTCGTTACTGGGTACACCCGTGCTACGGTTTTGGCGCGCTTCCGAATGGAAATTTCCGGTCGTGTGCGGCGAACGATACGAAATGTATGACAAGCACTGCTTTCGGGGTGACGGCATTAGGTTTTGCCGATCTTACGACCCGAACGTACGGAATGAATTCTGAAAGGAACGACGGGTTTTTTTTCCGTTCGGAAATAGTAAGGACGTCTGCGCCACATTTTGTATGTAAATGAAGCATTCAGGTTTCCGAAGCTGAATTCCTGAGCAGGAAACCGAGCGTATGCGCCCAGCCTAAGTCCTGATTTTTGTCTTCAGACAGGAATCGTTAATCTATGCCGGAGCCGCCTTAGGGTGGTCTAAGAACTTCGACAACTGAGTTGGTAGAAAAAAGAGGGGACAAGCTAGACCAAATGAGTTAGGGCCATTGTATCTTTTTTTGTCAATATTTCGTCAATTAAATATAAAGAGTTCGCCTAGTGGTCGAAATTCGACCATAATTATTTAAATGTTAAGTTGATACATTAAGATTTTATTGTCAAAACCTCCAAAATCACATAGGGTCATTTCGCCTGTTCGCGTCCATCGCCCAATTCGCGTCGTTTACGGACCTCCCTTTAAAAATGCTCAAAAATAAGTATACTAACACACAAATAAAATGAAAAATCAGTACCACCAGTAACCTAAACGTATAAGAGACACGCACAAATAGACAAAAGTTCCGTGCGCCCAGCTAATCCTGTTTAAAAAAATTCGTTAATGTCGGTTGTTCAAACAAAGAATGCAGGTACGCGGGATATAAATAAAATTAGTGTGCAGCGGCGTGTTTGACGGTAATGATTGTTTTATGTGAATTTTAGGAAACATAGCTGTTTCTAGACCTTAATAATGAAAAGACGAATAGTATGAATTATGAATTAGCTTGTTTTTATTTTTATAGTTAACAATTAAAATAAGGTGAACGCGAATTACAATAACGAATTTATAAAACTTCCACTTTGCGTCCGCAATGGACGCGAACTCGTCTATTTATGTTTTCTTTAGTTATTTTTATGTGATTAAAATATGAAAGAGAAATTGGGATTTTGTTTATTTTAACATTAATAGTATGCAATTGTAATGACCAATTTGCGTCCACATTATTATTATTGTAATAAAAGATACAATCGATATAATAATCTATCACACGTGGACGGAAACTATACCTACAAGGGATAATATTATAGCAAATTGCGTCCATTTTTTAATGAAATAGAAATGATAGCATAAATATATATACTAGCTGACCCGGCAAACGTTGTTTTGCAAAATTTTGTTTTTTTTTTAAAAAATAGATGTTGGCCTATTCTCATAGATACCGGATAAGCACAAAAAATTTAATCAAAATCGGTCAAGCCGTTTCGGAGGAGTATGGGAACGAAAACTGTGACACGAGAATTTTATATATATTATATAATTATATATATACATATATATTTTAATAATTTTAAAAATATATATATATATATATATATATTTTAATAATTTTAAATGCTTTTTTGATTAAAACTTGAGTCTAAAATTCAATTTTTACAAATTTAGTGCAATGAAAGGCGTAATTTCTTTTATTCCATATTTTTTTCTATTCAAGACGAGTTCTCTAGGAGACAAGAAAGAAGGAAAAGAAAAAAATACAGAAGATGATTAAATAAAGAAAGCGTTTAGTGATATTCGTGAGAAGAAGAAATCGATAAGACAAATACATATTATGTAAAAATTATGCTATTCCGAAGACCACAATATTGGACAACATGTATCGTTATTTTTTTATCTTTGATTTTAAGTTCCATCGATGTAGAGAATAATAAATAGTTATTTATAGTTTCTTTAAAGTGATTTAATAATGATACCTAATAATGTAGATTTTTTTATAACTTTAATCTTAAATGTAGAAATTGTTAAAATCCTATCTTCTTTAGATTGTCTTAACAATATCACCCGTATATGAAGGAATATAAGGGTGATATTGTTAAGAAGTTTGGTGTACGAGAAATGGTCCACAGGTGGACGCAATTTGGATTTTTTGGACGCAAACTGGGTAAAATGCCATATTTTGAAGCTTGTCTATTTAAAAAAAAAAAGTTTCGAACAAAACTAAAAGTTAATATTAAAATAGACTATATAATGAACGTATTACATAAATTTTTCATTGAATCAATTTGCTGGAACGTTTTTATTTTCTCCTTCAAACTTACCAACTGCACTAAATGGACGCGAACAGACGAAATGACCCTACCGCATACTAAAAATAAGTAAAATCTTTTATGAAATTACTGGAATGGTTACTAAACATTTCATGTTTAGTAACCATTCCAGTAATAGTAGCAAATGAAAATAAACATCTCAGAGGGCACCCGTTAAAGTTACGCCAGACTCAGTGGAGATCAACCCTTTGAAACACTTTCTACCTAACCGTGTTGTCAAGGAGTGGAACAAGCTCCCAGAAAATGTTGTTATGGCACCCACATTGAACACTTTTAAGAATAGACTCGACAAAATCTCCAAGTCTCAAAACACACACGCATTAGCATAATAAGCTGCTAGTGTGGTTCAAATATAATAATAATAATTTTATTTGGTTAATAAACTCGAATACAACTGTTCTATTAACTAAAAAATTAAACTTTGTACACTGTCTTGTACTTCATAATCATGTCATTATCTTGTCCAGATCCCAATTGTTTTTAAGGTCAGTGCAGTTCCCTATCGCCCATCACCTACCACTTTCTCTTAGTTACATATCCATCCTCTCACAGTCCATACATTTCCTCCTATCTTTTCTTTGCACTCCCTCTTCCCTTTCTCCCCTCTATTTTCATATTCATCACTTATTTACCTACATACAAACCATCTCATCACCATGCCAAACG